>WHPX01001308.1:0-471226 GCA_011057435.1 Actinia equina | reverse complement strand
AGAGAATCTAGATAGCTAGAGAGGAGTCGGTAGGAACAACTACAAGGCAGAAGAAGAAAATAGGAAAGACCCGGGTTGTTAGCTTGTGAATCTTAGGAAAGAAAATAGGACGTGAGAAGTAAGTGCTGGTAAGGGAGTGTAACTGTTGGGGTAATTAAGTTTAATTTGGTGTAAGTGTGTGTAAGTGTGTGTAAGGTGGGTGAAAGGGTGTGTAAAGTGTGTTAAGGGGGTGTAAAATGTGGTTACAGTGTGTGTAATTGTGTGAAAAGTCGGTAGTTGAGTGGTAAGGGTTTGGGTACCTTACGTTTAAGTGGTATCGCTGTGTGTAAGTAGGTTATATGTTTGTAAGGGGTGTTAGTTGTGGTAGTGTGTGTAAGTGTGTGGGTAAGTATTTTGGGTAACTAATTTTAATTGGGGTTGTAAGTGTGTGTAAGTGGTGAAAGTGTAAGGTTGGGGTAATTAACTTTAATATGGTGTAATTGCCGATACGTGTGTGTAAGTGTTTGGGTAAAAGTTTAATTTGGGTAAGTGTGTGTAAGTGTTTGTAACTGTGCCGTAAGTGTGTTGTAAGTGTGTGTAAATGTTGTTGTACAGAGTGTGTAAGTGTGTGAAAGAGGCGTAGTTGTGTGTAAGTGTTTGGGTACCCTACGTTTAAGTTGGTATTAGCTGTCTGTAGTGGGGTTTATGTTTGTAAAGTGTGGTAGTTTGGGTAAGTGTGTGTAAGGGCGTGTAAGTGGTGTCTGTAAGGGTGTAAGTGTGTGTAAGTAAGTGTAAGTTGTGTGTAAGGTGTGAGTGTGGTAAGGTGTGTTTGAGTGTGTGCGACGTGTGGTAACGTGTGTGTAAAGTGTGTTTACGTGCTGTGTAGTGTGTTAAGAGTGCGTATGTATTTGTAAGTGTTTGGGTACCTACGTTTAGGGTAGAGCTGTGTGTAAGTGGTTTGAAGGTGTGTAGTGTGGGTCATGGTGTGTGTGTGAGTGTTATTAAGTGGTTGTAAGTGTGTTGGTAAATGTATGTAGTGAGTGTAAGTGTGGGTAAGTGAGGAGGTTGGTTTGGTAATTATAGTTTAAATTGTGGTGTGTTGTAAGTGTGTAAGTGTTGTGAGTGTGTGTGCTTAAGTGTGTGTCGTTGTGTATACGGTAGTAAAGTGTGCTGTAACGTATTTGTGTGTAAGTGGTGTAAATGTGCCTGGTAGTTGGTGTAAGTGTAAGGGTTGAAAGTGTGTGTAAGTGTGTGTGTGTAACTGTGGTGTAAGTGTGTAAGTGTGCATAAGTAACATGTGTAAGGTGCCAAATGTGGGAAAAGGTGCTGTCAAAGGGTGGGGGGTTGGTAGGGGGGGTAATGTGTGTAAGTGTGTGGGGTAGTGTGTTTGTAAAGGTGTGTCCAGTAGTTGTAAAGGTGTGTAAGTGGTGTGTGTAAGTTTGGTAATGTGTGTGAGTTGTAAGTGTTTGGGTGTAACTAATTTTAATTTACAGTGTAGTGAGTGTGTGTAAGGCTTTGTGTAAACTAGTTTTTTTGGGAGGAAGTGTGTGGTGTGTGTAAGTGTGTGTGTAAGTGGTAGTGAGTTGGGTGTAAGTGTGTAGTGTGTGTATGTAGTGTGTGTAAGGGGTGTGTGTAAAGTGTGTGTTTGAAGTGGTGTAGTGTACTGTGTAACGAAGTGGTAAACCGTGTGTAAGTGTGTGCGGTAAGTGTGGCGAAAGTCTGTAAAATGTGAGGTGAAAGTCTTGTAAGTGTGTTCAAAATGTGGGTAATTGTTGGTAAGTGTGTGAAAGTTTTGAAGGTGTAAAAGTAAAGTAAGGGTTGGGGAACTATTTTAATAAGTGGTGTGTTTGTGTAAGTGGCGTGTAGATGTATGTTGGTGTAAGTGTGGGTCAGGGTAACTAAGTGTGTGTCAGCGTGTGGAGTAAGTGGTGTGTAAGTGTGTGTAAGTGGGGTGTAAGTGAGTGTAAGTGTGTAAGGGATGTAATAAGTTTGTATGTGTAAGTGTGTGTAAGTGTGTGTAAGGTGTGTAGTGTGTGTAAGTGGTGTGGAACTCAGTGTGTAATAAGTGTGTGTAAGACGGGTGTAAGTGTGTGTAAAAGGTGGGTAAGTGTGTGTAAAGTGTTGTAAAGGGTGGAAAGTGTGTGCATTGGTGTAAAAATCAGTGTGGTAGTGGGGTAAGTACGTGTTAAGGGTGTGTAAGTGTGTGAAGTGTTGTATGGGTAAGTGTAAGTGTGGTAGTGTTGTGGGTAACTGAAGTAATGTGAAGTAAGGTGTGTAGTGTATGTAAGTGTTTGTTTGTTCAGGTGTTGTAAGTGTGTGTAAGTGTGTGTAAGTTGTGTGTAAGTGTGTGTAAGTTGTGTGTTGTGTAATGAGTAAGTGTAAGTGTAAAGGGTACGGTTTGGGTAACCAAGTAAGTGGTTAAATTTTGTATGTAAGTGTGTAGTGTGTTGTAAGCTTGTGTAAGTGTGTGTAAGTGTGTGGTGTGTGAAGGGTGTAAGTGGTGTAAATGTGCCGTGTAGAGTGTGTGTAAGTGTGTGTAAAGTGTGTGGGTACCTAAGTTTATTTGGGAGTGTGTGTAAAGTGTGTGTAAGTGTGTGTCACGTGTGTGTAAGGTGTGTGTAAGTGGGTATGTGTGTAAGTGCGGTGTTGAAGTGTGTGTAAGGTTGTGTGGTGTGTAAAATGTATCTGTGTGTAACTGTGTGTAGTGTGTGTATGGGTCCTGTTTCTTGTCCAGTGTGCGTGTCATGTCTGTAAAGTAGGTTTGTAAGATTGTGGAAAAGTGTGTAAATTGTGTGTAAGTTGTGTACGTGTGTGTTAAGTGTGTTGTAAGTGTGTGTTAGGTGCGGGTGTAAGTGGTTGTGTTCCAGTGGAAAGTGTGTGGGTAATAAGTGTAAGGTGTGTGTAATTTGTGTAAGGTAAGTGTAAGTGAGTGAAAGTGTGTGTAAGGGTGTGTAAGTGTGTGTAAGGTGTGTAAAGTGGTGTCAGTGTTGTGTAAGTGTGGAACAGGTATAAGTGTGTGTACTGTGGTCAGTGTGTGGTTGTCAGTGTGTGTAAGGTGTAAGTGTGGATTGTGTAATAAGTTGTGTGTAATTGTGTAAGTGGGTCCGTGTGTGCAGGATAAGTGTGTGTAAGGTGTTGTGTAAGTGAGGTAACTGGTGGTAAAGTTGTGTAAGGGTTGTTTTATTTAAGTGTTGTGTAAGTGTGTAAGTGTGTGTTAAGTAAAGTGTGGTTGTATGTAGTGTGTAAGTGTGTGTTGTTTGTGTAAGTGTTTTAAGGGAATTAGTTTAATGTGGTAACTGTGTAAGTGTGTGTAAGTGTGTGTGGGTTGTGTAGCTGTGTGTAGTGTTGTGTAAGTGTTGTGTAAGTGTGTGTAAGGTGTGTAACAGTGTAAGTGTCAGTTTGGTAAGTTAATTTTGTGTAAGTGGGTGTCAGTGTGTGTAAGTGTGGTAAAGTCTGATTGTATAAGGGTGTGTAAAGGGTGTGTTGTCCGTGTTACGTGTCTAAGGTGTGGTATAAGTGTGTAACTGTGTGCGTGTAAAGTGGGTGTTTGTGTCAGTGTGTGTAAGTGTGTGTGGAAGTGGGTGTGTGAAGTGTGTGTAAGTGTGTGTAAGTGTGGGAAGTGTGGTGAAAGTAGTGGGAAGTAAAAGGGGTAAGTGTGGTCAGTGTGGTACGTGTGTGTAAGTGTGTTGTAAGTGTGGGTAAGCCAAAATGTGTGTAAGTGTGTTGACAGTTGTGGGGTAGTGTGCAAAGTGTGTGTTGAGTAAGGGGGGGTGTTTGTAAGTGGGTGTCCGTGTGTATAAGTGGGTGTCGTGTGTGAAGTGTGTGTTAGGGTATGTAAGGGGGTGTAGTACGTGGCACGGTTGTAACGTGTTTAATATTTGGGTAAGTGGTGTGTAAGTGTGTGTACCGTGTGCGTTAAGTGTTTAAGTTGTGTAAGGTGTTTGTTAACTGAGTGTAAGTGTTTGGGAACCAAGTATGTAATTGGTGTAAGTGGGGTGTAAGTGTGTGTGCAAGTGTGGGTAGTGTGTGTAATGGTTGTGTACTGTGGTTGAAAAGTGTAAATGGTACAGGGTGTAAGTGTGAAAGTGTTGGGGTAAGTTGTTGTAAGTGTGGCGTAAGTGTGTGTGTACGTGTGTTAAATGTGTGCTAAGTGGCATAAAGGAGTTTTAAATGGTTTGAGGTAACCAGTGTAATTTGTGTGAAGGTGTGTAAGGGTAGGTGTGTAAGTGTGTGAAGTGTGGTAAGTGTGTGTAACAGTGTTGTAAGTGTGTGTAGTGTGTGTAAGTGGGTGTCAGTGTGTATAAGTGTGTGTAAGCTTTGTATAAGTGTGTGTATGGGTGTGTAAGTGTGTGTACGTCTGTGTGTAAGTGTGTGTAAGATTGTGTGAGTTGGTGTAAGTGTGAGTAACTGTGTGTAAGTGTGTGTAAGTGTGTGTAAGTGTGTGTAAGTGTGTGTAAGTGTGTGTAAGTGTGTGTCAGTGTGTGTAAGTGTGTGTAAGTGTGTGTAAGTGTGTGTAAGTGTGTGTAAGTGTGTGTAAGTGTGTGGAAGTGTGTGTAAGGGTAAGTGTGTGTAAGTGTGTGTAAGTGTGTGTAAGTGTGTGTAAGTGTGTGTAAGTGTGTGTAACAGTGTATAAGTGTGTGTAAGTGTGTGTGTAAGTGGGTGTCAGTGTGTATAAGTGTGTGTAAGCTTGTATAAGTGTGTGTAAGGGTATGTAAGTGGGTGTAAGTGTGTGTACGTGTGCGTAAGTGTGTTTAAGTTTGTGTAAGTGTTTGTAAGTGAGTGTAACGTTTGGGTAATTAAGTTTAATTTGGTGTAAGTGTGTTTAAGTGTTTGTAAGTGTGTGCGTAGTTGTGTGTGTAAGTGGTGTAAAATGGTGTAAGTGTGCATAGTGGTGTAAATGTTTGGGTAACCAAGTTTAATTGGTCGTAAATGTGCGTTGTGTAAAGGTGGTAAGTGAGTGTAAGTGTTTGGGGTAACTAAGTTTTTTTTTGGATTATGGTGAGTTAAGTGTGTTTAAGTGTGTTGGTAAGTGGTGTAAGTGAGTGTAGTTATGTAAGTGTGTGAAGGTGTGTAAGTGTGTGCAAGTGTGGTAGTGTGGAAATGTTTGTTGTAAGGTAAGTGTGTGTAAGTGGTGTAATTGTGTAAGTTGTGTGAAACAGTGTATAAGTGTGTGTTAAGTGTTTGTGTGTAAGTGGGGTGGGGGTCTTTCAGGGTGTATATTGTGGTAAGCTTGTATACAGTGTGTGTTTCTGGGTGTGTAAGTGTGTGTTACGTCGTGTGTAAGTGTGTGGTTTAAGAATTGTGTCGTAAGTTGTAGTGTACAGTGTGGTAGTAACGTTGTTTGTAAGTGTGTGTAAGTGTGTGTAAGTGTGTGTAAGGTGTGTAAGTGTGTGTAAGTGTGTGTTCAGTGTGTGTTGTAAGGTGTGGTAATTGTGTGTGTGTAAGTGTGTGTAAGTGTGTAAGTGTGTGTAAGTGTGTGTAAGTGTGTGTAAGTGTGTGTAAGTGTGTAAGTGTTGTGAAAGTGTTGTAAGGTAAGTGTGTGTAAGTGTGTGTAAGTGTGTGTAAGTGTGTGTAAGTGTGTGTAAGTGTGTGTAACAGTGTATAAGTGTGTGTAAGTGTGTGTGTAAGTGGGTGTCAGTGTGTATAAGTGTGTGTAAGCTTGTATAAGTGTGTGTAAGGGTATGTAAGTGGGTGTAAGTGTGTGTACGTGTGCGTAAGTGTGTTTAAGTTTGTGTAAGTGTTTGTAAGTGAGTGTAACTGTTTGGGTAATTAAGTTTAATTTGGTGTAAGTGTGTTTAAGTGTTTGTAAGTGTGTGCGTAAGTGTGTGTGTAAGTGTGTGTAAATGTGTGTAAGTGTGCATAAGTGAGTGTAAATGTTTGGGTAACCAAGTTTAATTTGGTGTAAGTGTGTGGGTAAGTGTGTTTGTAAGCGTGTGTAAGTGTGTGTAATGGTGTGTAAGTGTGTGAAAGTTGGTGTAAATGTGCGTGTAAGTGTGTGTAAGTGAGTGTAAGTGTTTGGGTAACTAAGTTTTATTTGGAGTAAGTGTGTGTAAGTGTGTGTAAGTGTGTGTAAGTGAGTGTAAGTGAGTGTAAGTGTATGTAAGTGTGTGTAAGTGTGTGTAAGTGTGTACAAGTGTGTGTAGTGTGTGTAAGTGTGTGTAACTGTGTGTAAGTGTGTGAAGTGTGCGTAACATGTCTGTAAATGTGTGAAAAGTGTGTAAAATTGTGGGTAAGTTTGTGTAAGTGTGTGTAAGTGAGTGTAAGTGTTTGGGTAACTAAGTTTAATTTGATGTAAGTGTGTAAGTGTGTGTAAGCCTGTGTATGTTGGTGTAAGTGTGTGTGTCAGTGTGTATAAGTGTGTGTAAGCGTGTGTAAGTGTGTGTAAGTGTGTGTAAGTGTGTGTAAGTGTGTGTAAGTGTGTGTAAGTGTGTGTAAGTGTGTGTAAGTGTGTGTAAGTGTGTGTAAGTGTGTGTAAGTGTGTGTAAGTGTGTGTAAGTGTGTGTAAGTGTGTGTAAGTGTGTGTAAGTGTGTGTAAGTGTGTGTCAGTGTGTGTCAGTGTGTGTAAGTGTGTGTAAGTGTGTGTAAGTGTGTGTAAGTGTGTGAAAGTGTGTGTAAGGGTAAGTGTGTGTAAGTGTGTGTAAGTGTGTGTAAGTGTGTGTAACAGTGTATAAGTGTGTGTAAGTGTGTGTGTAAGTGGGTGTCAGTGTGTATAAGTGTGTGTAAGCTTATATAAGTGTGTGTAAGGGTGTGTAAGTGTGTGTACGTCTGTGTGTAAGTGTGTGTAAGATTGTGTGAGTTGGTGTAAGTGTGAGTAACTGTGTGTAAGTGTGTGTAAGTGTGTGTAAGTGTGTGTAAGTGTGTGTAGTTGTGTGTAATTGTGTGTAAATGTGTGTAAGTATGTGTTTGTGTATGTAAGTGTGTGGAAGTTTGTTTAAGTGTGTGTAAGTGAGTGTAAGTGTTTGGGTAACTAAGTTCAACTTGATGTAAGTGTGTGTGTAAGTTTGTGTCAGTGTTAGTAAGTGTGTGTAAGTGTGTGTAAGTGTGCGTAAGTGTTTGTAAGTTTGTGTAAGTGTTTGTAAGTAAGTGTAAGTGTTTGGATAACTAAGTTAAATTTGGTGTAAGTTTGTGTAAGTGTGTGTGTAAGTTTGTGTAGGTGTGAGTAAGTGTGTGTAAGTGTGTGTAAGTGTGTGTA
Organism: Actinia equina; assembly: GCA_011057435.1. NCBI lineage: Eukaryota > Metazoa > Cnidaria > Anthozoa > Actiniaria > Actiniidae > Actinia > Actinia equina. Next base: position 464,055 of record WHPX01001308.1, on the reverse strand, counting down.
AGTGTGCGTAAGTATGTGTAAATGTGTGTAAGTATGTGTGGGGGTGAGTAAGTGTGTGTAAGTTTGTGTAAGTGTGTGTAAATGTGGATATATTGTTTGTAAGTGAGTGTAAGTGTGTGTAAGTGTGTGTAAGTGTGTGTAAGTGTGTGTAAGTGTGTGTAAGTGTGTGTAGTATGTGTAACTGTGTGTAACTGTGTGTAAGTGTGTGTAAGTGTGCGTAACATGTCTGTAAATGTGTGCAAAGTGTGTATAATAATGGGTAAGTTTGTGTAAGTGTTTGGGAGACTAGGTTAAATTTGGTGTAAGTGTGCGTAAGTGTGTGTAAGTGTGTGGGTAAGGGTGTGTAAGTTTGTGTGAGTTTGTATAAGTGTGAGTAACTGTGTGTAAGTGTGTGTAATTGTGTGTAAGTGTGTGTAAGTGTGTGTAAGTGTGTGTAAGTTTGTGTAAGTGTGTGTAAATGTGGATATATTGTTTGTAAGTGAGTGTAAGTGTGTGTAAGTGTGTGTAAGTATGTGTAAGTGTGTGTAGTGTGTGTAACTTTGTGTAACTGTGTGTAAGTGTGTGTAAGTGTGCGTAACATGTCTGTAAATGTGTGCAAAGTGTGTATAATTGTGGGTAAGTTTGTGTAAGTGTTTGGGAGACTAGGTTAAATTTGGTGTAAGTGTGCGTAAGTGTGTGTAAGTGTGTGGGTAAGGGTGTGTAAGTTTGTGTGAGTTTGTATAAGTGTGAGTAACTGTGTGTAAGTTTGTGTAATTGTGTGTAAGTGTGTGTAAGTGTGTGTAAGTGTGTGTGAGTGTGTGTGAGTATGTGTAAGTGAGTGTAAATGTACGTAAGTGTATGTAAGTGAGTGTAAGTGTGTGTAAGTGTGTGCAAGTGTGTGTAGTGTGTGTAACTGTGTGTAACTGTGTGTAAGTGTGTGTAAGTGTGCGTAACATGTCTGTAAATGTGTGGAAAGTATGTATAATTGTGGGTAAGTTTGTGTAAGTGTTTGGGAGACTAGGTTAAATTTGGTGTAAGTGTGCGTAAGTGTGTGTAAGTGTGTGGGTAAGGGTGTGTAAGTTTGTGTGAGTTTGTATAAGTGTGAGTAACTGTGTGTAAGTGTGTGTAAGTATGTGTAAGTGTGTGTAAGTGTGTGTAAGTTTGTTTAAGTGTGTGAAAGTGAGTGTAAGTGTTTGGGTAAACTAAGTTAAATTTGGTGTAAGTGTTTGTAAGTGTGTGTGTAAGTTTGTGTAGGTGTGAGTAAGTGTGTGTAAGTGTGTGTAAGTGTGTGTAAGTGTGCGTAAGTGTGTGTAAATGTGTGTAGTATGTGTGTTTGTGTAAGTGTGTGTAAGTTTGTGTAAGTGTGTGAAAGTTAGTGTAAGTGTTTGGGTAACTAAGTTTAATTTGGTGTAAGTTTGTGTAAGTGTGTGTAAGTGTGTGTAAGTGTGTGTAGTGTGTGTAAGTGTGTTTAAGTTTGTGTAAGTGTGTGTAAGTGTGTGTAAGTGTGTGTAAGTGTGTGTAAGTGTGTGTAAGTGTGTGTAAGTGTGTGTAAGTGTGTGTAAGTGTGTGTAAGTGTGTGTAAGTGTGTGTAAGTGTGTGTAAGTGTGTGTAAGTGTGTTGTAAGTGTGTAAGTGGTAAGTGTGTGTAAGTGTGTGTTTGGGTTAATATGTTTACACACTTCCATAATTTATGTCACAGTCACCCAAGCAATTACACACACTTACACACACTTACACACACACTTACACACATTTACACACACTTACACAAACTTACACACACTTACACACACTTACACACACTTACACACACTTACACACACTTACACACACTTACACACACTTACACACACTTACACACACTTACACACACTTCAGACACTTACACACACTTACACACACTTACACACACTTACACACACTAACACACATTTACACACCCTTACACACACTGACACACACTGACACACACTTACACACACTTACACACACTTACACACACCTACACACACCTACACACACTTACACACACTTACACACACTTACACAAACTTACACCAAATTACACTTAGTTACCCAAACACTTACACACACTTACTTACACTTACACACATTTGAAAACACTTACGCACTCTTACGCCCACTTATACACACTTACACACACTTACACATACTTACACACACTTAAACACACTTACACAAACTTACACACACATATAGTGATACTAGCGAACACTTACATACATACTTTCAAACACTAACACAAACTTACACACATTTACACTACTCACAAATACCTAATTAAACAACTTGCACACACTTGCACACACTTACACACACTTACACACAATTACACACACATGTAATTATACTCACGCACCCTTACACACATACTTTCTTACACTAACACACACTTCAAGATTGTTTGAGGATTTAAATAAGTATATTGTGGATGACAAACAAGATAAAACGCTAGCTTTAATCGATTTGCCATCGCAAGCTTCTGCTACTTCAATTACAGCCCCATCAAATTAGATAGATTTGGACATACAAATGCATGCCTTTGTTCGACGTCGACTTAATGCTTGGATCAGTAACTTAGTGAAAATCTAGAATACGAAGTTTCTGATGAAATACTAGCAGCTATGTTGTCATAGCACCCCATATATGGACATCGGTATAATGTAAATTAGTTTCTAGGCAAGCCACGGCTCGGAGTGAGCACGACGATGTGTACAACATGATTCCAGAATAAAATACATCTAAACGAACCCAAGAGACTTCGACATGGGGTCAGAATCGTGGGTAAACTCAAGTAAGTCAAGACAATTCTCCTCGAGCAATTTCAATTCAACTTCAAGTACTTAAAAAACGTTCAATTTCGATATTCAGTCAAGTCCAAGAATTCAACTATGGCGGACAAAGTAACACCACCGACAATAGATTCAAACTTTTCAAGCAAAAATATCAACTTATATTCGATGGACCGTTAGAAAAGTCGGCAGAACAGAAAAAAGTACGTTTTCTGCTGTTATGGATCGGCGATAAAGGTCTTGAAATATAAACACGGCGACATGGGCCGACGAAGTCGACGAGTTAAAATTAGACCCGGTATTTCAAAACTTAGAAGCTTATACTAAGCGAAAAAGCAACCATATTTTAGCAAGATTCCAACTTCGAAGTCTCAAACAAGTTGAAATGCCATTAGAAGAACTTGTAACAAAAGCACGAAGTCTTATTGACGATTGTGGATACGGACCAGCAGTTAAAAGACGAGACATTACGCGACACCTTCGTATTTGGCATCAATTCTGATAAAGTACGAAAAGACGCTATTTCTCTGGGAAATAATCTAACATTTCAACAAATCCACGACCTTGCTAAAACAGAGAAAAGCACAAGAGCTCCAATGAAAATTATCACTCAAGGCAACGAAGTTTTCAACAAAGAAACACACTCGATTCGAAGCAAAAGGTCAAGTTCGAAACCATAGGAATCCCAAAAATGGCGGGAAAACAAGAATCTACAGTCAGCGAGCGGCCCTAAACCAAAACACAGAAAATTCAAGTTCAACGGATGTTTTCGATGCGGCGGAAACCATGAAGAACAAGCACACGGTCCAGCTACTAACGCAATATCTAAATTCTGCACACAAAAAAAGGACATTACTCCAAAGTCTGTATGAAAAGAAAAGAAAAGCAACTACATGAAATCGTCGACGATCCGAACTACGAAGGTCAAGATATACATGTGCAGCCCGACGGCTTACAATAATCCACGAAACGAAACGAGTGCACAGGGACCCCAATCGAATCATAAATCATAATATATGACAATAGACATCAGAGAAAAAATTTTAGACGTTTTTACTTTTAATCTTCTTTCAATGAGGGTAGAGAAGTATGGCGTTTAAAATTCTTTGAAGCGTTTTCCTTATGTTTTGCCGTCGAGCTATAACAGTCTGGTGCTGAAACAGCTGTACTAGAAAAATGTCATTAGCATGAATATCACTTTGAGTATTAATTTTGATTTAACCACATGTTTATGTTAATTATGCATAGTTTGTGCTGCATGCTTTTATTAGGAAAAAAACAACCTAGAAATAAATTGAATCCACTTTTCTCGCTTTTCTCTTTGTGGGCTTCCTTTCTGCTGTCATATACTATTATGATTCGATTGGGGTCCCTGTGCATTCAAAATGGCGCCAAAACCGTCAACAGGAGTTGAAGTATTTCAATATAGTTTGTAAATGTGTGTCTTTTGGTACATGGAAAGTTCTTCCCACTGAGATTTAAAGGAGTCTCTAATTTTCTAAGACATGGAGCTACACAGTTTTCATCCAATTTCGTGAGTAAGCCTACAGTTAAACATGGGATCGCAAAGACTCAGGTTACAGTGTGTCGTTTCGCATTTTACAGATCTGTAAAATGCGAAATCCTCGTTTCGCATTTCATTGTGTCGTTTCGTTTCGTGGTTTATGGTAAGCCCAGCCCGACGACGTTGCAGAGTACCCTAGCAATACTTGCACTTACGAGGAAGAAGGTTCCAGCGATACTGAGCCAATTACCGTGACATTAGGTTCTGTTTCAACAGAAAACACAGTACATGATGTGAGCAGCCACAAGAACAGAATATACAAACACGTTAAACTAAATGACAAATGTGACGTCAACATGAAAATAGACATTGGAGCGGACACTTGCATACTTAAAACCGACGATCTCCAGGTACTACCAATCTCCATCAACTTAGAACCATCGGACAGCATCTTGAGAGGGTATGGAGGATCCAAGATACAAAACCTTGGAGTAACAACGTTAAAAGTCACTTACAAAAACAAATCAATCAAGACAAAATTCAACGTAGTTGAATCACCTGGTAACCCTTCAATGATAGGATGCAAGCAAGCTCAGGACCTTGGAATAATAACAGTAAACATTGACTACCTTAACTCTATCAACGAGCAAAACACGAAACCTTCAAGAGCGTATCAAGCTGCGCAGAAAGGCGAGCCTTCGAAACCAATTGTTAAAGAAGACTTCAAAGACCGTTTAGATAAGGTAGGACGCTTTCCAGGAGAGAAATATTACATTCAACTCATTGATGACCCTTAGCCGGTTATCCATCCTCCACGAACAGTCCCAGTGCACATCTTACCACTTTACAAGGCAGAACTAGATAACATATTCAAAGACGACATCATCACAGAAGAGACTGAGCCAAAGGAGTGGGTCAACTCTATAGTCTGCAACGTACGCACAACCGATCATCATTGATGACCCTAAGCCGGTTATCCATCCTCCACGAACAGTCCCCGTGCACATCTTATCACTTTACAAGGCAGAACTAGATAACATAATCAAAGACGACATCATCACAGAAGAGACTGAGCCAAAGGAGTGGGTCAACTCTATAGTCTGCAACGTACGCACAACCGAAGACGGAAAGCAAAAAGTACGACTATGCTTAGACCCCAAGGACTTAAACCAGAGCATACGTCGTGAACATTACTACAGCAGGACCATAGACGAAGTACTACCGCAACTACATGGAAAGCAATACTTCTCCGTAGCTGACTCCCGGAAAGGTTATTGGCACGTTGAATTAGATAACGCATCCAGCCTGTTGTGTACCTTTAACACTCCATTTGGCAGGTACAAATTCAAACGTTTACCCTTCGGAATAAATGTGTCTCAAGACGTCTTCCAACGCTAGCTAGACTAAGTATACAAAGACATACCAAACGTCAACAGAATCGCGGATGACATCATTATTGCGGGATCAACGCAGCAAGAACACGATCAAGCATTCCTAAACATGCTTGAGGCAACAAGGAAGAACAATGTAAGCCTTAATTCAGATAAACTTCAATTCAAACAGCATAGTGTCAACTTCTACGGACACACACTTACCTCAGAAGGCATCAAGCCATCAAGCAACAAACTAGAGACAATCAGTAACATTTAGGCACCAAGTAACACAAAGGAGATACTCACCATACTCGGAATGATCACTTACCTTAATCGATACTCAACAAAGCTAGCACAGCTGGCATCACCTTTAAGAGAGCTGACAAAGAAGAATGCACACTTTAGATGAGAGCAGCACCACCAGGACGCACTTGACAAGATAAAAGAGGAACTTTGTTCAGTACCAGTGATGTCTTACTATGACCCTGACCCTAACACAGTCACCATCCTTCAATGTGACGCGAGTCAAGAAGGATTAGGCGCGTGGATTCGTCAAATTGATTCAGCCGGCGACGAAAGAATCATCGCAATGTCATCCAGAACACTTACAGATGCCGAGAAGAGATACTCTAACATCTAACGCGAATGCTTAGCTTTAACCTATGGCCTCGAAAGTTCAAGTACTATTTATTGGGACGGACAACAGTCGTAGAAACGGACCATTCACCCCTTGAACAGATCTTCAAGAAGAACATTGCTGAGATTCACCCCTTGAACAGATCTTCAAGAAGAACATTGCTGAGGCCCCAGGAAGACTATAAAGACTACTGCTGAGATGTTTCAGATTTAACGTTCAAGTCAAATATAAACCAGGCAAGACAATTCCAGTTGCACACGCACTGTCAAGAGTATGTCTCGTCAGAAAGGCACGATCAGATGAACATCACAAAGAAATTCACTTTATCACAGACAAGCCATGTCCTTTTGACTTCAACCTAGTGAAATCTGCAATCGCGCAAGACGCAGAGATGATCAAACTAAGGAACATTATCTTTGAGGGATGGCCTACTCACCGAAAGGAATGCCCACAAGAACTACTAGACTTCTGGAACTTTAGATGCGACCTAGTCTTATACCATTATCACTAAGAAAACAAGTATTGGATACAATTCATCAAGGTCACCAAGTAGAGAGGAAATGCATCTCGTTAGCCAGCGAAGCTGTGTTCTGGCCAAAGATCAGCAATGACATCAGACAAATGATTAAAGAATGTTAAGAGCGACTGTCCACTAATATCGAGCCAAATCAAGAATCGGCGGCAACAGTGAAAAAATCGATTTTATTTTATTTTTGGTCCAGAGTTAGGTATTAGTGAGTAAGTAAACGTGGTGGGTTTTATTTCTTCAAAAAAAATATTATCGCTGAGAAAAATTGAAAAAACGCTCCGTCCGTTATCGGGCACAAGACGGTACGAAATGAAAGCCATTTTAGGGGTCTCTTTAACCTTATCCTGTAAAGTCGCAACACATTTTCCAGCCTTTTTAAATTGAGATATTCGTTCTTCAACAATTCTTAAACATTTTCATGCAATTTTAGGCTCATGGGTTTATTTTTTACATTTTTAGAGGTCCGTCAAACTCGCTATAATTTCAGTCTGCAAAAACTTCGCTCCGGCACACAAATTCAAAAAATAAATTCTACATGTGGTATAATTCAGAATCTTTCAAAACTTCGGAAAAATAAGTTTGGGGAAATTTCCACATCGGTCGAAACAAGCGAGTGAATAATGCTTGTTTTTAGAAGAATCTGCCCCGTGACTTTAAAACATTGTGTTCGGAGTCTTTGAAATTAGGAAAAAAATCAGTCTATAATTTTGCTAAAACGGACAGGTTTTAATTTCCAACGACTTTTTAAGTGTTTCTTTGAGTTAACTTCAAAATATCAGAGCTTAAGAATCGAGATTTCCTTTTATTTACTTTGAGTAAGAACTACCCAGTTTCTAATTAGCATAGTGCTTTCAGCGAGTAGATTTCAAAAAATGTCTTTTGGTCTGAAAACACTCCTACAAGTCGACTAATGTCAAAGCAATATTACAGAAAGACGTTTCCTACTTGCTTTACATGTTTTCTTGCTAATTCTGTACAGTTTTACTTCCATTTTCAGTTGTGATACGTTTATCGGAACTTGGGATCAGTACTATTGATTGCGTGACCTATCGTCCCGTGGGGGAAGGGGGGCGGGGGGATGAAAAGCGAAGCAATAACAAACTTACTCCGAAGTTCAGTGTTGGCCTGACAACTATTTTGAACAAAAATGTACCAAAGGTTTTTACTGTAGTTACTTGACTACCTCGCTGATACCAGAGGCTAATTTCTAAATTGACGATCTTGCTGACGTGAATTACATGACAAAAGATAATCCCAAGAATGGGAGAAATAAGAAAAAGTACTAAAATTGTCAATTCCTACTTGTCATGATGTGCTCATAAATACCTGGACAAGCGCTCAACCACGTGACATGGGAAAATGACGTTCATTAGCACTTCCTAATAATATAAAGTGGCTTTCGTTCATGGAAGGATTAGGAATGGAAGTCAGCTGTTCATTTAAGAAAGTCGTAGGAGGAAATTGCGGTTATGATCCCAGAGATCGAAAGAAGAAGATGGTCGTGATACCACTCGGTTCATGTGAATTGGATATATCCGGACATAAGAAAGCTTTTGGTAAACGGGATGTCGATTCTGACGTTGATCTACTTTTGCCTCGAGCTTCGATATTCTCGGTTCCAGACAAATATTGCAGAGTTGACAATTTATCCAGGTCATTGTTCATTGTTAGGTATAGGCTGGCAGTTCCCAGCGCTGCCGTGTTCCTCAGGAGCTGTCAAGGCATGGCGAAAAGAAAGCAGTGGCCCAAAGCTGACCGCGGGATCGGGAAAGAAAAATCGAATACTATCTTGCAGATGACGGGTGTCTTTGTTCCCGTAGGTTCAGGTTAGTATATATGTTACTCTTTTTGTGGACTAAGGAATGAAATAAAGCCAATTCAGTATAAAAATAAATTTATTTCCCGCTAAATTGCATGCTGCAATAGCTGCATGAAAAAATTCAAGAAATGTCAAATGAAGAGGTAAACTTGACGCCATAAAGTCTGACATACTGAAATCATGCCATGTGAATATTTCATTGTTATACAGCAATATGCCGGGAATGCAGGGTCCTTCTAGACGATACACTGTTCAAGCAAAGATGAAGTGTATGTCTTTGGTGAGTCGATGTCTTTCGTAGCATTAAATAAAGGCGTGGTTTTAGCACCATCCTGAGGGTCTGGTCCAGGAGTGGCGAGGGAATGCAGTACTAGTGTTTATGTCAGAAAACATTTTAGACTGGCAACGGCATTGGTTACCCTGTAAGAACTACTCTCCTTAAAAAATCCTGGGTTCGCCCCTTCTATCACATGATTATAACTACCATGCGTTTTCTTGTCTTTCAGGAAATTAAATTAACTTTTCATATGTATGTACTTGTATTTTACAGGAGACTGACAAAGAGGCAACTATGAATACCCCAACAACCGCCCACAGCACCCCGTTCATTGCAAAAAGTACCAGTCAGCCACATTTAAACCCAGTAACACCTGATGGAAGCCTTTTTTTGTCCTCTGATGATAGCAGCTTGGAGGAATCATCTGGTAATCCTTTACAAGAACTGAATAGCTTTTTGCGTTCCCGAGATGTCAGTCCAGTCAGACACACCCTAACTACGCCTTGGCCTAATGCTAGTGAAAGGACCAAGCGATATTATACACGCAAAGCATACCAAGGAGTAACAGCCGTTCTTGAAGAAATTGCCCCGTGTTATGCTGATTCTCTCTGGCACTCAGTCTCTTCTTCGACAGCCCTTTGCCAGCGGTTTTCTGATGATGTAGCAAACTTTGAAGAGATGGATACCATTCTTTTGGATGCGTTTACCGATTGTTACAATACTGCAGGTAGTTGGGGTACTCGAAGACAAATTCTCTCTATCATGGCGGACAAGGTCAGTCTAAACGATCTTCGTAAATGGATTCCAGATCTTACAAAGTATCGATATACTGAGACCAAACGTCACTGCCTACTTTACGGAAGAGGAGAACCTGTCCCAATCTAACCTCGGTCAAGAATTTCCGTGTCAACAAGCAAGGTCGACCACTTTGTTAACTTCATTACCAGTCCACACATCATCCAGGACTTACCATTGGAGAGAAAACCATAAAATTATCTTCTGATCAGCTAGTCAAGGTCCCAAACGTAATTCGTACGATCATTCCCGAAAGGGTTATTCAACAGTACCAGGAATTCTGTCGGGAGTCAGCCTTTACGCCCTTGAGTCGCAGTACTTTGCTTCGTATCCTTATGGTCTGTCCTGCTTCTTTAAGAACTTCGCTTCAAGGTTTGGACTACATAAGTTCGACAGGTGCAGAGGCATTTGACGATCTAGAAAGCGTTACAGAAATAATAGGAGACATCGGTTTAGGAATGGCCTGGACAAAGCAACAACAAGATCGCCTTAAAGCAGGAAAACGCTACCTGAAAACTGACTACAAAGTAACCGCTATGACATCACATTAAGGTACAAAGACCGCGTAGGCCGATTAGGGAGTCTCTCCGCGGTCAAAGCAGATTCACCTACTTAGAGTAACCTTACACACAAAACCGAAACTCTAATATTGCGGACCTTCGCTGTCCAGAACAAATAAAATCAACTACGGAGAACCGAAGCTAGAACATTAGAGATAAACCAAACATCCCCTCGGCTAATTTTATTTAAAGACTAATTTAAATTAATTCAGTGATGGATATTTTAAATATAAATTCCAGGTGCTCGTATCTGAGAGTTCGACAGTGGCTGATCATTGTAGGCGGTATGCCTTGAGTGACCCTGATGATTCAGATTATCAGTCAGAGTGTAATCACCAGCACGATAGCTCATGTGATCGGTGTACTATGCTAACCGACACCGTCATGTGCATAGAGAAAGCTTTAAAAGAGCAGTCGGGAAATCTCTCTGAAGATACGAAAGAAGAGCTGACTTTCCGTGTGCGACAGGCCAAAACAAACATTGGAGCATGGAAATCACATCTTCTGAGCTATGTTAACCAAGATGAGGCTAGAGTAGACATCTTAGAAGTCCTCGATGAGACGTCTGTTTTTCTAACCCAAGACTGGGTCATGAAATTCATTCCAAGAAAGTTTAGAGAGAGTCAGAAAGACTGGTTTGCCAAACGTGGCATGTTTTGGCAAATCACAGTAGCGACTAAACGAGGCAAAGATGGTCAATTAGAAATGTTAACATTTGTTCACATCTTCGAGTCATGCAGTCAGGAATACGTCGTCATTCTGGCTATAATGTCAGATGTCATTGAAAAGCTTAAAGTTATCATACCCAAACTACGCTCAGTTTATTACCGTCAGGACAACGCTGGATGCTATCGCAACGGTCCGAACACTTTTTATGCAAAATTATTAGGCCATTGTCATGGTGTTGCAATCTAGCGCATGGACTTCTCAGATCCACAGGGAGGAAAATGACCCTGTGATAGAAAGGCTGCTACCATCAAGTCTCATATGAGAATCCATCTCAATGAAGGCAATGATATCATATCTCCTGAGCACATGAAAAAAGCAATCTTATCGTCAGGCGGAGTTCCTGCTGTGGGCGTCAAACTCTCTGGATCCCCCGTCATCCCAGATATGCCAACATTGAAACTGGATGGCGTCAGTCAAGTATCTAATGTAGAGTATTGTGAAGATAGGATTCGTATCTGGAATGCATACAAAATTGGACCAGCTAAACTTCTATCATCCAAAGATCTACAACTACCTGCCGAGTCACAGATACCATCCCTGACGTTGATTGAAACCAGCGATAGTCAATTTACACAGATCAAATCTAAAACTCCCAAATCCGTTGAATCAGTAATAACGACCACAGAGAAAACACTCAGTGCTCCATCAGAAGCTAGAGAGCCAAGTGCACTGTTTACCTGTCCTGAAGAAGGGTGTACGATGACGTTCTTGAGACATTCTTCCCTTGAACGGCATCTAGATTGTGATAAACACCATTTTGCTTTAGAGCGGGAGACCATTTTTGACAAAGCAACACTTTGTTACGCAGAAAAATTGGAAGGGCAGTGCATTGGGATCCCCCATTTAGATGCTAGCTACAGAAGAACATTAACGACAGCACAAAACAAGAAAGAAACCTTGCCAATGGGATGGACCCTAAGATTTTCACTAGGATATAAAAAAAGATTCTCCCAAAAGCAGAAAGACTACCTTCTGAAGAAATTCCAGATAGGAGAAACTACGGGACAGAAAGCAAATTCCTTGTCAGTTGCTAGAGCCATGATGACAGCAAAGGACATCAACGGCAATCGACTGTTCAATAGCGACGATTTCTTGACAAGCAAGCAGATCACCAGTTTTTTTTCACGCGTACCTAAAAAGAAGAAACTTCCGAGTCCAGATCCAAAGGAAGATATCGATGGTTATACCGCTGACGAACTGGAAAACGCCATTCATCAGTATGAGATTGAAGAATTCGCAGCCAAGGCAAAAAGCGAACTGTCCGTAAAGCACCCACTGGTCTTCGACACATATAACATTTGTGATTTGGCATCAAAGTCAAAACTGGAGACTTTTGCCATCGCAATGTTGGAGCAAATATGCCACCATTTTGGTGTTGACACCACAGATGTTCAAGTCAAGCGCAAGAAGCCATATACAGACAAGATTATGGCCCTTTATGCAAACTGCGAATGTCAGGTTTAATGGCAGAAAGTCGCACCGATTCGGTTTAAACTTCTCGACTTTCACATCCCCACAATCCTTTGCGTCTTTGGGGGGTAACTAGAGGGTAAAAACCCACTTATTTTGCTGAAGGCTGATCGGACAATGTTGAAAATACCTTGTTTGGTAAAATGATAAAATGAAGAAGTAAAAAACAGAAAAAGATAGAAGCTTGAAAACGTTTAAGGTAAATTTTAAACATTTTTTCGTAAGTCAATACATTTTCTGTAAAACCAAAACTCTTGATGATCTGTTCACGCAAAAATAACTTGGAATAAACTGATAATCAGTATTATCATACATTTTACTAAGTACCTCAATTCTGATTGGTCGAGAGCCCTCAGCCAATCCCTGATATCGTGTGAACTCGACATGATAAATGTATTATCTGTAGGTAACATGATTACCTCGGAGTTCATTGTCTTTGGAGGGATGTTTAAGGACTAACATCCCTCCTTCATGAATGACACGAGGGAAACTTAGAAACTAAATATCCCTCATCCATATGAATGAGGGACGATTACTTACTAATTGTCCCTCATCCATATGAATGAGGGATATTTAGAAACTAAATATCCCTCATGTTATTCATGAGATGTTGTCCCTCATAACGCAATCATCGGAACACCGACTCTAAAAAGACCCGGTTCGAAATCCTATGCATGGTTGATGACCATGTATGCCATCCTGATACGTGCTATATGCAATGTGGGATAGAGAAAGAGGTATTTGAGTCAGAGTCTAAAGGCTAGGAATACCTTTGCGTATACGTTTGCTAAGATCTATAATTGCAAACAGTAGAAATTTGACTAAAAAAGCAGTGCAATATATATATATTTCCATTTTAGCATAAGCAGACATTTCTCATGTTGATTGCGCATGTGCGCAAAGCTTAACTTAAGAAAAGAAAAAAGAAGCAGCACACAAACATCAATCTGCAATTTACATATTATTTAATAACATTTAAGGTCATTTTATTATTTTAATGTAATGAGGTTTCGGTATTCCTGATTTGAGTGTTAAATTTTGCTCACAGAATTTTATTTACAGAAATTTCATTTATTAGCTCATGTATTTTTAATGTTGTTGTTTTAACATTGCTTTATCTCTTTATTTATTCATAACATTGATATTGACTGTTACATTGTGTAGTGTTGCCCCGTGTAGAATTCCTCCTACATCTATATTTGTTTCACTTGCTTCATACTCTTCACAAGCTTTGCATAACAACAAATCATCTTCACCGCACTCGGAAATCTTACGTTTTCTGGCTAAAAATCTTCGAACGCTATATTTCTCTCTTTGGCCCAATGCTTATAGACATTGGTACTCCAAAGTGTGTGCCTTTTGGCACTTATGGGGACTGTCTTCTCCCTTGCTTCCTCCACTTTTTCTTGGGATACGAAAGAAAAACGCCTTTGAGCCATCTTTGCGAGCTTAAACTCGAATGAATATCATGCAGTGCATATGCAAACGACTGAATGAATTTCGAATTATGAATGTGTGTGCAATTGCTTTGTGTCAATTAAGAAGAGGCAAATTCCCAAGCGGCATTGGTTAAATCAGCAGCTTTGTAATACTCTGTAATTTATGCATTTAACTATATCTAACACATTTTTCTATATTTCTAGTTTTATTCCTCGGAAATCATGTTATTACAAAGTAATTACATGACCTTTTTGGGATATTAGTCATTAAATGTCCCCTCGGCCTCGGGAGGTTTAGTAAAAGTCCCTCGGCCTGCGGCCTCGGGCCTTCTAAAAAACCTCCCTCGGCTTCGGGGACATTTAATGACTAATATCCCTCAAGTCATGTAATTACTTATAAATAATACATTTATCATGTCAAGTTCATTCAAGGTCACGCTGTGGTAGCTTTGCCAAGGGCAAATTTGTATTTATCTTCAGTATTATGTACAAAAACAATTATTTAAGAAATCTTTATTAACTTATTTTCATATATTTTGTGAAGATTTATTGAAACAAATTCAAATCATGATGTTGCGTTTTTCACGCGACATCATGGCGTTCATATTTCATGTCTCTATAATTTAATGTTTATGTTAATGTTTTTCCAGTATACAAAATGTATAATAATGCAATTATTGAATTCGGTTATCGCATGATATCGTAAATTATCAAGACCGAGGCTGTGTTATCTGCCGAAGCCGAAGGCTGAACCATGAATCATGCTCAACCTCATCCAATAATTGCTTATTATACAGATAAAAGCAGGTATAGTATAAATTCAATAAAGAAACCTTTCAATTTGGGAAAGGTTTTTGATTGGATACCCCCTAAAAGCGCAAGGCATTATGGGGATGTGAAAGTCGAGAATAGAACTAAAAGTTAAGTTTATCTGACAGAAACGGCTTTTCGTTGATTTTACCTGAGCGCAAGTACAAAAACAAATCAAAAACAAAAACTAAAAAAGGCAAAATAAATAAATAAATAGATAAGAAAAAAGAAAAAAAAGGAAAAAGGAAAGAAAAGAAAAAGAAAAAAAGAAAGAAAGAAAGAAAAGAAAAGAACCAAGAAAACCCCGGCCAACTAGAGAAAATCTTATCTTTTACCATGTAATTCATGTAAGATCTTCAAATTAGAAATTAGCCTATTAAGCCTCATGTATCAGCAAGGTCGTTAAGTAAGTGTTAATTACCCTAGAACGGAGGCAATAAGCCATACGTATAGGCTTATCACCGACGTTCGAGGTAATTAGGTATTTTATTTATCAGTTGAGGTTTTCTAACAAATGTTGCTCATTATAAATGCGAAGTCTATATATAGTTATTAACCGGGTTAATAACTAACTATATATTGACCTAGCATTTATAATGAGGGTTATAACAAAAATAAAGCCTTGTGAAAACAAAGAAAACCGTATCAATTGAGAAATAAAATCCTTTAAAAACCTTTGTTACATTTTCGTTCAAAATAGTTGTCAGGCCAACACTGAACTTCGGAGTAAGTTTGTTATTGCTTCGCTTTTCATCCCCCCGCCCCCCTTCCCCCACGGGACGATAGGTCACGCAATCAATAGTACTGATCCCAAGTTCCGATAAACGTATCACAACTGAAAATGGAAGTAAAACTGTACGTAATTAGCAAGAAAACATGTAAAGCAAGTAGGAAACGTCTTTCCGTAATATTGCTTTGACATTAGTCGACTTGTAGGAGTGTTTCAGACCAAAAGACATTTTTTGAAATCTACTCGCTGAAAGCACTATGCTAATTAGAAACTGGGTAGTTCTTACTCAAAGTAAATAAAAGGAAATCTCGATTCTTAAGCTCTGATATTTTGAAGTTAACTCAAAGAAACACATAGAGAGTCGTTGGAAATTAAAACCTGTCCGTTTTAGCAAAATCATAGACTGATTTTTGTCCTAATTTCAAAGGCTCCAAACACAATGTTTTAAAGTCACGGGGCGGATTCTTCTAAAAACAAGCATTATTCACTCGCTTGTTTCGACCGGTGTGGAAATTTCCCCTAACTTATTTTGATGGAACTTTTAAGATCCATATTAACTTGCTTAGAATCCGAAGTTTTGAAAGATTCTGAATTATACCACATGTAGAATTTATTTTTTGAATTTGTGTGCCGGAGCGAAGTTTTTGCAGACTGAAATTATAGCGAGTTTGACGGACCTCTAAAAATGTAAAAAATAAACCCATGAGCCTAAAATTGCATGAAAATGTTTAAGATTTGTTGAAGAACGAATATCTCAATTTAAAAAGGCTGGAAAAGGTGTTGCGACTTTTCAGGATAAGGTTAAAGAGACCCCTAAAATGGCTTTCATTTCGTACCGTCTTGTGCCCGATAACGGACGGAGCGTTTTTTTCAATTTTTCTCAGCGATAATATTTTTTTTGAAGAAATAAAACCCACCACGTTTACTTACTCACTAATACCTAACTCTGGACTAAAAATAAGATTTTTTGCTGTTGCCGCACCTTGCTCGGTATTAGTGGACAGTCGCTCTTAAACTGGCAACAAGTACCAGCCAGCACAAGCTCGACTTCCCATATTGCAACCAGATCTTCCTTCTAGACTATGAGAAATGTTAGGAACTGATATCTTTGAATTCAACGGTTCAAAGTATCTAATGATTGTAGACTATTACTCAAGATTCCAAGTCGTACGCTCAATTGCTAATATGACAGCTAATACCACGTGTAACCACTTCCGGCACGTGTTAGCAGAATATGGATTACCATCACACATTCATGCAGATTTTGGCACGCAGTACATTAGCAAAGAGTTTCGTGAGAAATGTGAAAACAACGGGATCAAGTTAACATTCAGCTCACCCTACCATAACCAAGCGAACAGCGTCGCAGAAAGAGCTATAAGAACTTGCAAGTCCTTATGGAAGAAGGCCCTAGACGAAAAGAATTGCCCTTACACAGCACTCTGGATATACAGAATCCCACCCCTAACAAGCACTATACCATCACCTTATGAGTTATTGTATGGACGTAAGCCCCGACTGCTTATTCCAAGCAGCAACCATGTCCTGCAATCCTTACATCCAGACAATGATCACCACAAGGAAGCAATCAGACTCTCCCAAGAGAAACAAGCAGAGTACTATAACAGAAAGGCAAGTAAATCTGACACAAGACCATTACTTGTCGAGGAGCCGATATATGTGTACAATACGCACAAAAGAACGTGGGACAAAGGTGAAATCACAAGGAAACCAAACCCTATAAGCGAACCAATGACATACATTGTCGAGAAGAAAGGTGCGCTTTACCAGAGAACCAGAGACCATCTAAGACCGAGAACAAGCCAGCTTAAAGAGCTAGAAAGAAGGGCCTACCAAGAAACCCAACCTGCACTTAACACACATCATCCCCAAGACCTACTTGGTAAACCAGCTGTATTGATGCGAGGAATACCACAGATGACTGAAGCTACCAAAGGCCGAGATGTACCTCTAAGTGATTATAAACCAAAGGAGCAAATCAATCATTCAGCAAGCTATACCACTAGATATGGGCGTACAATGAAAGCTTCTTTTAGACTGAGTTAATAAAGAGTTGATAAAAAAAAGGCATATAAGTTGACATTGTACATTTACCTGATATTGATCAACACCAATTAACCATAAGATTGATGAACATTGAATAATTCAACAGAGGGGGATGTCATAGCACCCCATATATGGACATCGGTATGATGTAAATTAGTTTCTAGGCAAGCCACGGCTCGGAGTGAGCACGACGATGTGTACAACATGATTCCAGAATAAAATACATCTAAACGAACCCAAGATACTTCGACATATGTATTTACCAGAGCCAAAACGGCTAGGTGTAACTAGGGAGCCGGTGTTTAATAATCCCAACTATACAAGGGCCGCGAATCGGCCTGAAAGTATAATTGAAATTATATTAACAAACGAAGTGAGAAATATATGAGAAAACAATAGGTAGAATCCTGCCATTTGTGCTTCGGACCACATTTTAGCGCACTCCACTCCCCTAGAGTTTAAATATTGACGACGTAATCCCAGAATCCCGTGCTGCACTAAGTGCGAGGTCACGTTGTACTTTTCATCTTTTTAACGCCTGTGTGAAGAGACTCCACGATGAGAAATATATGATGGGAATGACTAGTCATTTGTCAATATTTGACAAGTACGAGGGCGGGAGGGTATCTCATATATTTCTCACTTCGTTTGTTAATATAATTTCAATTATACTTTCAGGCCCTTGTATAATTGGGATTATATTTCACAAACTCCGTTCGAAATATATGAGAAAACAATAGGTAGATTTTAACGCCCTCAACAATATGTCTGAATAAATGCAGACATTAACACAGTGAGTTTGTGAAATTAATACATTTATTCGTAACTTGAACGTATTCAACAATATAAATGACTTTGGGTTAGAAGAACTAAGCTTTGTCTGTGTTCAAGACAGCGTTAGCATAGCTGCTGTTATGTACTGGCTTGTAGTAGAAGCGTTGGAAGGTACTGGGTGATGTCCAGTCTGCCATGTTCATAATGTCACCTATTGGGACATTGTTGTTTGCTGCAGTTGTTGTTGAAGCACCTCGTACAGAATGTGCCTTGAATATATCTGTGTTTTAACCAGCGGCTTTTATTACTTCACGTAGCCAGCGGGCTAAAGTGGTCGAAGCAACAGGTTTATGGGGCTTGATGAATGAGATGAACACAACATCTGGTTTTGAAGAGGGAATCAGTGGTCTAACCTTTCTAGTGGCTTTCAAGTAACATTGAAAAGTGTTAACTGGGCAGAGCTTGCTGTCTGAATGAAATTTTGCAAAGAAGGCTTTGGCCATGTCCTCAGGAGATACTCGCTTTCTCGGAGAAGTCAAGGTGAACGAGATGCCTTCTGGAAGTACTTGGCAGTATCGCAAGTCGAGTTTAGACAGGGAAGAGACTCGTTCTGGGCATGAGAGTGCAAATAAAATGGCAAGTTTGAGTGATAATAGCTTTAATGACAATTTTCTGGAACTTCCCATGGATGACAAGTATTTTGTTACTCTTGTGACATCCCATGTGTGATTGTATCTTGGTTTGGGGGGTCGGATATTCACCATACCCTTTAACAGTTGTGTTACCAGTGGGTGCTGCCCAACTGGGTAACCGTCAATGTTATTGTGGCTAGACGATATAGCTGAACGAACAACATTAACTGTTCTGTAAGCAACTCCAGTGTTAAAATACTCTGACAGAAACTCCAGAATTTGGTTTAATTTTGCTGAAACAGGATTAATCTTTAATTTATGACACCAGCTGCTCCAATGCCGCCATGCGGACTCATACGCCTTATGTGTGGAGGGTCGAGTGGCTGACAATAGTATCTTGGTAACGTTTTCAGGAAGGCCTTCTGTTTGTAAGTTTTCCCTGATATGTGAGTGACGGCTAGGTGTAGTCTTGGAAACAATGGGTGAACCCTTTCGATTGAGGCTGGGTCTTTCAGTAAGTTCCTCGTATTGGGAAGCATTATTGGATTCTTGATGAGAAGTCGGAGCAGTATCGGCCACCAAGTCTGGGCTTGCCAGATTGGGGCTACAAGTGTGAGGTCTGCTCTGTCTAGAGATACCTTGCGAAGGACTGCAGGGATCATGTTGAATGGTGGAAATGTATATCCCTTTAGGGGTCCCCAGTCTAATGTCATGGAGTCCGTGTGAAGGGCTTCTGGGTCGGGCCTCCAGCTCACAAACTGTGGCAGCTGGGTTGTCAGTCGTGTGGCAAATAGGTCGACGTTGCAATCTTTGAGGAAAGGCTGAATGACTTGGGAGCTTATTTTCCATTCGCTGGAATCGTGAAACTCTCTTGATTCCTTGTCTGCAATGTGATTGTCTTTCCCAGGGAGATGTTGTGCGCTTATCAGGATTTTCCTTTGTAGGCACCACTCCCATATTTCCAGCGTCAGGAAGACAAGTATGCTCGACCGGGTTCCTCCCTTGTTGTTTATGTGGGCAACTGCTGTAGAGTTGTCCATTCTCAAGCAAACAGCCTTGTGATGTTGGTTCTTCATAAACGCTTTTAAGGCAAGGAATGCTGCATTCAGTTCTAAATAATTGATGTGCAGCTTTTTCTCCTCGCTGGACCACCGACCGTTTGTGGTGGTGCCCTCGCAAACTGCCCCCAGCCCTTCTTGGAGGCGTCTGTTGTTATGACTAAGTCTGAGGTCGGAGGGTTGATTGGACTTCCGTTTACCTTTCTTATATTTGCTATCCACCACTTGAGCTCCTCTTGGGCATGGTGGTTTAGGGTGAATTGTGTCTCATACTTGTGTTCGTTGATTCGAAGGTGCTTTATAAGTTGAATCTGTAAACGTGGGAAGTGTAAGGGGGCCTGATGTGTTGCCAGCCGAGTTGATTCCAGAGAGCCGAGTAGGCTTGCTACGTCCTGTGCCAGCATAGTTGGGTTGGTCAGGGCGTTCTGGCATTTGTCCAGAACTTTCTGGACTTTTTCCTGTGGTAGGCTCAGAGTTAGTGTCTCTGAATTTACTATAAACCCTAGGAAGGTAATGGATTGGCTTGGTTTCAGCTGGGACTTTCCCCAATTGATAGTGAAACCTAGGTCTTGCAGCAGTTTCAATGCCATTGATGTGTTGGTCTCGGACTCTGTCATCGTGGACCCCAACAGAAGAAAATCGTCCAGATAAGCCAACATGCGTACACCTTTTTTTCGAAGAAACGAGACGACCTGTTTGTTCAGTTTTGTAAAAATTCTTGGTGCTGTATTTAGACCAAAGGGGAGACCTTCGAATGCGTAGCATTTTTTTTCCCCACAAAAATCTCAGGTATTTTTGAGAAGATTTGTGAACTTGTATTGATAGGTACGCGTCCTTCAGATCTATAGACGTCATAAAGTCCCCCTTCCTTAGGGTTGTTTTTAAGCACAATATGTTTTCCATTTGAAAGTGGGAGTTCTGTATGAAATAATTGAGACGACTCAGATCTATGACTGGTCTGAAGGATCCTCCTTTTTTAGGCACCAAGAACAAGCGGCTGTAAAAGCCTGGTTCGTTTGGGGAGGGGTCCACATAGATTGCTCCCATATTCAGGAGTCTTTGAATCTCTGCGTCTAATAACGGTTTTGTTTGTTCTGTTGAATTTGTAACAACTGGAATTCTCTGAACTGGAACACAACGAAATGTCTAGGATTTCTTGGTCTGAGGTTATTTCCCTCCATTTGTTTAGGAGTCTGTTGATTCCTGATTTGTCCCCTTTGAGGGGCGAAAGGACCGGTAGTTTTTTGAGCGGCTACTTTGGTATTTGGAAAAACCGCGCGACTGGTTGGACTGCTTGGACCTTTGAATGTAATTTGGTTTACGATTTGCTTGTTGGTTTTTAGTGGGAACTGAGAGATTTTTGGCTAGATCCCTACTAAGTTCTGCCTGTTTAGAGGCTAAGGTGGGAAAATCTTCACCGAAAAGCATAGTTTTGGCATTAGGCAAAGGTTCATCTGCCAGGTTAATTTTTTCCTTGTTAATAGTCGCTAGGACCCTTTTCCTGCGAACAGTTGAAAGGAGATAATTTGAAGAGCCTAGTAAGCATAAGGCTTGTTCTAAAATGCTCTTAACCTCGTCAGGTGACACTTCTTTCCCCGATGAGAGGGCATCGTGTAAGCAACAAAGTGGACCTGTGGTGTTTAGTAAAGCTCTTTGAGCCAAACATAGGTCTTTATCACGATTCTGGACTAATCATTTTATTTGTGGATTGTTTATTTGGTTTACAACTGAGGTATCTAGAGTGGGTGCCCTTAGGCAATCAAGTGAGGGAACACTGAAGTTTTCAAGAATGTCTGACACCTGGTCATGGCTTAATTTCTTCCTAAAGTGCTTATCTAGGAAGGTTGATAGCCCCTTGGTTGGTTCCCAGGAGGATGGGGTGGCCCCAGGGTCATACATTTCATCATCTATTAGCGTATTCTCGCCTTTTGTTGAAGCAATTTCAGTTCTTGGAGACTCGGGGCCTGGATTGAGTAGCTTATCAGCCGAGCTTGGTGGTCTATCATCCGAGTTTGGTGGCTTGACAGCCGAGCTTGGTGGCTTATTAGCCGAGTTTGGTGGCTTAATAGCCGAGTTTGGTGGCTTAACAACCGAGTTGGGTGGCTTTTCAGCCGAGTCTGATGGGGACTGTGTCCCTTCTTGATATTCTGGGAGATCGTAGTCCAGGTCTGTGTCTTCTGCTTGGACTGAGAGCAGATCATTGTAATCTATCTCGGTGTGTTTTGGCGGGAAAGATTCCATGTTAACTTCGAGAGTTGAGATACGGTTATTCGTCTTTGAAATCGCTTCCATGGATTTCTTTCAGTGTTGAGAAGACTGAATTTATATCCTTTTGGTCCACTTGGGATGTTTTTTTGTCGTTTGCTATGCCTAGAGCTTGTTGATTCGGACGAACTGTCCGTGTGGCGGGAAGAATATTTAGATCGTTTACGAGAAGACATTGTAGCAACTAGAGCTAAAAATTCAAAAATATTACAAGCAATTGTATCCCGAATGGGATTATGATTCTTGGTATAGGAGTAGGCTAAAAGGTATAAAATAGAGGATAAAACACGGTTAGTAACCACTTAACTTATCGTACGTCCGAAGCACAGCAGAAAAAGATGAAAAGTACAACGTGACCTCACACTTAGTGCAGCACGGGATTCTGGGATTACGTCATCAATATTTCAACTCTAGGGGAGTGGAGTGCGTTAAAATGTGATCCGAAGCACAAATGGCAGTATTCTACCTATTGTTTTCTCATATATTTCGAACGGAGTTTGTGAAATATAATTGTTCTTTCACCTTTAACTTTAATAAGTAACTTTAATAAGCAAAAGGGTATTGCCAATGAAAGTGTATTCCTCGGTTACTTGGTAATAAATAAAATAAACTGATCTTATTCATTTATTAAAGTGTATTTTTACTAAAAACATTCTAGTTTATTTTCAGATGGGTGCGGGGTTGATTAAAAATTCATCACTTGCTCATCCATTCTTTATATTCACGTGATAAATTTCTAATCATCCCTGATAAATTCAAAGCCGCCCCCGACTTTAAGCTTGAAAGACTTTAGCGCCGTATAAAGGTACTGTCACCTGATATTACTAAGATCATGCGATTGGCCAGAAATTCTAATGCATTTTATGAGTTTTAGAAAGATAAAGTATAGCGCTTGGGAACGGGGTTATTCCGGGAAAACCTCGTTCCCAAGCACTATATACTTATCTATATGTCTATGTCTTGTTTTTCATAAGTTCTACGCGGTCCACATACACTCAATTGAAGAACCGTTGTCGGGTTCAGAAACATAGAACATAGAAGCTAAGACCGAAATGGCACATGGGAAATGACATTACTATATTATACTTTATTCATGTATATGTTATAAGTGTATATTCTCATCTTTGCATCATAATTACCGCGACCTCACATCTATTATTTACTCAATTGACACGGTTTTCTTTGTTATTCACAAGGCTTTATTTTTGTTATGAGCCTCTTTGAAAATGCGAGGTCAATATATAGATATTAACCGAGTTATAGCTATATATAGACCGTTCGCATTTATAATGAGCAGCATTTGGTAGAAAACCTTCTGATAATTGATAAATAAAACACATAATTACCTCAAACGTCGGCAATAAGCCTATACATGTATATGGCTTATTCCATCCGTTCTCGGTAATTAAGAGCGGCTGTCTGTAAAAATCAAACATACGGCGCAAAGGCTCAAATTTTCGAATTCGCTATACTTTTGGATTTTAGTAGTGTATGATGAAGTACGAAACGCTGTGGGGTTAGTTTTGAAAAATATGTTTTTGTTTTCGAGAAAAAGGGAAAAATCGGTTGAGCTCCAAGTACGACTTTCGTTGCCAAAAGATGGCTGAAAATTGCTTACTTTCGCTTGGTCCGTGTATCAAAACTATTGATCCAAATAGGCTTCTAGTACTTTCCGCCAAAAGTACAACTCTTATTTGCTCAATTAAGAGTAGTTTCACAAAAGTCGAACAATTTTGAATTATTTAACACAATAAAAAGCAAAGGGCACTGAGCTACAATGCTCGTCGGTGCATCTCGAAAACTGCGAGTTTCCCTATGTGCCATCCTTCCAAATCTTATGAGATTACAGTCAACAACTATTGGGAAACTGCTCTTTTGAAAAATGTTTTTTGCCGTTGCTCCATTCATCATCGGAGTTATCATGAAATTAGAATTGGCAACCGTGGCTTTGGCATGTTTTATACAACCGATTTCCGAAAACCATCTATCAGTAACTAATTGACAAACTCAATGACAAATATACAGAACAGTATAAGGCCAGGGATCCACCTTTGGCTATTTCTTTCCAGAACTGCTAGTCAGTAGCGCTTTGATAAATTGGTCTTTAAATTGGTCTGCAATAACTGAGCGATCGGCAATTGTTTGAGAGTGACTGTCATAAGCTTATACCAGACAGAATTCCAGCGTGCAGATCGTGTTGTGGGACCCGCACTATTGTGCACCTACCACTCTTCTTTGACATATTCTAAAACATTGACTGGACTGGACTGGACTGGATTCGAAATCTGTAAAACATGGACTGGACTCGAAATCTGTAAAACATGGACCGGACTCGAAATCTGTAAAACAAGATAATAAGCTTAAATAACCAGAAATGATACCACGACTTCAGCTTATTATCTGTAAGCATGATTATACATTGGAAAAAATTGCCATACATCCCATACATTTGGAATATTTGCTCTTTTCGGTCTTTTTCTTCTCTTTCGAAAGTAAAAGGTCGTTCTTAAAAGTAAAGTTATATACTACAAGTAAACTGTCTGACACAACATCCTAAATGACCAGTAAATCTTCTGTTCTTTCGCTAACTACCGTAGTTAGCGTGTTTTCAAGGCTACGAAACCTAAGAAGCCATAAGAGGCAAATGTATAGCCAATAGATAGTATGAGCTTATAAAATCAGCAAAAATACGGTTCTAAATTTTGACAAATTCCTATAAATTATATAACAAAATGCTCAGAGGCCCGGAGGTGTCAATTCCACTTCTGTTTTTTGACAGGTTCTGTTTTATTTCAAGGAGAGACCAGCTTGACCCCAGTTATGTTATTCATTTTCTCTTGTAAATTACATCCAATAGCGTACATTCAACTCAAAAAGTACGATGTATCGTGAACCGTGAACGAGAACCGTGTATCAACAGCGTTATACCAAAAGCATACGCTGTACTAAATAATACTGTGGGAGATAGGAAAACTCTATTGATGTTTCACCCGGTTTTATATTCATATATATTATAAGGCCTTGGGTATAAAACCGCAATGTCTTAGTAACTGGTTCATCAGATAAAGATAAGCGCCCCTGAATAGACAAAGGGGGTAAGTCAAGTTCAGCTGTCATTTATCGATATATAAAACACATCCACTGTTGGCCTACTACTGATTCAGCCCTTGGGAGCCTCCGGGCTTTCCTGAGCATTTTGGTATATAATTTATAGCAATTTTTTAAAATTTAGATTAGAATTAGTCCAGTCCAGTCCAGTCCAGTCCAGTCCAGTCCAGTCCAGTCCAGTCCAGTCCAGTCCAGTCCAGTCCAGTCCAGTCCAGTCCAGTCCAGTCCAGTCCAGTCCAGCCGTCCAGTCCAGTCCAGTCCAGTCCAGTCCAGTCCAGTCCAGTCCAGTCCAGTCCAGTCCAGTCCAGTCCAGTCCAGTCAGTCCAGTCCAGTCCAGTCCAGTCCAGTCCAGTCCGTCCAGTCCAGTCCAGTCCAGTCCAGTCCAGGAAACAAAATTATTTAATGAATTATATCAAAAACGGAGCGGTATGGCATAGTAGTTCGCACAGGTTCCCCTAGCCGGCTCCACCATAATCTATTGTGAGAACCACTAAAATTGCTCACAAAGGGCTTTTCATATTAAAATGTCATAATAATGTATATCTCGAATCATTTTCTTGCCAAGGATAATACATAAATTTTCAACACCACTAGGGTATGGAAAGAACAAGAAGAAACTACTACTCTTTTCTCGCGCCAAATGTGACTTTTCCGACAATAGTTTTGATGTACGTACCAAGCGAAAGTAGCAATTTTCAGACATCTTTTGGCAGCGAAAGTCGACCCTGGAGCTTAAACCGATTTTTCCTTTTTTCTCGAAAACAAAAAAGTATTTTTCAAAACTAACCACACGGCGTTTAGTACTTCATCATACCCTACTAAAATACCTTTTCTGTACATGCTGTTTGTTTTTAAGGGCCTCTTGTACCTTCAAGCAGTCATATCCACTTGGTTTCAGTAGTGAGCTCTTACTTGAAATCATGGGTTTAGCTCGTTTTAGCTCGTCGACCCATCAAGAGCTGCATTGGGGATAGACCCATTCCAGGCAATGGAGTGTTTCTTAACTCGAGTATGGCTAGGTAGGGATCTTGGTGGTCTTCATAGTCTTTCTGCAGAGGTTTCTTGGCTGTTTGAACAGTCCTCTCTACCATGCCATAACTTTGTGGTTATCTGGGTGAAGGTGCCTTGTGCTGGAAGTGATAGCCTTTACACACTGACTGAACTCATAGCTGGCAAACTCTGGCCCATTATCAGTAAAGAGCTCCTCTGGTATACCATGCCTGGGCATGTTGTGTTATAAGCAGTTGATTACTGTGCTACTGGTACTGTCCTTTAAATCTGTCCATTAGGATATGAGTAGGATATGAGTTTAGCTCAACCTGGTTTGTGCCACCTCAGTCCCATATTTTCACATATGTTTCTGGTGATCACTTTGCATTGAGCTCCGGTGTCAATCTTGAATGTCACTGTCTTGTCATTTATCTTTAGATTTGCTAACCAAACTTTGCCAACTGTTTTTTGCATTTTTATAGCACCCATGAAGAAATGACTTTGGATTGTTTCTTATTGTATGACATGGACATCCTTCTTTTCAGCTTTGCACATTTTTGAAAAGTGGTTTGCCTTATTACAAGCATTACATGTTTTGCCAAATACTGGGCAGCATCCTCTCCTATGTGTATATCCACAATATTGACATGGATAACTTTTGCTCTGATCATCATTTGACTTTCTTTCAATTTTCAATTCTTCTCTTTTTTTATAGCATGAACTGTTTTTCCCTTACCTAACTCTTTCATCTGTGCTGCAGCCACTTCGGCCGCGCTCTGCAAATATCCACAACTGTTTCAAAGGTCAGCTCCGACTCTCTCAATAATCGTGCTCTTACCACATCATCTCGTGTTCCACAAACGAATTTGGCCATAATCTCCTCGATATCGAATCTGTCGACTCGTCTTCGTCGTTCCACTGAAATGAGTTGTACACTTCAAGGGCTTCAGCTCCAACCACGTGCAACAATGTCATCCCTTGAACTTTCTTATATTTTTCATCTAACCCTAAAGCGATTTTGTATATTTCAAATTGCTGCTTGAAGCGCGGTCTCACGGGGAGGTATGGGGCATAGTAGGGGATTTATTATTGGGGATTTTATGTATTGATTTGGCCCATGGGTTGGGGTATTATGCGTGTTTTTGACTTTGCCTGGCTTTTAGGGGTGGGGATTTGAAATTTTTGGGCACATCTTTTACCGTGGGGGTGGGGGATTTGTCAATTTTGAAAGGTGGAGGACTGGGGTGGAGGAATCTTGGCAGAGCAACCAGGGTCACGATACAAGTTAGTGGACACATGTTTTGGTATGTTTTATATGAATATCTGAATTGAGAGCTCATCTGTCCTTTTGATATTGGTAAAGAATGATTTTAAGAGTTTGATCTTGTATTATTTGCTTTGATAACAGTCTTACAATGTCAATATTTTTGCCTCAAACTTTCATGCTTTAAAATAGAGCTTTTGCTTTGGACTTCATATTTTTAATATAAACGCTTGTCTACATTGATTTTTTTTAATGTGCAGCTTCAAAAAATGATTAAATAAAAATGATAAAAAAGAAAGGATAGAAATAAATAAAATAAAATAAATAAACTTTAAGGCAGTTGGCAATTGACAGAGTTGAGCGTATGAGACATATGAGTATGACATGGATAGGTATCGTAGATAGTAGCAAAGGTACAGTAAATGATAAAGTATATCATACAATTCATATTGAATTGAGAATAAAAAGGTTTCGAGTGAAGGCAACGTTACGAAACATGAGCTCATGCGTCGGCGGTGTGTTAGGGAATACAATATAAAATAAGAAAGCTCTGGGATAGTCGTTCGTTCTACCAAGTATTTGTCATCAGAGGTTAAGACACAAGGTAGAGGTCAGTATTCGGCCTACACGTTTCAAAAATCCTCTAGCGCCAGAAGAATAACCCTACATGTAACGAAACAACCTGGACACACCACGTTGACCTGTGTGTGTATTATGTGTAGAAAGAATAAACATAAGTAGCATGTGTCAGAAATTAAACTATAACGTATAGGTATTGGTATATTAGTTTTCCCCCATAGTGGGGGGCTTTATTCATGTTTGAATGGGGGGGTTTGAAATAAAAAATGTTCCCTGTGTATTATCTTAGTTTTATTTTGCTTTATGTCTAATGCCCCATACTTCCCCGGGGTGGGGGTTTCAATTGACAGGTGCATTAAGTTTTTATTATCAAGATGGCGTCCTCCCGAAGCCCCGAGGTTCCCGGATTCCGAAAGTGGTGGGTTCGATACCAAGCGAGGTCGGTAATTAATTTTTCCGAATTTTATTTCCAAGGGTCTTTCGCTCGCAATAACATCGTTTACAAGCACTATAACCTATCTATATTTCTATATAAGTGAATTATTACTATACGACACTCATACATTTTCATGACTTAAGGTGGAACCAAACTAATTCAGAGCGAATTTTGAACAATTTTATTCTCGCTCGCTTCGTAAAACAAATGCGTCAATTTAACTGTGTTTTTCATATAATGTACTTGGATTATCCTAGATTCTAACAGTGTATTTTATTTTAAGATTTTTTAAATGTTTAGCCTAAAATCAAACTGTGCTATTTTTAGTTTTTGGCTTTTTTCTCCTCATCCCCAGTTACGATTTTCCTAGCACTATTGTAGTCTGTGTATAAATTTGGATGGAAAGTCTTGGGCAGAAAAAAAGTTATGACGTCGCTTGAAAATTGGATCCAAAATTTGAAGCATATAAGACAACGCGCTGTAGAAACATCACCATTAAATAGATTGCCTTGACGTTTTCACATATCTATTTCCAAGTATTGCGGATGAGCCTTACGAAAAATCAGCATCAAATCTTAAAAACTCATTGAATAAATGTTTTTTTACTAATTGCCGTTGTAAACCTCAAATATTAGAGTTTTGCTAAAAATCGCATTTTCGCCGTTTTCTTCAAAACGGCTACAAGTTTTTTATTTAAACTTCCCACATCAATAGACCAGAGCTTTATCTAGATGGTAGTGAAATTTCTACAGCTCGTCCTATCCACATTTTGGAGAAAACATTTTTGAAAGTCAGATGCACCTAAAGAGCTTACATCGTGGGTCAACAACAACGCTCTCGGTCGTTCCGCATCGTTAAGATAGGGAGGATATTTGCATAACGACATCTTCAATAGCTGTGGCCACACTGGAGCGTTTAACTATAGTTTAACCTAGGTTAAGCTTAATTAAATGACGTAATACAAACTATAGTTACACTCTTTCATATATGGTTAAACAACTTTGAGGTCACACATTTGAGGTTTAATTTTGAGATTTTTCCCGGCAGCATCCATGATGCTCGAGTTCTGAGAATGAGTGGGATTTATGGGAGGGTCCAAAGGGGAGAGGTACTTCAGGGACCTAATAAGGTTATCCATAACGTTTCTGTTGGCCCCATCATAATAGGAGACATGCATATCCTGGTCTACCATGGCTCGTAAGGCCATATCAAAATAGAAACTTAGACCATTCGAAATTGAGATTCAATACCACTCTAAGTAAGTCAAGAGTTGTTGTGGAACAAGCTTTTGGCATGCTCAAAGGGAGGTGGAGGTGCCTGCGAAAGGAATTAGAAATTAATGCAAAAAACGTTCCAAAAACAGCTGTCGCTTGTTGTATTTTACATAACATCTGCATTATGAGATGGGAAACCAACACAGAGCTGAATGATGATGATGATGATGATGATGATGACAATGATGAATGGGGTGGTTTTGAGTTTGATATTGGGAATGCTGCTGATATACGTGAAGCAATACGCTCTTACTTGGATGGCAATTAACTTGAATAAATAGCTTAATAAATAAATCAGTAAGATGTTATGCAGTTTTTCTGCATGCAGTAGCAAAGGGTAGGGAACTCCCAATAACACGTATAACAAAATGCAAAAGTCCTCTCTTTCCATGATTGAGAGTCCTGAAGGGGGGTCCTAACCCCATTTTCCAGTTCACATTTTGACCAAATCACAAAGCCTTACATCGCATAGTTTTGTTGAAATCCAAATTTGTGAAGTCCCAATGCATTAAATCCCATTTTCCCAGCCAAAAAGCAACAAATTGCAGCTCCCATTTTACCCCTTCAGGACTCTCATTAATAAGAAAATTTTGCTATCATTACAACTTATTGATAATTGAGGTTGATCATATTATATCCATATGAAAAGGTCTGTGTGTCATTAAAGGACTGGAGTAAGTATAACTAAATATGATAGAATATAATGGAAATTTGAGTTACGATTATTGTTTATTTAGCATTTGAACCAGTTGTCAAAGGTTTAACTCAACATCAAATGTTTATTTAATTTTGAACAAGAATTCATAATAAAGTCAACACAAACTTGAACCCAGTACCAATGTTCTTGGTCAAATCCTTTGGTATAACTGCAATATTACTGCCCATGGTTACAAAAAGATTTTATTAATAAAGAATTTTGCAAGACTAACATGAATGCTGAAATCACATGTATCAAAGTGGAAAGTTGTGTTGCATAAGTCTAATGTATTCATGAGAATTCTGCCTCAATAAACCCAACTGTAAATGTATTAATGCAGTTAAATTTTTCATATACTTTTTGTATACATGCTGCTATTTCAAACAAAAGTGGAATACCTAGGAAAGCTAAATATTTTCCCATGTATTCACCATGTATGGCTTGGGGAGATGGGGGGGGGGGGGGGGGTGGTGGGGGGAGTGGTGTGTTGCAGGATAAATTTAGGGAAATCTGAAAATGATATTCCCATTTTAGGGGGTTATCTTTTTTTTTGAGATTGACTTTCTTAATTAAAGTGGACATGTCAAACTTTTTGGGCCTATCAGGGGAGGGGGCATTACAAATTATGAGGATGAAACTCATACATAATGAATGCAGCCAATACATGCCTTATATGTCCATTAGAGTTTGTCTATCAAAGCCATCAGAATAGCTTTTTGTCGCTCTTCAGATTTTTGCTCCATTTCAATTAACGCTTTCATCATTCGATCTTCTTTTCCTTGGGCACTTTCCATAAGTTGAACCTGTTTCTCCAAAATGTTTAGGAGCTCAACATCTTTTTTCTTTTTCTTGTTTTCACCTGTTTTTTTCTTCTTGCTTGGTGCAGCTGATTCCTGATCTTCAGCATCATCGGTAATAGAACAGGCAGGTGAAAGTGAGGACAGAGAGGTATCATCTTCCTGTGGCAGATCCTTTTTGCTTGAGTCAATCAGGTGTGGCGGTGTTATTTCATCTCTACTTCCAAAAACCCTGTAACTGTAAGGTGGAGGCTGAGGTATTAGTAGATGCTGGCCTAAAACCAGAAGGTACAAAACCAGAAGCGGTAAACTGGAGGGTAGAGGCTGCTATATCAGAAGTTGTTGGACTAATACCGGGTGGTATAAACTGAAATGTGGATGCAGGTACTGCCAAATGGTTTGTATTGGTATGAAGATAGCCAGAAGTCAAAAAGGTAGAATCATGAAATCCATGGCCACTCAGATCTTGTAAGGTCCTAAGTAAAATAATCTTAGTTGTTGGTACTTCATAGAATATTTAATGGAATTTCCATGCCAGATAAAATCATTCTCATTGATCCAAACAATAAAAAATAAACAAATTCCTACAAAAGCGTACAAGCGAGTCAGAAACTCCCGAAGGTTATATAGCAAACAGTAACGGAATAACTCTAAATTAATATATGAAAAAACAAGCAAACTTTTGACGATGTTGCAATTGAAACAATCCGAAACATGTCAAATATATCCTAGCTATGGTTTTGTTGCAACTAAAGTAAAGTTAGTTCTCAATCGATACAGCGGAAAAATACTTGTCGAGCTCAATCGCAACTGCATTTTGAGAAAACCTCTAGATGTTTGAGGGGAACCGAAACCAAAAGAAGAAATCAAGAAGTCCAAAAATTAACCTATAGTTAAAGAAAAACGAGAAATGAAAGGAAAACACTACTGACTTACTTGCTCGAATCTTTGTCCATGATTACAGTAGCTACATATACGTTTTGGCGAAAAAGATCTAATCGTCACTTCATCGGCGCGACATGCTTGTTTCACTTACACAAAATAACCCAACCCAATTGGTCATTTCTTTCTTAATAGAATCTATACCATGGGTTGTACCTTAGTTTAACTTGGTTTAAGTTCTATTGTTTTACCTTGACGACCAGCATAGCAACTAACAATAGTTAATTAAACAGAAGAGAGGTCACATTGGTTTTGAAGTTAACAATTGTTAGCATTGGCTGAACTATAGTTAAACGCCCCAGTGTGGCCACAGCCATTTTGTCATTGTGTTTATGCAAATATTCTGCCGAACCTGTCTCAAAGTTAACATCGTAGCATGCCCGAGAGCGTTGTTGTCGACTGATATGGAATAAATCATTTCTAGCGGGGTGAGCTCTTTAGGTACACCTAACTTTCAAAATTGTTTTCTCCAAAATGTGAATAGGACGAGCTGTAGAAATTTCACTACCATCTAGATAAAGCTCTGGTCTATTGATGTAGGAAGTTTAAATAAAAACCTTGTAGCCGTTTTGAAGAAAACGGCGAAAATGTGATTTTTAGCAATACTCTCATTTTTGAGGTTTACAACGACAATTAGTAAAAAAACATTCATTCAATGAGTTTTTAAGATTTGATGCTGATTTTTCGTAAGGCTCATCCGCAATACTTGGAAATAGATATGTGAAGACTTCAAGACAATCCATTCAATGGTGATGTTTCTAAAGCGCGATGTTTCATATGCTTCAAATTTTAGATCGAATTTTCAAGCAGCGTCATAACTATTTTTCTGCCCAAGACTTCCTATCCATATTTATACACAGGCTGCCATAGTGCTAGATGATAAGATTCTGAAAATTTCAGAAAAATCGTACCTGGGGATGAGGAGGAAAAAAAGTTAAAAACTAAAAATAGCACTGTTTGATTTTCGGCTGTAATAGGCTAAATATTTAAAGAATCTTAATATAAAATAAGTTATAGTAGAATTATAAGTTGAACACCGTAGTGAAAATAGAAACTGACGTTTCGGACGTTAGTCCTTCGTCGGAGTCAATAGAAAGTAAGAGTGAGAGAGATGTTTATATAGTAGAGGATAGAGAAAACAAACCAATAAGAAGAAAACAAGCCATATAACAAAAAGAAAACAAAAGGATAGAAAACAACAATAGGTGAGAAAAAAGAAAAAGAAAGAGAAAAGAAAAGAAAAAAACAAAACAAAAAAACTTAAATGTAGGCGTTCGTTCATCCCGTGGGGATTAACGGTGCCAAGTAAATGAATAACACGCATTTCTTTTGTTTTGCGATGATGGTTGCTGCCGTGGGTTAAACAAAGACCAAAAACAATAGTATTAAGCTCAGAGTGATTAGCAGAATTAAAGTGCCGAGCAACTGGTTTATTTAAATCTTTCTTTCGAATGTCGTAAAGGTGGTCTCTAAAACGATTACCTAATCGGCGGCCAGTTTCTCCAACATAGGGCATGTTGCAGCTTGAACATTTTATACAGTAGATGACGTTAGAAGAGGTACAATCAAAATGATCAGTAATATTAAAGGTGGATTTGGGACCTTTAATAGAAGTTAGTGAAGCAACAAAAGGGCAAGTGTAGCAACGTTTGCGAGAGCAGCGAAAAGTACCGGGTTCTTTATTAGAAGGAAGTACACCTTTAACTAAGAAAGAACGTAAATTACGATCCCTTTTGAACGAAAAAAGAGGGCGTTCTTTGAAAATGCTAGACGTGGTTGGATCAGAATTGAGTAAATTGAAGTTACGATTAATAACAGATTTGATAGAGTTGTTAATAGGATGGTAAGTGATGGTTAATGGAATGCGGTTAAGGTTAGAATTGCGTGATTTAGGGGTGAGAGCAGTGTTACGATCTATGGAAGAGGCTTTAAGCATAGCACGCTCGATGATGGTAATAGGGTAACCACGATAAAGAAAGAAGGAACGCATTTC
Source organism: Actinia equina (assembly GCA_011057435.1). Lineage (NCBI taxonomy): Eukaryota > Metazoa > Cnidaria > Anthozoa > Actiniaria > Actiniidae > Actinia > Actinia equina. The sequence goes on along the minus strand of WHPX01001308.1, from coordinate 429,716 downwards.
TTGACATTTGTGAGAAAAATCAGGATCGTCACTACAAAGATGGCGCAAACGTAAGAATTGCGAAAAAGGAATAGAATTGAGAGTGTGTTTAGGGTGTGAGGAGGAATAAAGTAAATATGAATGAGAATCTGTGGGTTTATAATGAATGGTGGTATTAAGATGATTAGCAGAAATACTCACAGAAATGTCAAGAAATGTGACAGAAGTTTCACTAATGTCCCAAGTGAATTCAAGAGCTGTGTGAAACGAATTGACATAGAGAATAAAAGAATCTAAGTCTTGTTTTGAACAAGAAGTAGCGCCAATACAATCATCAATGTAGCGACCAAAAAGTTCAGGTTTAATGCCTGTGTAGAGATCAAAAATTTGTAGCTCGATGTAGCCAACAAATAAATTAGCATAGCTAGGTCCCATTTTGGTGCCCATAGCTACACCGTAGATTTTTCGACAAATTTTAAAAAACAAACCGACATTTTTAGGCTTTGAATCTCTTTTCCTAAAAAAAAACGAAAGATAACTACAGATAATCCAATACAATATCAAGTTTAGTGAAATTTACCTCGGATATCTTTCATTGAAATCGAAGATCTGGAGATTTAGGACAAATCAAGACCAAAAAACAGACTTGAAAACTGGTTAAGGGTGAGCAAAATATAAGCTAACTTTAATAATTACGTCTTTTACGGAACGAGAGAAGTTTACATTCAGTTAAACTTGACAAGAACAACTGAGACAAAATAGAAAATAAAGGCAATGCAAAAAGGCAATGCAAAATGACGAGTTTCTTTGTCAGTAAATTGGCGTTTGTAAATGTTTTTGAATATTTTTTACGGACCTTTTAAAGTGAAAGTCTAGGTCTCTCTACAACAACTTCTCTCAACAACACAAATTTAAGCTCATTTTTATAATCAGACTTGCTCGAATAGCTTAACAAACAGTTGAATATTTGGTGTAAATTTGTATTTCATTAAATTCTTAAATAAATTATCTGTAGAAATAAAATTATTAAATGAAAGTCTTCGTTGTTTTGAAGATGGGACCCCTCGATAGGAGGCGAATCTTTCTTGAACGAAAAACATATGCGGATAGTTAGTTAAAAACAACCGAATTGCTAAAGATTTACGAAGCTAAATAAAGGACGAATATTTGTTGTAATATGCTCTTCATGTTATATTTACTCCAACACTAAAATAAATTAAGCTTATCTACAGAAATATTAAAAGTTTTGAGGGAAAGTCTTTGTCGATTCGTCGAGAAAAAAAGCTTGTCAAAAAATAATAAACGATTGTTTGCTAAACAACACGCCTGAATTCTTGGAGAACACTTCTTAATTCGCAGCTCGTTGTTGCCGCTTGGCGGCGATTTTACAGAGAAAAAAAAATACGAGAAAGCTCTGGGACCAGGGTATGTTGTTGTAGAAAGACCTAGACTTTCACCTTAAAAAGCCGTAAAAAATATTCAAAAACATTTACAAACGCCAATTTACTGACAAAGAAATTCGTCATTTTGCATTGCCTTTTTGCATTGCCTTAATTTTCTATTTTATCTCAGTTGTTCATGTCAAGTTTAAATGAATGTAAACTTCGTCTCGTTCTGTAAAAGACGTAATTATTAAAGTAAGCTTATATTTTGCTCACGTCAACCAGTTTCCAAGTCTGTCTTTTGGTCTTGATTTGTCCTAAATCTCCAGATTTTCGATTTCAATGAAAGACATCCGAGGTAAATTTCACTAAACTTGATATTGTATTGGATTATCTGTAGTTATCTTTGTTTTTTTTTTAAGTAAGGGAGATTCAAAGCCTAAAAATATCGGTTTTTTAGAAAACTTTGTCGAAGAATCTTCCAAGAGCAAAATTAGCCCCTGGGGGTGGTGGTGATATGTGTACAAAATTCCTAAGTGGGAGATATGTACTCGCGCAAATAATTAAAAAACAAAAAACAAAAAACAATGTAGTGCATTTGGATTCGATTTCACTGCATGGTTTTTATTATGGGAGAAATTATTTTCATCTAATAATTGAATTTTTTCCCCGATCTTATTTTTACTTTCAGTTTTTCATTCAAATTGTTCTTTCTGTGACTTCCGTATCGGGAGCTCCGCTTTTAGGCAGTGCCTAAATATATATATTAATTTTCTTTGGTCTATAACTTGCCCTAAAGCGATTTTTTATGTGCATTTGAGAGTCGCCTTAGCTAGTAGTTTTGTTCAAATTCCTTTGTCTCAGTTTCACGCTCATTTTCTCTTTGTTCATCCGTGAAGTTTTGCCTCAAATTCCTTTTTCTTTCACGATCATGTTCTCCTTGTTTATAATCGAAGTCCCGCCTGGATTTGCGTTCTCCATCTCTCTCTCTCTGCTTGCCGCTTTTCTTTGGTGAGTCCTTCGTCTTTGGTTTCCTTTTTCACGCCACCAGAGATTTTCCTCTTCCGAAAAAACTCTTTTACTTCTGGTCTTTCTTTTGGCTTCATTCTCCTTTGAGCTTTCTTTCGACATATCGAAAAGCTATATAAGCTTGAATAAAAAATTGTGTTGTTATCTTTCGGTACTCCTATACCTAATAAAAGGTGTAAAACCCGGATGTTGCAACGCGTCGATATTTCCGCCAAAAAAAAATTTAACCAGCCAATCGGAATGCTTGTGTACACGCCCGGACGGACGGACGGACGGACGGACGGAAGTGACGTCAGCCAATCCATGAAAAATCAACTCGATAGTTTACCATTTTTTCTTTTTTCCGCTATTAATGTGTACTAGTGGTGGGACCTTTACAGTAACTTCAACAGTTTAGTGGAAATCTCTAGATAACTGAATGAGTGTTAGAAAGTACTCTTACACTTTCAGTAATCCAACATAGTCTTCAAAATGCAATAACAAAAAATTTTGGATATCAAAAATAATTGAATTTGAATTTAAACAGTTGTTAAAACAAAATCAAGGAAAAGATGCATATAATATTCCAATTTAAAAAATGTTGTGTGAGATTCCAGTTTTTTGATTGCAATATCAAAAAAATATGTATTTATAAAATAACTGTTACGAATGTTGCGTTCCGATTGGCTTGGAGCGCGTGCTTTATAAGAGCACATTGCACGCGAGCACTTTCTGTTGCATCATTCCTATCTATTATGGTAATTTGTATTTTATAAAAGAAATAGAAAACTTGCTTGCTGTGCTGTGTGCCATAATAAAGCACTTGGGGATTGGTAGAACACTCGAGAAGTGTCCAGAGGCACTCAGCTACGCGTCATGCTTCTCCTAACACTTCTCTCGTGTTCTGCCAACCCTGCATGCTTTATGACAGCACACAGCAAGCACACTTTTTCTATATCTTAATTCAAAAACCTCATGAATAATCAGTGCACTAAACAGAAAGGTTACAGCATTTTGAAATTCTGTTGCAAGTAAGCATTTGTGTGAGAAACAGGACATGACCACTTTCATGTTTTCGTCAAATTTTCAGTGCTTGTAAATTCCTAGATCTTTCCCTTATTAGGGAGACACCTTTTTGCAAAAGGTCTATAAAAGGACAACTTTAGAATGAGGAGAAAAACAAAGCAAAAATTACAAGGACCAAAAGTACAAACTACCAAGTACATACAGAACCAATGGACAACATATCTTTATTCTTTAAATCAGGATTTTTCCATAATATTAAATAGCTCTCAAATAATTTACAATACTACACACACAACATGCACACACTTGCAATAACTAGTAAACAACACAATAATGTATTTTTTCTACAATAAAAGCCTTCATAAGATAGAAATTAAGAGAGCTGTCAAACTACACACAAACAATCAATCATGCTATTGTCTGAGTCAATTTTGAAATTTATTACTTGAAACAAACATGTGCACTAACCCCTAAATCATGTAGACTTATGTGTGCTATTAAGAATTTGCCAATAAATTGATATACTGGTAGATATTAGTTCAACACTGAGGCATTCATTAGCTACAAACTTTATCATTTTTGTTCATATACATTTGACCATAAGACAAAATAAGGCAAATAATAAATGAAAGCAAGTAAGAATAACAATACAATCCCATGCAGTGTATTTTGTTCAACTCTTTGCCAGACTGGGTAAGGTTTACACGTTTCCGGCTGTTATTCATACTCCTGCAGATGAATTTATTGCTCTAACATCAAATCAATTATTATGCAATAATTGAGCAGGATATTTGTTGCAGAGAATATCCATCCTTCCCCATAATGAGTGGTGTAATATTAAATGTACAGTCTCCCCATGACACACACAGACCCCCCAGATTATTATCACAATTATGCCTGGTTGCAAAGTATGAGAATATATCATAATCATCCTTGAATCTGACAGATGTTTGTATCCTCTAGATCTATAACTACGCCTGCTGTTAACCTGAATAAAACCTGTCATGTGCAGGTTTCTATGGACAGCTCCAATCAGTTTTAAGTGTTGTCCATAAAACAAAAGAGAGTCTGGTTTCATGAGCTTTATATTCGATCAAATTATAACAACCCTAAATAATGTTCCCTTCATTTCAGTCAAAAATAAATCAAATTGCATAATAGAGTGACCACAGTAAATCCGTGAAACTTTAGTAATACTAAATGACACAATTTCATGTAAATTCCATTGTTTTCTATTGTTTAATTAGCACTATTTTGTACCATAGTAGTAATTAGTAATTAGTGTTTCACGGATTAATTGTTTGCACTCTATAATGTCTTGAGGAACATAAACAAATTCTAATTACTATTTTCATATATTTACAATATTTAATCCATCTCCTGGCACCACAGCTGGAGAGACACACTTTTGTCACCGGGTACTTTTGGCTTTTACAAGGTATCTTTGCTGGACAGGCTTCGCAGAAAGCATTTCATTTGCTTTGTCAACTGGGAACCAAGATCTCTTACGACCTTAAAAAAACATTTGTTATAAAATAAAAAACTAAGTTTGAAATAATATAATATTAAATAATAGATTATATCAAATAGAGGACTACTTTTATCAAGGCTCCATTATTAAAACATGAAGATCCACAAAGAGTTGTTCAAATCACCATAAATGTAAGCCACATCTAAAACTAAAGTCCAAGATGAGAATCTCTCTCTTTTTGCAACATTGATTTTGGTGAAACTAAAATTGAAAATTGGGTTATTTTTATAAATCTTATCAATGAATCAGGTCAAGGTAAAGTGGAACCAAGAAAAGTCATGATTGTGCACAATTTTAAGATACATGTTAGTTATTCTCAGGTGAGGTTCATTATAACATACTAGCAACAGGGTGGTAAATGGTTATTTCCTGAATTGTGATTTTACCAGGGTTTTTTTCCATGAAATGGCTCCTTTTATCATTTCATGAATAGCATGACTTGACCATATTATGCCACATTAAATGTGATTTGCAACCCCCTGCACCCCCCTTAGCACCATAGAAAGCATGTCTAAATCAATTGAATTCATACAGTCAATGTCATTATGTTGTCCACCAAAAAAGACATTTACACATTTAGACTAAAAGATATATAACATGTTTCATTATGTATTCTTTGCTTTGTGTGCGTAAGCCTGAACCATAACAAGCCGCAAGCCGAATTTTAGGACACAGGTTGACTTTGAAAGTTGCGTTCTTAAAATACTTTTGGGCGATTAGCAATGCAAAAGGTGTGATAATACTTTTATCTGAAGAGGATTTGTTGACAGACGTTTTACTTTCCGACAGGATTAGGTAATCCAATGGCTTTCCAGAAAAAAACATATACGTATACGGTAAACATGCATTATTAATCTAAGAACTAGTACCTCCAGTGTATTCCGACTAAACATCTGAACACTGGGTTTAACTATACTCGCTTTATTTATCTAAGAACTAGTACCTCCAGTGTATTCCGACTAAACATCTGAACACTGGGTTTAACTATACTCGCTTTATTAATCTAAGAACTAGTACCTCCAGTGTATTCCGACTAAACATCTGAACACTGGGTTTAACTATACTCGCTTTATTAATCTAAGAACTCGTACCTCCAGTGTATTCCGACTAAACATCTGAACACTGGGTTTAACTATACTCGCTTTATTAATCTAAGAACTAGTACCTCCAGTGTATTCCGACTAAACATCTGAACACTGGGTTTAACTATGCTCGCATTATTAATCTAAGAACTAGTACCTCAAGTGTATTCCGACTAAACATCTGAACACTGGGTTGAACTATGCTCACTTTATTTATCTAAGGACTAGTATGTACCTCCAGTGTATTCCGACTAAACATCTGAACACTGGGTTTAACTATGCTCGCATTATTAATCTAAGAACTAGTACCTCAAGTGTATTCCGACTAAACATCTGAACACTGGGTTGAACTATGCTCACTTTAATATTAATCTAAGAACTAGTACCTCCAGTGTATTCCGACATAATTACAATATCTGGAAACTGAAAGACTTGGATTCAAAAGGATTTCTTCTTCTAAGGTTACCGGCTCAATGGCTAACATTGTCCAAAGACACAACTCACTGCTGGGGATTAGAAATATTTTGACATCTTATCTCATAATTCTGAGATCAGGGGGGAAGTGATTTCATCCTTAAACTGACCTTAAATCTCGCTTAAACAAAACTTTTTTTCAGGTTTATGCAACAAATAGCTTTTTTAAGTACAAACCACTTTTTTGCGATCCAGATTCCCAAAAAAAGCTTGAAGAACCATTGCTCCATAGACGAAGAACACGGGTTAACTTTCAGCCTCGTCAAAGGCACTTCAATGTCTGAGCTCAAAAACAAGAAGTACAAGATAATATTTCGAATTTGGTGCCGAGTCTCATTGCAGTAACAGCCAAATAAGGAATAATCTAATAAAATTGAAATCCAGGCATTCAAGAATTGATTTGAAGAACATGACTGATTGCTTTCTAGCTCATGGAGATTTACAAACACTTCGATACAAATCTGGTTAATACATTTGCAGACTTTGTGGTTGTTACTATGGTAAGATTGGTACCCTACCCTGTGTCCTAAAATTCGGCTTGCGGCTTGTTATGTTAAATGTAAAATTCAACTCATGAATTAAAAATCCAGAATGCCCTGACCTTTAGTGAGGATTTAAGATGGATAATGGTATTTCAGCATTTGTTTTATGCCAGAACCTTAGAGGAAAAACATGATATTTCTTTTAGTCTAAATGTGTAAATGTCTTTTTTTGGTGGACAACTTTAATGACATTGACTGTATGTGTTTAAAACGGGTTAAGGTCTTAAGTCACTACCAATATTTCAATCAAGTGCTATAGCATTTCATACTTTGTGCACTTATGATGGTAACATTTTTAGAATTTTAAAACAGTTTGAATTCATTTAAAAATAAAAACTTATGAGACCAAAATACAAGCTAAATAGTTGCCAAAATATCTAACTAACAACAAAATAGCACGTGTGGTTTTCATTTTACTGTAAAGACAAGTATCGTAATTTGAACTTGGTCAAAGAAAAATTCAAGCAAAAAAAAAATACCGTTTCTAGATTCTTCCCAGGTTTCAAGCTGTTCTGTGACAATAAGCACGAATACCCAAGTTCTTGTTCGACTAAGGTCGTTCTGTAAACAATGAGATTTGAGAATATAATGAGGATGAACTGCCACGATACAATTTGGCGATTGTCTACTAAGGTATATATGACAATAATTATTTTAATTAATAACATTACGGCAAAAAAACACCTACTTGGAATACTCCTAGAAACCTTCCAAGATTTCCCTTAACTCCAGCCTTGAGAAAGATAATAGAGTAGACTATGTAAATAATTAACTGTTTTATTAACGACGACGCAACCTAAAACTAAACGTAAACCCAACTCAAACAATATATTAACATGCACTTTCAATTTCGTACTCACTTCTTCTTGAACTTCACGGATTGCCGTTTCTCTTGAGTCCTCTCCCGGTTCTATTCCTCCAGCAGGAACGACCCATCTATCTGGGTGTCTGGAGCTTGATACCAGGAGGACCTAAAATCGACAAGAAAGAAAGGTTTAGGAATGGACACCCCACTGTACAACAGTTTACTATATGACGACACTCGCCTCTTGTTCTTCTTCGGTTTTGAAGCAAAGGCAGCCAGCTCTTTGGACATAACCCTCTTCATCATACGTCCTCACACTGTTGGATCTATTTTTGATCATATCCAGTTAGTTTAAGGACTGTTAAATGAGAAATTAAGAGCACATTCTTTCTAAACAACAGCTATTGCTGCAGCTGAATAGCACACGTTTGTCGCCATGACAGGTAAAAAACCGGTACGCCCAGCGAGAATGACGGGAAGAACTTCACCGGAAGTAAATGTATAATTATATGGGGTAAGTTCCGGTAAAGGGAGCCCAATCGCGGTGAAGTTGTTTAAGTGCCTATCACCTTTCTGACAATATTCACAGTATAATATTGATTCTACCTGGGGTAAGATGTGTAGTACGGAAGCTTCTATGGGACATCCGAGATGCAATTTGTTTAAAATGCGACATGCGAGTTGTTTAAAATGCGAGATGGGAGGCCCACAGGACAATAGTGCCTTTGGTGTGGTACTCTCTCAGGTATGACAAGGACTTTGTGGCTTTGGCTTTACGGGTCTGTACGTACGATAACCGGTTGAGATCGGGTTTGTTGCTGGTGACTTTAGGCCTCTTCGCCAATGGCTGGCTTGAGGGGCCCGATTTCATCGTCACTGCTCAGTTCTGTGGCTGATCGTTTAGCCGGCGACGTTAAAGGTGAGATGGTTGGCAGAGGCTCAGTCATCGACACTAAATTCTCTGCAGTTTTAGTGTTGCTGAGAGGAAGATCGTCCATAGTTTCTGGTAGAACGTTTTAAGTAGCAATACCGGTTTCGATAAATAAATAAATATCTTCGTCAGTGGCATGATCGATCGAGTGATTTTACAGTACTACTTTACTAAGATGCTTACATTAAAAACGGGGGGCTTAATGCACTATTCAATTGACCCCGACCCCCGACCCCCGACCCCCGACCCCGCGGCTAGCGGGGCACTGAACGGGGACGTGACGCGATTTTGATGTGGATTTAAGAGCATGATTGCACCGGGGGGTCGGGGTTTTCTCAGCGGGGAATCGAGCGGGGATTTCAACGCTCGTTTGAATATGTAAGGGCCTGGAAACAAAAGGTCGGCCATCTTGAAATGAAATACCAAGAGGGCGTTGTGATTCCAAGCACAGGCAGCCCGTAGCCTAGTACAGAGCAGTATGTTCTACACAAAACACATGCTCAAACAAACTTATAGCAGTTTCTACCTATACACTGAACTCTACTGATAAGAATCTTTCTTAAAATTGTAGCCTTAATAGGTTCTTATGTGGAGGGGTCTTAAACTGAGAATTTTAGCCTAACAGGTTCTTATAGTCAGGCGGATAAGTGCAAATTTTCGCAAAATCATTCACTTTGTGAAGAAAGCACCAAATTTGGCACAGTTAAAGCTTATGTTGTGCTAAAGAGATTCAGATATGGAGGCATTGCTAAAAACCCCATATAGGGTATTTAAGGGGGGGTTTCGCATGAAAACGAGGCTAAAATCCAAAATCTATGTTCACTTTGTTACAAAACTTCCATATTTGGCACAGTTAGTGCCTATGATGTCAGAAAGAGATTCCGATATAGATCCATTATTAGTTACCCCTTATAGGGCATTTAGAGGGGGTTTTGCATGAAAACGAGGCTAAATTCCAAAATCTATGTTCGCTTTCTCAAAAAAGTTCCCCAGTTGGCACAACTAGTGCTTATGATACTAGAAAGAGATTCAGTTATAGATTCATTGCTAAAAAAAACCCTTATAGGGCATTTAGAGGGGAATTTTAACATGAACACGAGGCTAAAGTTATGAATTCATCATAGACCCAGTTATACTGTTTCATGATGAAATAATTTGCCTCCTAACTTTTTAATCTCATTTTTACAGCAATATATATGCTAGATAGAAGCAGAAACACTGATAAATCCGGTATTGGGGTGGGGTGGGATGGGGTTACATGAAAACGAGCCTAAAACTACGAAATCGAACTGCTAAAAATCAGAGTGTGGTTAGATACCATCTATCTATAATTGTTTAAAATTATCATTGTGAGAGCAATTGAATGAAACTATTTGCTATTTCGGTTTTCCTGAAGGCCTCAAATGTAAAGCGCACTAGACATGTGCATCATGTCACTGCAAGTGCCTTATATTGGTTGTTAAAAAAGGCTTACAGCCAGGCCAAGGAAAATGAGGAAATTGAAGAAACGGTCTCCCTTGAAGACTGGTGTAAACAAAGATCAGCCGTATCCCCACAGTTCCAGTTCTGGTACATAACGCCACAACTAGAGCTAGTTTACTCACTGTTCGCACGATCCCTGCGGGAGTCTAGCTTTTCCCTCTATTTGGAAAGTCTTCGCAAACTAGTGCCATGGTTCTTTGCCCTGAATCACGTTAACTATTCAAGATGGGTACCAGTACATTTACGAGACATGGCAACTCTCCAAGATAAACATTTACAGATTTATCAGAAGTTTTTGAATGGAGGATTTACAGTGAAGAAGACCCCCCAGAGCTTTCTCTGCAATAGCCATCGATCAGGCACACGAGCAGAACAATTCCTTGGTCAAAGGGGAGGGAGGGGACGTTGGTTTGACTGAAAGTCCCTCCGCATTACGACGCTGGATGATTTCTGGCCCAGAAATCGCGCGAATGGTCAAAGAGTTTGAAGATTGCTTTACTGAAGGAGAGACAGAGAGAAGAGGACATCATGAAGAGGCAAAGAGCTATCAAATTTCGTTTATAAAGGAAGTAAAGTCACTGACCTCTGTGATTGAAAACATGGGAAACTCCTTTACTGAGGAGACGGTAGATCTTCTTGTACTAGATACCATAGACATTGCCGATGATGATGTAATCAAGACTGTGCGAGAGATCGAAGCCCTTGGCAAGCAGCAGTTTGAAACATTCCAGTCTGAACGATTAAAAGAACACAAAATGAGCCTACGCGATCCCATCAAAAAGAACAAGTTGTCTTTGTTCAGAAGTCCTAATAGGAAAGAGCCATCGAAAGAGAAACAGCAGATTTCTTCTCTGAAGAGCGATTGTGCGTTATTTTCAAGGCTCTACATATTTTGCCAGACCAGAAATGGAGACCTTGATAACTTTTTTATGCATGAAAACCAAGGCTGCCCACCTTCACTGTCACAGAACGGAAAGTTGCGGCTTCCTTCAAAGAAATCTGATCTCCTTGATGGCTTGAAAAGTCTGTCACCACCTTCGACAAGAGTCCCTAGCTCCGTTGATGCAGTGATTCTTGATGGTGCCGCTATCGTTAATATGTTGAAGCCAACGACACAGTAAAGAGTTTTGAAGATTATGCCTATCAAGTTTTTATTCCTTACATAAAGGGCCAGCTTCAGCATGTTCTCAGAGTAGATGTTGTATTTGATGAATACATAGCAAACAGCCTCAAGGCAACAACCAGAAGCAAAAGAGGTAAGGGAGTCAGAAGGCGGGTACAGTCATCAACATTGGTACCGAAAAACTGGAGAGATTTCCTTAGGGTAGATGCCAACAAGAAGGAACTCTTCGTGTTCTTGGTTGAACAAATTCCACTAGTAGACTTTGGTCAAGGCAGACAAGTCATCATTACCAAAGGTGACCAAGTAGTTTGTAGCCCCCCGTCCAGTGACACATTGGGTTTGGCTCCATGTAATCAAGAGGAAGCCGACACCAGAATTTTTGTTCATGTTGCAGACGCTGTTCAAGCAGGATATGGAAAGATCGCCATGCGCACCGTAGACACTGATGTCATTGTGATCGGCATCGCCTTAGTCACTAGTCTTCCAAGTACATAATTATGGGTCCTAATTGGCACAGGCACAAATCTCAGATCATTTGCCATCCATGATATTGCAAACTCACTTGGCCCTGACAAATCAAGATCTTTGCCTGTGTTCCATGCTCTAACAGGATGCGACACTGTTTCGTGTTTCTCGGGGATAGGCAAAAAGACGGCATGTGCAACCTGGATGTTGGATGATGAAGTAACTGCCGCTTTCCTTGGATGCTCGATGAGCCCAGATGATATAAGTGACGAGCTCTTGAAGACTCCTATATGACAGTGTCAGTACAAAGTCACTCGTGAATGAGGCACACAAGCAGCTATTTGCCCAAAAAGGAAGAAGTCTGGAAGCCATCCCACCAACCCAAGCAGCTCTCACCCAACATGTTAAAAGGGCGGTATTCCAAGGAGGACATTGCTGGGGACAAGCTGTTTTACCTCAGATGACCTTACCATGTCCCAGTGAATGGGGATGGAAGCAATCCCCTATCGGGTGGCAACCTCTGTGGACAACTCTTCCTGATATCTCGACATCATGTGATGCTCTCATTCGATGTAGCTGTAAAAAAGGATGCAGATCTCGGTGTTCCTGTGTCAAAGCGGCATTGAAATGTACAGCACTTTGCGTGTGTGGAGGAGAATGTTCGATGGAATAACTGACAGGTAAATATATCTCTCAGTTCTCCCTTATATGTTAGGTTGAAATAATTTTGATTAAGAATTTCCATGGGTCTCTCCTCAGGAAGATTATGATTTTGGTCCTCATCGAGAGAAACACTGATGGAACACTGGACAAACGAACTTACAATGTAAATAGGATAATGATTTTTAAAGGAATGACTAGTGATGCCTAAGGAAGGGGATAATTTGAAGGGATTTCGTAGTTTTAGCCTCGTTTTCATGTACCCCCATCCCACCCCACCCCAATACCGGATTTATCAGTGTTTCTGCTTCTATCTAGCATATATATTGCTGTAAAAATGAGATTAAAAAGTTAGGAGGCAAATTATTTCATCATGAAACAGTATAACTGGGTCTATGATGAATTCATAATTTTAGCCTCGTTTTCATGTTAAAATTCCCCTCTAAATGCCCTATAAGGGTTTTTTTTAGCAATGAATCTATAACTGAATCTCTTTCTAGTATCATAAGCACTAGTTGTGCCAACTGGGGAACTTTTTTGAGAAAGCGAACATAGATTTTGGAATTTAGCCTCGTTTTCATGCAAAACCCCCTCTAAATGCCCTATAAGGGGTAACTAATAATGGATCTATATCGGAATCTCTTTCTGACATCATAGGCACTAACTGTGCCAAATATGGAAGTTTCGTAACAAAGTGAACATAGATTTTGGATTTTAGCCTCGTTTTCATGCGAACCCCCCCTTTAAATACCCTATATGGGGTTTTTAGCAATGCCTCCATATCTGAATCTCTTTAGCACAACATAAGCTTTAACTGTGCCAAATTTGGTGCTTTCTTCACAAAGTGAACGATTTTGCACATATCCGCCTGACTATTATACGCGGGTTTTGTTCAGTCGTTTCGGTCAGTTCGAATGTAGAATCAGATCATGATTAATCTATTAAAAGTACTGCTTCGCAATATTTACAAGCATTGCTCACTTTTCAATTTAATACCATTAAATATTCTTCAAAGTTATAATCCGTTTTGAACTGACGAAAGACTCTGAGTTTATTTTTATATGTCTGTCGTCTTTCCTTTTATCATTGTGGAGGTTGCTCCATAAAATTTGTTTCTCAATGTCATATGTTCTTAGGGTTATTATTTTTCCATATTCGTACCACCATAGAGAAAGATCATTTTGTGTTCCATCCAAATTATCCCCAATCCGAGTTGTTCTAAAGTAGTTTTAATTTTTATGCTCCAAAAGGCTTTTTTAGTTTCATTTTTAATTTCTTGGTAGACTTCGGCTGAAAGTTTTTTTGGGTGTAGTTCCGACTTTATAATTTTATACCAGAATTAAAAGCTTCTACTGCATGCTTTGCATTTTAGCGGAAACCTTCCTAACTTAGCATGCAAGGTTACTAGGCAAATCGTGAAGATATAAATTATATAATTTAGGGCTCAGCACACAGCCTTAATTGTCTAACACCCATATAACAGGAAAATGTCGGAGAAATGTGTCCTTTACTTTGATTGCTGATTGATCAGTGGAATACATCGATTGTATCACTCTTAGAAAATTTCCATTTATACCTACATTTTCAAGTTTTGCCATTAATTTTTTCCTTGGGATGCAGTCAAACGCTTTTTGAAAATCTAATATTTTTCTAAACCCACCCTGTTCCTGTTTAATCATATTGTTAGGACTTAAGGATGTTAGGGTCCACAAGGCGGCGAAGGTTCCTTCTTTCTGATCTTTTATTTAGCTCTCTAGCTTCTTCTATACTATATACTATACTACTACAACTCTATTCGTTACTACTTTTATATGCTCCCAATGATACATAACCCAAACAGAACCTTCCGGAGTGCCAATTAACTCACCCAAACAATAATCCGCGTGTGGGAGGCCACCACGATTCCGTCGAGTGGCTACCCACTGCTTGGGGAACACTCAAGCACAAAGTTCTGCCTAGGACAAGTCTCATTAGGCTACAAGGTTAGTCAAGGGGAATTCCTTTTGCGAAGTGCATACAAAGTGTTGTCTAACAATATTCAATTCGTCGTAAGATAATCATAAAGCTGCTTGTTAAGTATATGTAACTTTGCCAATTGCAGAAAGGAGTGTTATTCCACGGTAATTTTCAGCTTTCGTTGGATCGTCCTTTTTATGAAGAGGGAAACTTTCCGTTGTCTAGGATTTTATTAAAAATTACTGTTAGATGTCCTTTTAGCCCATCCGTCCTTTCCCGTTATCAATAGCTCATTTGGAATATTATCAGGCCGTTTCTTTAGGTTACTTAGAACTTCATATACCTCTTTTTCTGTAATGGAAAAATCTAATTCCCCTTGACTTTGCGACTGTTCTAAGGTCTCCGTAATATTTACTGCAGGGGGTTTCGATTTTTTGCTTTGCCTACCTTAAAAAGTTGTTTCAAAGACTTCCAGGTGGATTTCGAGTGTTTGAGATCAAGGCTCATTAATTTTGAATTGAAATATTTATTTTTCTTACGTCTACACATACTTCGAAAGGACCTTTTATGGGTATGTAGATTCCTACGAAGTTGTTCATTATTTGGATTCCTACAAATTTGTTTTCCAAGTGATCGAAGATTTTTCTTTTCGTTTTCACATTCTGAATCAAACCACTTCTGCGAATCTGTATTTTCTTTAAATGCTTTAGTTTGTTTAGTTAGGGAACAAAGACCTGCTTCTGTTCCTATGCTTGTTAGGGTTTCAGTAAATGCCTTAACCATTGAGTCTATATTGTCTGCGTTTTCAATTGAATCGCGTAGCGTTGCTTGTGTTTCTGTAGTACTTAATATATTTTGTAATTCATCGATATTTCCAGTATGCCACTTTAAGCCAGAAATTGTCGAAAATTCCCTATTTTTTTCTCTTTCTTTGTTTCCATAGTTTTGTGACGGAAGTCGGATTTCTATTCCATAAGAAATATGACAGTGATCGGATCCTTTAAAAAGAGGAGCTTATTAGATAGGGGGAGCTTATTTGAGAGGGGGGGGGGGGTGGGGGGGGGGGGGGGGCTAAATAGAGGATTTACGGTATGTGAAAAAAATCAGATTGAGCAAATTTGAGCAAGATTAGTTTTTTGACATCTCAAATGTAGACTAGCGAATCGATATATATATATTTTTTTTTTTTTTTTTTTTTTTGCGGTCCGGTATCCTAAAAAATCGTGCGGTCTTGAAAACGGACCTCGGCCTAACGGCCTCGGTCCGTATATTTAAGACCTCGGGCACAGATTTTCCCTATCCGGACCTCCTGGCCGGTAAATAACATATATATATATATATGTATTAAAGATAAAGAATAAATAAATAAATCAGGAGTAAATAAATACATAGAATTAGTTTAGTGAGAATATATTTCGAAATTATGCTTGATTTAATAATCAATATAATATATATAACTATTATCTTTATTGTGATTAAAACAAGTTCCCTTAGAAAAAGTTACCTGGTCAATCATTTTCTTATTCTTTAAAACCTTTTAAAAAGTATTCAGATCTTTAATGCTTCTAGTACTCCAGTAGTAGTGTATTTCGCAGTACGGGCCGGATTTTGGGTGCGCTAGTGGTGGGCACATTAATTATTCATCAAATATTACCATAAAATGACGAGCAGGTATTGTTTGAGGTTGCAATGACGATCAATTGACGTCATAAGACTATTGTTGACCGGTATGAACAAGTCTGGTTGGCCAGTGATGGGCACATCCATTGTTTATTAAATCGTTACCATAAAATGACGAGCAGACTATTGTTTATTTTTAAAATCGTTACCATAAAATGACGAGCAGACTATTGTGAAGTTGCCATCACGACCAATTGACGCCATGAGTTTATTGTTTGACAAGTTTGGACAAGTCTTTTGTTTACCGATCCAGTTTATAGAGCGCGGGGATTTTGAATTTTTAACTCCAAAACTCAACCAACCAACCAACCAAGCAAGACCTAAAAATTACTTTCGAGAAAGGCAATCGCTACGTTATTTCAGTTAGGCTCTCGAGGATATCACGCTATCGTCAACGAATTCAAAGGACTAATGAAAATTTGCTGACTTTTGTATTTTGACTTTTGCTGACAGTGACTGCTACATGCCCACGGATATGGTATCTATTCCGTAGACTACACGCAGGATTTCTCTGGTACTTTGGATAGAGTCGCATTGGTGCGCAGGTTGCAGGAGTTGGGATACATGCCGCAGCATAGTAGTGGTTGGCGCAATGGTACGATATTGGACAATACGCATTCTGTCGGGGACCATGTTTGTACTTGGATGGAAGACGGAAAGAGAACCAAAATATACAACAAAATAGTATCCAACTTCGAAGCTGGAGAAGTGCAAAATCCAGTAGGCGCAAAGCTAGCAGAGTACGTGGATTGTCCCAACGAACATCTACGAAGGACATTCCTGCACCCAGACGTGCAAGCAAGAGGATGCACCAGGGTAGAAATATCCATCTACAGCAAAGATTTCTCCAAATCCCACACCAACGCTATCGCGGAAACGCTAGAACCTTTCCAGGACATATTCGTAGTACAACCGCCGAAGAATATGTGGTTGGCCCTTGCGGAACATTTGGACAGATGTCTGTGCATTTGCTGCGAGGAGACGAAAGAAATATTCCTAGCGTGGTACTGCAATTTGGGAACCAGACGCATAGCCGGAGTGCGTGTGCGAGGCAACGACAAATGGGAACAGTGCGTACTTTGGACTATAGCAGAGTTTGGTCTGCGAAAGTGTCCCATATTTCGCATAGATGTGCTTGGGATGGACCCCGTGGAAATAGCTCCGCTGCGGTGCTACACGAAAGACTCGCCTACCGTATTGGCGGAGTCCAAGTTTCCCACTCGAGTGCATGCAAATGCCCCCACCATTGCCACGATGCTACCCCCAACGGAACACGTAGAGTGGGTTTGGCGCACGAAGAAGGCGCAAAGGATCGGAGTAGAAAAGAGTCTCTTCGGAAAACTGGAAGTGCCTACGGAGCGTAGAATATCCTTCCTATCCAAAAGAAAACGACAGCAAAGGTTGGAAGATATTCGAGACGATTTGGAAGGAGACGAGTGGGTCGAAGCCACGAAGAGATACCACGCAGAACTCTTGGAGCAGAGAAACTCCATCCTACGGCAGAAGGAAGAGGACAGGAAGAAGATAGAAAAAGAGTTGGAGAAATACAGGAAACTATTGGATAGGATCTCCAAAAGAACCGACAATTTGCGCAAGTTGTTCTTTGGAGAGGAAAGCCCGTTTGGCCCAGAGACGCCTAGGGCCAAAGTGCATAGGATGGACCAAATACCTGCAGGAGACTACAAGATACTAGGATATGCGATCCCCAGAGACTTGGATGCCAACTGGTTGGCAAGAGGGCACCGAGTAGTATTGCGAAAGAATAGAGAAACGTCTGTAGCATGGGCCACGGAAGCCCTATTGGAAGCGTGCGCGGCTGGGAAGTTCGAAGCCAGCGGTAACATACGCACTGCCATACCAGGAGAAGAAATATTGGTGGAGTGGCAGAACAACGAAGCCACTGTCTTCGTACCCGAAGGACCTGGTTTGGATACGTACTACGAATTGGCTAGGAAAATAGAACATCCCAAACACCCGGAAAGACTACTGGAAGTGCCTGCACCACCAAAAAAAGAATGCGTGCAGGCGCTACACATGCATCCAGGAGAATACCAATGCTGGAAATACGCCAAAACCACCTACAGAAATAAAGAAAGGACAATACTGTTCCTTTCCGAAAAATGCCCAGAGTGCGTATTGGAGGGCTGCACTGTGGAGCATGCTACTTCTCCAGACTGGGGACACTTTCTAGAAGAGCAAACGATAGACTGGACGCAGCAGCCGCCTTCGTACTGCAAAATAGGTAGAGAAAAGACTACCAAAGCAAAGAAGAAAGATAGAATAGTGCACATCTCTACTCCGGAATCGTAGGCCTTTCTACTCCATCTCCGGAATCCTAGAATTTCTCTGCGGCTTTGTATCCTCTGCGGGATGTCTGTAGTAGACGACTTTGGGTGGTTGCATGCGCGTCCAAACGACGGCAGCTATTCCTACGACTGCAAATAGCACATTGCCAGCTATTTGCCAGTCTTTTTTTGTGGATACTTCCTCTACTTCGTCCTCCAAGTTTTCGACCGCTTCGTCCTCCACGTTTTCCACATCTGTTTGGTCCATCCTGGCTAGTAGTTCCTCCTTTGCATTTTGGAGTTCTTCCCTAGCTTTCTGGAGATCGTCCAGGACTATAGCAAAGGAATCCTGCACTTCTAGGAAATGTTTCTGCAGGTCTGTAGTAGGTGGCTTTTCGGGAATTGCTACCTCTACTCCATTTTCCCGTTCTATCCTGCGTATTTTGGGTATTCCTATGCCGTACTTTTTGGCTACCTTCTGCAGCCCCACACCATTCTTTCTATCTTCCAACAATCCTGCAATTTCCTCCTCGGATAGTATCTTGGGTGTTGCCATATATGTATGTGGATATGGGTATTCCATGTGTAGATAGCTGTGGATCCATAGGGGTATTCCGTGGATCCATACCTGTTTGCCCACAGATATAGATGTATTTGTACATAGCTCTGGGTATAGGCAGCTACATGCTAGGAAAACAAAGGACAACGCAAATACTTCTGGAGATCTTGGAAGGTCTCTATAGAGCACAAAAGACAATACAGGAAATTCGCATACCAGGCTACGTGGCTACTTTGGCACAGCTACCGCGGCAAAGATAGCAAGAGCGGTGTTTCGCAGCCCTTGCGAGAGTGTCGAAGCTTTTGGACTACCGCAAGGGGAACGACTTGGGGCCCCTTTGCTCCACAAATACTTTTGGAGATCTCTACAATTTACCAGGTAGCCACTTTTTCACACAAGGGAGAGGTGTTTCGCCTCCACCTTGCTACGGACATTCCTGGTGCTTGCTACCAGCGCAGTGGAGACAAAAAAATACTACTTCGTGCGCAAAATGTGTCTACCAGGAATACCCGTGCAGGAGTAGAAACGGTAGCCGAAAATGGTTGCTGAAACGATGGGATCCTATACACTCTCCTAAAAGAACTCTCTTACCAATTTCGCGACGCAGTTGCCAGGATGTCGCATCGGTTTGAGCTTCTTAACGTCAGGCTTCTTAATCTCGTAAGCAGCATAAATAACTACCGTAACTGGGTATGCCACCTCGTAGAACATCATGTCGATGCCTACCAACGCCCCTGGGCGCGTGTTTTTGCTTAAAACGAACAGGTTCTGCTTACCTGACGCCCGTATGGGATTACGGCCCTTTTCTATTATCCACTCGCCGTCTAAATACTTTATGAACGTTAACTCCAGACGGTAATCCCCTTCGGGCATTAAATTGATTATCCTTTCTGCTCTTTCCTCGTTCATTGTCTCGTCAGTATCTCCCTCCATAAATGTTGTGAAGGCGAAGTCGGCATCTAAACGATCCAACACCTGAGTTCGCAGCTTACGCACAGTTTTGTTTCGAATGCTTGTGATGGCGTCCATCTATATGTAAAGAATATTTTAACCTTCGTTTGCGGTACACAGCAGCATTAAGGGAATCAACGCGCGGGTAATACCCGATGCCGACCCCTTCCTTAAATCGCCTATAAGACCCGTAAATGTTCGATGTCGATCGCGAGTCCCCCTTACTGCTGCTCATGACGTCAATTGATCGTCATTGCAACCTCAAACAATACCTGCTCGTCATTTTATGGTAATATTTGATCATAATTAATGTGCCCACCACTAGCGCACCCAAAATCCGGCCCGTACTGCGAAATACACTACTATTTACTCCCCTACATTTGCTGGTATGTGCCGCCCTATAGGGTATGGTTTTTCGGCTTTTGGGTCTGGGGTAGGGTATCATTTTTGGACATTTTGTCTGGAATATGGTATTATTTTTGTCTGGTATAGGGTTAACGATTTGGTCATTTTCGTCTGGCGAACAGGCTACGCTTTCTGCCGGCACAAAAACAATGAATACGTTAGTAAATATCGATTGCAATCTATTGAATAACCGTTTTTGGGAAATACATGTTGGGGTTTAGTCTGGGATAGGGTATACGATTATTAGTCTTAGTCTGGGGTAGGGTATGTAAAATCAGAATTTTAGGTCTGTAGGGTCAGGGGTCTGAGGTCCTGGCCGCACACCCTACCTAAGTTGGGGTGGTAGTAATGATTGGGGCTCGAAAGTCAAGCTATTTCTGCCCATTTCATTATTCTTAAATCTAATTCGTAACAAAACAACCTTACATTCAGTTGTAATGAAGTTGAAAATTTGGGGATTCGGGGAAAAAAGTACTGGGGATGCTCGTCGAGATGTGAATGCTGAAGGTGTGTGGCATTTCTCGGCCAGACAAATATACACTAACCGTTCTTCAGCACATTCTTTTTCGCTTTTGAACCGTTAATGGTAAAATCTCTAACAATTCTCAGGTCCATTATGATCTTGTCTACATCATAGTGAAGGGTAATGACACCCATGTAGTGGTCAAGTCAGTGACAAGTTGAATCTGATCTAAAAGGCATATCACTTTAGGCAGTTTACTGTAAAGTTGCAGTCTTTTAGCACTAAGATGGTCACAGTAGATTTGTACAATAATCGCGTAGCTACCGAAACCTTCAGTAGAAATGGATATCCCTCTTTCCGGCTCAGTATTGGTACTTACGCTCTGAAAGAAAGTTGACCGTCTTAGCCCGAGTTACTCTTGCATAATTTAAACAAGGAAAAAAGGCCTTACGCCCCTTCAATACTGATTCGTGACCAATGATAAATGGATTTCGACTTTTAAGGAAAAATAACCCTTTTTGCGTTTTTTGTTGGCTTTTCTTTGCAATTTTTCTAAACACCTCTTATTCTATGAGTAACTAAACGAGTGTAAACTTTACCCCAGCCACGTGTTGACGTCATTGCTGAAATCGGACGAAAATTATATGACTTCAAAAAATAATAATAACGACGACAAAGAGATTTCCCAAGACACAAATCAAGGAATGTAGTAGCTTTTATTCGACCTGATTTCTAAAATGGAATCACGAGAATTAAAGGAGCGTCCCAGGAGCGTGCAAAGCGGCTCGTTCTGGCCCACGGTCCTGCATGGAGTCATGCAAGCAATATTTTATCTTCAATTGGCAAAAGAGAAATAAGAAAATTTAAAAAAATCAAAGAAAAATCGCCTTTGACACCTTTTTTTCTAAGACTTGGCGGTGACCTTTTTTTTTTGTTTTTGGGTTATTTCTGCGTTCACTTTAGACTTCTGGCCAGAAATGAGATAAATCTTAGCTACTTTCAGAAAAAAGATGGTTTGAAGCGGGCTGAACTCGCCAATCGTGTTTTTCTTGTCCGAAACCGGAAATGCTTGGAGGAGTTGCTTTGAATTGGCCAATGGGAGCAACGAATCTTGTCATGTGAGCATACTTGTTACGTCATGAGATTTGGTTCAAGTATCAGATAACAAAACGTCTTGTGACATGATAATCTTTTGCTAAAGAAAAAATTTGTTTCGTTAAAATAGAAACTACTTCTGCGCAATAGTCCTTAGCAATAGGGCTCAAACAATAATAAATAATCGAGTGATTAAATTTAAAGTTCCATGAACGCCTATTGAGCGTTATTCTTAGAAATATTAGGAAAGTAAACTTGGTATATTCGCAGTTCACAGTAAACATGGCGGAGCAGAGTTCTGGGGTTGCAACGAATTTTACTCCCTTGGAGCCATTTGTACACCAAGTTGGAGGACATTCTTCAATGATGAAGTTTGATGAAATATCTGTCTGTAAGCCATTCATCACAAGGGAGCATCGATATTATGAAGATCTGCCCTCGGAAATGAAAGCCTTCACACCCGAATATCGAGGTAAGTCGTTGGGCGCCCTAATCCATAACTGACCTTATTTAACTTAAAGACTAAAATATATACGTTGATGAAATTCTTTTGTTCTTTTCTTAATCCAAAGACATGTTTTACTTATATTTCGCGACATTATCTCTGGCACAGCCCCTTGATTGAGCCTAAATTTGAGGTTGCTTCTGTGAATGCATCTATCTAATACCAAGAGAATATTAATACTTAGATTAAAATTCTTACCGCTGAAGTCAATCTGTGAAAGAGATCGAAAGAGATATATAAGAAATTCTTCCATTCTTTTCATCAAGGTTCCCGAGTCCAAATCAACTGTTTTTGTTTTTGTAATGTTTATTCCAAATATTTTGTTTGTTAAAGCATAGTTTACCTATAAACAGCTTGACCAGTATATAATTTAAGTCGTTAAAAAGTATTTTACGAAAATATGACTTGATGATGTACTACTTGACTTATCTAGGCAATCGGCCAAATTTATTTATAGCAGTAGATATTAATAAAGAGTTTTCGATTGCATGCATATTTTATTTTTATCAGTTGCACGACTTGTACTTCATGGTCACCCGAGAAGGCGTTAGAACTATTTTATATAAAAGTACTTTATTTTTCTATGCTATCATCACTTTCCGTAACTTTGAAAGCGCGAATTGACTAAAATCGTAGTCTCATTACTCTAAATGGCCAAAACACGAATATGCTAATGAAAGCCAGTCTCTTTGCACCTAGATGCAAGAAATATTTAATAGCCAATGAAATAATACACATGTATGTGAAATGTGAAACTACCCAGTCATAAACAAAGCATACTTACAAAAGCTTAAAGTTGAGTGCTTTTGTTGTATACTTTTGTTTTCATAGGGTTCCATGATGACCAAGAAAGTATCTAATTCATTAATTACCGCCCTGTAATGTAATGTCATTAGTGGCTGTTAATCATTTTTAACTGGTGGATACGCGAAGCATAGAAACGAGTCATTGTGAGGGGTCTGAATATGCAAATGTGTCACTCGCTCACTCACTAAGATGATAGCAGATTGATAATTAAATGTTTACTGATCAACTGACATCATCTGATTACGGATGTTACATGACACTAATAAGTAAGAAGCTCTTATTCAGTATAGATTACCTAAGAACATATGTAATAGGTAAATTACGAGCCTTAGATGAAATGACTGAAGAAGAGTGCCATACCTATGCTGCCTATTTAATAAGAATTTAATCCAATAAATAATCAGTAATTTACAGACTTGAATTAAGACAAATTCAATAGCATTTCTAAACCAATTTCTATAAAATATTCCCTAAGTTCACAGTGTAAATAAATAGTTTCATGTGAAAACTTCAGGTAACAAATGTAGCAACACAAATCAACATAATACGCATAAAACAACGCTTTTTGTTGATGGACTTGATCGTATCATAAATGACCGATAATCTGGTATATTCAGTTTTGAGCTTGTAGGTCCAATGATCCTTGGAATAGAACACTCAGACCTCCTCTTAAATTGAAAACAGAGAAAGAGTTTGCAAATAGATCTTCCGAATATACTCTATCCTTGACTCAGTTGACTCCATCGAAGTCGAAGTCATCTTTTGTAATTGAAATTCAGACAATTGATTTATTACAGAATTTGCTTCCAACTCAACAAAATAACAAAGAACTAGGTGTTAATAGGCAAGTTAAAAGGAGGATTACTCATTTTACTAGCTAAATTGAGTATTTAAAATGTTTATTTATTTATTTATTTATTTACATTCATATTTTAACAGGAAGCTTCTTCACAAATGTGATTTTCGAGAAGGTCCTGATAAATAATATATTTTGACAATAATATGTAAAAAGAGAATTTGGAGATTGAATATCGAAACCAGCTAGTACTGAAAAGTCAACATCATTATTACTAGACGTATGTAAGATTGTACAAGATGAAAAATTCAAATTGTTTATGTTTACAGGTTTAAAAGAAATTCGATTTAAAATGGCTAATCTTAGAACGCTGCTTGTGTGTCAATCAGATTGTTCCATTCTTTCATGGCTTGATACTGCATTGTTTGTTTTCCCCAGTTAGTTTTGGGTCGTGGTAAGCAAAACTCGCTTCCTTGCCTCCTGTTGTAGCCATGCTCATTGAGCTTATTCAGCTTTAGATTAAATCAAGTGAGATACTTGGAATCCTTTTTAAAATGTCAACAAGCATAAAGGAGGGCACAGGGAACCCAATCTTGGAAAAGTGTAACAAGTATCCACAAGTTTACCAAAGTGCGGTTTGATTTATTTAGCTTGTATGGCATGAGAAGCATAGCAATCCTTGCATCCATGTTATCTCTACAGCATGTACATACATTGGGTGTATATAGTGAATAGATTAGAGACAATGAGTAATAATAAATTGTTATTGTGAAAGTAAGATTCATGAAAGTCAAGAAAACATTTATTATTAATTTTATACTCCTACTGGTTAGTGGCAAAAAGTAAACTTCTTTTACAGTGGCTTTGCAATACATGGAAAAGCAGACTTAAGATTCAGACCTCAAAGGTAGTGAACCCATGAAAGAATAGAATGAATAGTATGAAATATTAGATTTATAAATAATATATCAAAGGCACTAGGTTACTTTATCATTCACTAGAATATATAAAAATATGCTTGGAAATTCTCCTTTTCTTTTTATTATTTTTACTTTCGAACATTTTGAAAAGAAAACCTACCCCACTCTACCAACTGCAGTGCATGGCTTTATTGGTTTTATTTTTGTCTATTCTATAAATGGCCATTGGTTATGAAAAAAGCCCATTCCAATGCCTCAATTTTTTCACTGTATAACTGATAATGAAATGTCCCAATTTTTGAATTTTTTTGCCATTTTTATCAATTCATATGAATATATCATAGTGATAAGAAGAGATAACTTGTAGCTAAAAACTAGTGTGAGCTTTTTACTTTTTAATCACTTGAATTTACATTGCTCGGAGATTGTTTAATGATATACAAGTGTATTGGAATGTTCAACATATGAAGTTTTAAAAACAAAAGCACTGCATAACAAAACAAACAAAGGAAACCCCGAAAATCTGGCGCTATTCAAGACGATACAGATATGTATTGCGTGCAATGTTATTTTTCGTATTTGAAGGGCTTCTAAAAATTCCACTCACTTGAAATTTCGGAAGCAATAAGTACAATGCCCAAACTAAACATAATGTCACGCAGAAAAAAATTCTTCGGCGATTTCGTTTTTTATGGCGCCGTGAATAGACACAATATGATATGTAATAAAAGTGAAAAATGCTTACTTTTCTAATTTTGTATTTAATTGCAATCAGGCCAACCGATTGATCTGGATTTCTCATCATCACTGGTTACTACATGTATTGATAAGCGAAAATATTGTAAAAATAGTTTGTCAGAGACCGAAATTAATGCATTTTGTGGATATCACGGTACTCCGTTTATATTTCATAGATTCACGATCCACAAATATTAAAACTCTAATAATTTCAAAACTGAAAAATGAAAATCTCTGAAACTTTCTGACCATGAAGACTATCATAGTATGTTTCAGATAGTGAACTCCGTTTCTCCTGGTCTGTTCAGATTACGGCAAAAAATAGATTTAAAAAATAATCACATGATGTCACTGTGCCTTCAGGGGGTGTCTGATGGTCACAAAACACACACGATTTAAAACTTCCATCTATCCCTACACTTAGTATAAACTCATATTTGGCCAAATTATATCTGGTGCCGTGCAGTTTACAATACAAGTAGATGAGTCGTGCTTCAAAATTATCGTATCGAGACACCTTAAAAACATATTTTGAGAATATGTTAAATTGAGGGTTCAAGTGTGACAAGCATGACATGGTTATATGGGGCTGCATAATGAGCTATTTTTGGCACATTTGCACTGTCATTTTAGTTTTCACCTTTCTCTCATGATTTTACAGGGGGGGGGGATCTAAAGGAATACTAAAAGTTTTAATAAGTATTTTCTGTGTAGAATAAAGGATTTCATCAAGCACAATGGTACCTATATGTTTTTTTAGATTGACCGGCTTTGTTTTACAGTTCAGCTTAGGTGGCATAGTGGGTAGTTTGCTTGCGTCTGGCCAATGCGACCTGCCTTTGAGTTCTACTGGGCTCTGTGTAGCACGAGAGTAGAGTTGTTTGTTGGTTCCTGTGTTTTGAGGGTTTTTCTCTGGGTTCTCTGGTTTTCCACCCTCCACAAAATTCAATTTTCAAGTTCCAATTTAATCTATTGGTTGCATTGTAATTAGGTCTTAGACCTGTAAGACTTTCCCTCCACCTCAGAGTGGTAAATTTAATTAAATATAAATTCAAATTTAAACTGTTTACATTTAAGTTCAACTTCACAAAAATAAGAACAGATTAAAGCAAAATAATCATTTTCTATTCCTTGTTTTAATGATCATTTCCTTTTTCATATATAATTAGTAATTTATTAAATGATTAACTTTTTAAAAAAATTTTGAGTTTGAGTGAAAGACCGATCAACAACACAATAACAAAAAGTTCATTCTGTGTAATTACCATAAACCTTTGAAAATAATTCCTCTGCTTATATTTGCCCAAGGTGCCTTTTTGGTCTTAAACAATAAAAAAGCAATTTTAAAATTATGTGATAAGAGGCTTATTTTCGAGGGGATTAAGGTAATGTTTTTGCACAATCTTTTGTTGTTAGAATTTTTGTAAAAATTGAAGCATAAGTTACTAGTTTTTGAGTAGTACATGGAGAAAACAACAACAAAACTTGCTATGGTAGCTCAAAATCCTGTCATATACTGTACCAAATTTTTAAATCAAAATAACAAAAGTGGTTACAGTACAATTTTTGTTGTTATAGAATTTTTGTTAAAAATGAAGCATAAGTAGTTTTTGAGTAGTACATGGAGAAAACAACACAACTTATGAGTGGTTTGAATGCTATGGTAGCTCAAAATTCTGTCACAAATCAAATTTTTAAATGAAAATAACAAAAGTGGTTACAGTAGATTGGAAAGTGCAATATCATTCGTACTGAACATCTTTGCTGTGATCAAAGTAAAACATTCAAGGGATCCAAAAGCACTACATTAAACAGTTAATCACTAAAACCAATTTACATTTACATATTTCAATATTAGTCTAATAATGTATTCACATCTAAAAGTTCTAATTTATTTGTGCAGGCAATAGTGTAATATATGCATCTGTTTATATCAAAAGTCATGAATGTCTCCAAATTTTTGGATCTTTTTTTTCAGGGGTGGTGTATGTGAGCTTTGAGGAAGATGATGAAGGATTCATTTATATCATAGCTCACCCTGATAAAAGGGCTCTTGAAAACCAAGAACCCAGCACTCGATGTAGCTCTTCTGATAGTGATAGTAGTGAAGATAATGAAGTTGTTGACTCTCATAAGAGAAGATCTCTTAGAGAATCTCATTTAGAAAGCATACAGAAAAGACCTCACAGGTAACCATAGCAACATCAGCAATTTCTTTAGAGCCTTGCAATCTGATTCATTCCAAAAAGTTTACTGATAGCCTAACATTTGAGCTGGTTTATCAGGTTTAGCTTTTCAGTCAGGCTAATGAGCTTGCGTTAATAATTTACATATCTCATTATTAAATGTATAAGCTCAATGATAAGTCATTGTATATGGTCAGGTTGGAATCCATATCCCCTTACTCACCATTCAATTAGCGCTTCCCTCAATTTATTGAGGACCATAAGTTTAAAATTTTTTAAATTTGAGAAGCCAGATCAAAAACTAGCTGCTTCTTGTTTCATTTGGGGTTCCAAACACCTCAAACTGTATCAATTATTTTCCTTCCCATTATATATAATATTTAAATTTTTTCAGTAGGGACTTAATATAAGAGTGTGAAGAACCAAAGTACTGTTGTACAAGTCCTCTTCCTTCAGCTTCTCAGTGATTAGAACCCCTAATAAAACACTTACACTTCTTATTTTATTATGTAGCTAAAACATCATGTTTGCATCTACAGAGTTCGGTTACGGAGTGGTAAAATAGAACTTGTTGGTTGCCGAAAGGATGGGCTGTTTGAAGCAGAAGATATGCCAGAACAAACTCGTAAGTTAACAATATCTTTGTTATGACTTGGTGAGGAGTTTTGTGCAGCATTTGCAATAATAATCCAAGGGAGACTTGTAGGGATCGTTATGACATTAATGTCGCTTTTGTATGATCTTTTTACTTCTTTAAGGCTGTCTAGGCTGTCTGGGTAGTTCTTGTATTTACTTTCAAGACCCTCTCATCATGGTATTACATGTTTTCAGTTTATTTAACATATAAATTACAATGGATAACAATATTAACGATGCAAATAACAAATCAACACAATGAAATACAATTTAACCTAAGTTCATCTTCTAAAAAACGTAAAACTAAAGGCTGCTTTACTAAAAAACTAATATGTATACCAATGTATAAACAACCCTTATTAATTCTTAAATTATGTTCTGACTAGTGGTTAACCAAATGCTCTAAAATCAAATGCTCCAAAAGGCATTTGAAAGCATTAAAATATTGGGCATATTTAGGCATCTTGCAATATAAAATTACATTTAATTCAGCAATCAGAGGGAAGAGGACATTTCTAATATCAGTTGCTTTACAAGTTGCTAAGACAAGCACCAGCACTGATTAGCAGTTGGCTCCTCCATAAACCTGATTCTTTTTAAATTTCTAAAGTTAACTTGCTTTCACTCTCCAACTGCCTTATGAACCTATGAATTGAGTGCTGAGCATACAATATTCTTTTATCATAAAAGTGAATAAGAGTTACAAAATTATTTGACATATTGCTATTTATACAAACAGGTCTGCGTCTTAAATAAGATGCATCTTAACTTAGAACAGCATGTAATCCTGCTCTTACATAACAGCATTTTATTCAAAAATAAGACATAAACTCAAATTTTGTTCGGTTGATAAGGTTAGTTACATGAGAGGCCTCTTATTTTCCCATTACAAATGGCCCTAATAATCCTTTTGAAAGTCTGAAATGACTCATTTTGTTTGATTTCGTTTGATCAGGTTTGAGCAGGATTGTTGTTTATTTTGAAATGAACACGAGCAATGATTAAGGATGGTGCCTACCAATTGAGAATCAATTTTTTTAAATGATTATGTGAATGGTTTTAACCTATGTTTATATTCGACAACAAAGGTGCCGGCAGTCCTCTCAGCCATGTAAGCCCATGGATATTTGTCCGATTTGTGTAGCAATTCTATTGTTCAGATTCCTACTTTAGATTGGCTAATTTGTTGAGATGGTTTTTGTTGGAGTAGTTGCACTGTAACAAGCCTGGGTTACTTAAAATCGTTTTCTGCTTCAAGGAATTATTTTCCAATAACGAGCAGTAATGGCAAAAAGCGCCAAAAACTAGACCTTCATATGAGTTTTGATCCCAATTTTCGTTTAGAGTCAACAGCTTTTTTTAACAGTTAGAAACTGATGTGCTATGACAAAATGCTTGTTTGAAGTGGTATTTTCAATTGTACAAAGATGTTTTGTTGCATTTGTGTTAGAATGTAGCTTTGTCAGGCTTTTTAATAGAAAATGTATGGGAAATAAGCAAATGAAAGCCTAAACCTCATTTTCGATTCAAATATTTGCTTTGGGTTAACACTTTGATTCCACTTTCATCGGCCATCTCCACTTCCAAACAAGTTCAACTTTTTTATCCTTGTACAACAGCCTTTCTTCAAGAAAATAGTTTTTGGTGCTCACTGCTTGAATACGAAAAGAATTCTCTCTTAATTGAAAATAAATGGTTTGTTTCGTACACCTTCGAATAATACATTTTGAAATTCCTCGAATGGAAATGTGTGCATGGAAAATAGTAGGCACATTTCTAAAAATATTCTTTGCCTTGCTGGTTATTTTGACCAGTAACTACCAGAACAAAGATAGACTGAGCTAAGATCAATTTGGCTGGCCATCATGACTGCCGGCTTAGCAGCCATTATTTTAAGCCTTTATGAGTCACTTTATCCTGCATTATTTTAAAAGTTATTAAAATCCATAAAGTACCATTGTATTTAATTTTTTCTTTTATTTCTTTTCTTACAGAGAGTGTAGCAAACCCGTGGAGCCTGCATTGTCATAAACAACAGCTTTCGAAACTTTCCAAAACAGCAAAAATACAAAGTATCCTTATATGTTATATCTTATCTGTTGTGACAGCTATGAAGTCAATAAACTATACAACTGAAATTCATACATGTTATCTTACGGTCATATATGAAAGTTAGTGGACATATTTATTTGTTTGACCGTTTTGGATTATTCACTCACTGCTGCCTTCCTTGATCACAGGCTCATTCATAAAGGCCTCATTTCAGAGTCCTGAAAGAATGTACAACTTCAATTATACGTACAACAAATTGACATCAGATTTTTATGTGTCTGTTCTCTTATTGACAATAAATTGCGTCATCACATTGTCAAAGTACAGTAGTGTGGATTCACGAGGCGTAGCCGAGAAGAAGACAGACACATAAAAATCTGATGTCAATTTGTTTTTTACAATAACCATAGTTAACTATGCAATAACAAAAACGATAAAAATTTCTCATTTTTAGCGATCAAAACGACCAACTGACTGTCCTCTTATTGATGGTAAAAAAATAGCCTATCAGCGCGCGAGAAATTTGTAAGTTATCGTAAAAACATACGCAATCAAGGCTAACCCTGTATAACAGAGAATTCGAAACTGGAGTATTGTAAGTTCAATGTTTTTTACCAGCTGAATCGTTTTTAGTAAATATTGGGTCCACAGTAATTATTTTCTTGATGGGTAAAGTTAGATAAAGAATTAAATGAATTTGATGGGCTGTAAATATCTGCTTATCATTGTTACTTAATTTTTATTGTGCACAGTTAATTACTTTAACCTTGCTTTAGAATTTATTGTGCTTGAAAATGTCGCTTATCAGTTCTCATACCCTTGTATTCTGGACCTGAAGATGGGTACCAGACAGCATGGAGATGACACACCTGTAGACAAAAGAGAAAGAATCATGGCCAAGGTTGAATCTTCAACATCCAAAACATTGGGAGTCAGGGCATGTGGACTACAGGTATTAAAGACCTAAAAACAACAATAATAATTGCTTGCAGCTAGGTCTGGCACAAGTTCTTCGTTTCTTGAAAATCCAACTTTGAAAGGGCCAATGCATTTCACTATTGTCTGGCTGAAAGGCCATTATATACGTTTGCATGATGGCAGCATATTACTCCCATTATCAAGATGCTTAACAAATGTTCTTTCTTATTTAAATTTGTATTCCCTCATGGGAATAGTAAGACAATTGGTGCTAATTAACTGAACAAAAGAAAGTGCAAGATATTCTGGTAGTAGAGGTCAAAGATGCCACCATGCAAAGTGCTATTATTATATTAGCCTACTGCTCAAAATATTGCCCCAACTTAAAATAACAGCCAGTCATCAATTTGGACAGAATTGGAATTTTTTTCATTTCAAATTTAATGTTGAGCCAGATATAAAAAAGCTAATACTAATATCCCGGGTTACCATGATTGTTGACTGTCCAGTTGTTATATTGAAGAAATAGAAATCGCGCTTGCGTGCTGTCATAAAGCACGCGGGGTTGACATAACACGAGAGAAGTGTTAGAAGAAGCATGACGCGTAGATTGTTTTTAAGGACTATCGTTTCCTTATTTTAGGTATATCAACAGAATTCAGGCAGATACATGTGCAGAAACAAGTACTATGGCTTGAAACTCACTGAGGAAGGATTTAAAAGAGAGCTTACTACATTCTTACACAGTGGTCTTCGTCTGCGTACGGAACTAATAGACCCTTTAATTCATAAACTTAGAAAACTTTACAGAATTATAGAAAAGCTAAATACCTATCGCTTTTACTCCAGTTCACTTCTATTAATGTATGAAGGAAAAGAAGAATTTGACAGCCCATCTTCTCACAAACGCAGGGAAAGTGAGTGTGGATCCTCTGCAGAGTCTGATGAAAAGTTTCACTTGCAGAAGAGTCAGTCCTCTCCAAATTTGAGAGGAATGCGACGACCCAAAGTTGATGTACGTATGATTGACTTTGCACACACCACATATAGTGGGTGTCCACAGGATCGACTACGAACAGGGCCTGACAATGGTTACATGTTTGGAATTGAAAATCTCATCCGATTATTAGAAGAAATCAAAAGAAATCATACTGATGACTCTGAATGTAAGAATTAATGGTAGACCAGGTTAGTACACAATAAAATATTTTAGGAATATCTCGAACTATTGATGATCATAATTATGGAACCAAGAATACATACAGAATTTAAAACATAGTCAAATTCAGTCATTTGATCATCATTCTTACCCTGGTCCCAGAGGCTCGACGATTTTTCTCCCGGCCACGTATACTTTGAGCCGCGAAGCGACGAGCGAGCTGCGAAGCAACGAATCCTCGTCGGAGCCTCTGGTAGGAACCGCATACATCCTCGAGGTCTCGCCGTACTCGATGCTTCGCAGCTCGATCGCCGATTCGCGGCTCAAAACATACGTGTAGAAAAATCGTCGAGCCTCTGGGACCAGGGTACAACATTCTAAGAAAAAAACTTAATGCAGCTGATGATCTATTCCCATGAAAACAAAGACATGACCATCATGTTGGAACTTGTCCTTACAAAAAAAAAACAACTGAACATTGGTTATATTCGACTAGCATCTATGACAGCTTTGATCTCCCATACTTCTACAATAAAAAATAGAACCAATCTGTTGTTACATAAATGCTTTTGATTGATGATTGAAGTTGATTGCAGCTGGCCATAGAAATTTCCAATTGATAAAAACTTTTAGGCCCCGTCCACACGTATCCGGAAAATGTTCGAAAATGAAAATGATAAGAAAATGTTCGCGTCCACACGCAGCTTATTCGAATCGTTTTCACCACCCACACGTATCCGTTTTCGTAAAATTTCCGGATACGGACACAAAAATTTGCGGACACGTGTGGACGCAACCCGTGCCCGCAAAAAAAAAGAATTCCGGATACGTGTGCACGCGGCCTTATTAATACAAGCAATTTAATTTCTCTATTGTCAATTCTAATGTTTTAAAACTAGAGTGCAAACGATATAACAGTGAAACTTTAGTAATACTAAGAAGCGCAATTTCATGCGAATTCCATTTCTATTGTTTAATTAACACTATTTTGTACTATTTAGTCATTAGTGTTTCACGGATTAATTAGTTTGCACTCTATGATATCAAATTCCACCCTTAATTAGTTATTGTTCAAAGTGGAATTATGATCAATGGAATATGTGCTGGCCTTTAAACAGTCATACATTCATTTGCCATCTGTCAGTCAAATGGTCATCATTAAGCTCTAATCAATCACTAAAAATATGACTACTACTTATAATAATAATATTAATATCATTTTACTAATCGTCAAGAAAACTGATCATTTGATGACTATTTAGGCTGTTAAGGTTCAACTGTATTGGTTATGGTTCAGTGATATTAAATAGAATTTAATACATCATTCGCCCTTATGGAAGAAAGAAAATACCTAATACAGTAGGTTAAAGGTAGTTGAAAGTGCCCATCTTTGCTGTTTTAAAGTTGTAAGATATGGATTTAACCTACATGTATTATAATTATTGATCTACATTTAGAATTAATGGAACACTTAAACAGCTTAAAATTTCTAAATAAATACCAAAGAAACTACCATATTAAAAGGAGAAGATTTTGAATGACTGTGAAAATCCATAGGAATTAGAGTCCCATCTGGCTTCCATTGATTTAGGATCAGTTTTCACAGGCAGAAAAAAGGTTCAATAAGCCTGAAGCGAAATGACGTTTTACCCCCGTCTCTAGACCATAATCCTTTTCACACTGCTTTTGTTCTTTAATTATGAGTATTGTTCTTGTTTTTTCTAAGGAATCAAAAATTTTAATATGAAAGAATTTTAAAAACTATTATGGTCTAGAGACGGGAGTAAAACGTCATCTCGCTTCAGGCTTATTCTCGGGGCAAAAGTATAGCCGTCATATGATAAAGGTCTATTAGTGTTGTGAATTGATTGATTAACTGTTGATCAGGTGTTGATTGTTTAGTACAGTGATTGTGCTGACTCTTTACACAGTACGATGTCTTTTCCTCTTCAAGGACAAGTCGACAACCAGTCATGCATGTGTAATTCATAGTTATTCTTCAGCTGGTAATATATATATATATATATATATAACAAAGTATGTAATGTGGTCTATACTGGTGAAACAGTGCTCGATGCGTAGGGATGCAGAGCAATAGATATATCTATCTATCTATATATATATAGATAGATAGATAGATAATAAATGCACATTAGATTAATATCCAGCTTAATGTACAAAGTTTAATTGCAAAGTAAAAACATAGCTACAGTAGAAATAGAAAGCATATACCATATGTATGATCATATTTTTAACATCCACATTGCAAATAGTCTGTCCTACGCAGCTTGTATTAAGTGCCGTAACACAACGCTAAGTTGAGTGAGGGTTGCATGGGGACACCAATAGCAGCTGCATAGGAGGCTACATCAAAAAGGAAAACGAAAATAGCCATTCACTCATAGAATTTTCAGAATTCCTTTTCATCTAATTTTTCATTGTATAAGAAAGACAAATTAAGTGTAAATATTCCATAAACTATAAATAGATTTGTATGTATTTTTAAATTGCACAGTTCAATATGATCAGTTTATGTTTTTTATCTTGATCCACAAAATCTAAGGCTAATTATTTCATTTCATTTCCTTTCATTTGATTTTTTTCCTTTTTAAGAAAAATTGATAATAGAGTGGTTTTCCTAAACCCATGCAATGAAACAATGTGTACTAATTAGAGTGTTATAGTCAGATATACACAATAGAAAACAAAAGAATTGGAGTGTAATAGTACTATTACAAAGCCAAAGCGTATTTCATGGGTTTATGAAAACCGCTATCTGGTTAATAATTGATTTTGTTTTCTTGTTAAAACAAGCTATAGTCTTTACTCTTCTCAGCAATTTCAAAAAAGTTAATTGTAAAGCTATTGTGAAATGTAAATATAAAGACTTTATTATTAACTGTTATTTAGAAAGGTCAGGTTAAGCTCTTTCATGGCCATCACCAAAACAAAAGTATTATTGATTATCCATCCTGATGGCTATACTTAGATATATATACTTAATCAAAAACAAATGATGTAGAGAATGACATATGGTATATCGCTTAAAGTGCAAATGACACGAAAAGATTTAATGTTAAAAATGTGTAGCTTATTGTCAATAATAAGAATATCACGCTTAAATTTGTTTCAAAAACGTATTTCTCTAGAAAATCAAGAAAATTTAGCATCAAATGAAGCCCAATAGAATATGCCTTTTGTTGATATTTTATACGAATTACAATTTATATTTAGTGAATTACTACCTAATATAGAGTGCGTGTCAACAAAATGACGTTACAAATTGGGATTCATTTTCTCACATATCTCAAGAAATGAGCTTTTGAAACAAATTTCATTGCGATATAATTATTTTTACTAACAAACTGTACATTTTAAACGAAATGTTTTCGTGTTATATTCACTTTAATGTATGAAATCAAAGCCACATAGATTAATCTAGGTGAAGGAAGAGTGAAGGCATTAAACCCATGAAATAGATTTAGACTAATACACTTTAGTAGACCTTAATTCTATTGTTTTCGTTTGTGCCTATTTGATTATCACACGTTGACTAATATTTTTTTATTTCACGGGTTAAATGCTTTTACTCTATAAAAACCCAAATATCAAATTATGAATATCACATACACCTATTTGCAAGAACATTGTCATACGAAAATAGAACAGTGATTTAGTGGGATAGGAATTATATTAAAAAACAAAAGAAGATCACTGAAGCTGAACTTTATGTATACATTAAATTAATTTACTAATTTGCTGATCAGACAGAGAACTTTCAGTCTGTCAAAACCTTTGAAACTCAGGATTCTAATCTTTATAGACTATAAGCAAGATTAGCCTATCCTAGTTGAGAAGATTTTTGGGGAGATTTTCTGGGTAAATTTGAGACAAGACTAGTTTCATAAGCAAAGAAAAGACGAAGGTCAACCCTTAGTTGGCTTAGACAGATACTTAGTGATTTAAAATAGATAGTGCCATGCTAGTTACAGTAGCACACAGGCTGAAGGCAGAAAGTGGCATCATTTTTACCTTGTCTTATCTCTCCCTCTGTGTTCTTCTTTTGACCAATAGAGTGCACGCCATATATACCAGCCATGTAGCGCTGAAACGTATTCAGTTAGAGTGATTTTACTTCGCCCGTGAAAAAAAGTTGTATTTGGTGACTAAAACTAAAGTCAAACGTCGAACTTCACATGAGCACAACCTAAAATAACAAGGCGGTCTCCTTTGATGTCATTGGGTTCGGCTCATGTGAAGTTCGACGTTTGAGCTTAGTCTTACAGTCAAAGTAAAACAATTGAAACATTTGTGTCTACTGTGTATTATGTGACGATTTCACGGGCGAAGTAAAGTCACTCTAGCAACTATTTAGTTGTAAAATTGCTAAGAATCCATTCAGGCATGAACCAAATACAGTTCTTTTGTTCTCCATGTTAAACTCCAGTAATATTCACTATCTTGTACAAAATAGTTGAAATTGGACGGGTGTATATTGCGTGCAGTCTAATCGTTATTCCTAATAGATAACAAGAATTATAAAATAACTGCTATAAATCTCGCGTTCTGATTGGTTGGGAACGCGTGCTCTATGAAAGCACACAGCACGTGCTCGCACGTTCATTCCTTACGAAGGTAAAGGCTATTGTGATTTATATCATATATAAGAAATTAAAAGATTTCTTGCTGTGTTGTGTGCAGTTAAAAAGCACTTGGGGATTGGCAGAACACTCGAGAATTGTTGAGAGGATTGTTTTCTCCTAACACTTCTGGCGTGTTCTGCCAACCCCCGCGCGTTTTTTATTTCTTCACAACCTCAAGTAAACCATATATAGATTTGATATATCATTTCTATCGGAATTCCTCACATTAGCCAATTACTGATTGCAGTTTTCTGAAAAATATCATAGCCATGGTTAATATCTTGAGAGAATTCCAAAAGTTCAATTCCAAATTTGCTATTTAGATACTTAATTGAAAACAAAGTTCTTTGTAATCATTTTCTGTTTAAGGGGGAAATTTTCAAAACGTTCGGTTAGATAAAATGAAGATATTTATATTTAAATTTTATTGTAAGTATGTTGAAAAATCCAAAATTCCCAAAAATAAAGTATATTCCTCAGGGGTCCAGAGTTTATCGATTATTGTCGGCGCTCCGGCATTTACTCCACTGGGTATTGAAGACCAGAAGTTTTTTTTCCGAAAAAGTATTATTGAGGATGTATTTCATTCATTTGTTCTCCCTCCCCTCCCTCCCTTCCTTTCTTCCTTCCTTCCTTCCTTCCTTCCTTCCTTCCTTCCTTCCTTCCTTCCTTCCTTCCTTCCTTCCTTACTTCCTTCCTTCCTTCCTTACTTCCTTCCATGTATCTTTGTCGTCATAAAAATTTTTATCACGTGTCGGTAGAAAATCGGTAGTGGCGTACTCGGGCCATAGAACCCCTTAGTGTTACCACATTTGTGGAGAGCTTATGAAGCCGGTCATTTCCCTTACGCTCAGTAAAAGCAAATTGGAACCCTCTTTTGTGAAGAGGCCATTTTGGGACTTACTTTTTAAAATCCAGAGTCACCGTTGTACTGTTTGTTCAATGCAAATCATTAACTCGTGAAGATGGATTTTAAAATCGACAGGCATGCAGAATGAAATAAGGCGCAGAGTGATGGCTATTTTCATCATATTGGACGGCAAGCATTGACAGACGTAGGTAGCATTCAAGTGTTACTGTAAAACTTGTGTGCCCGCGCAAAGCGAGGCAAGTTACAGGCTTGCTTGCGAGAAACGTTCTCGAAGAGATATTTACCGGAGAAAGCTAGGGGGAAAAATTGATTTTATAAAACCAATTTCTAAAAATAGGTCGGAAATTAATTTTTCCGAATTTAATTCCAAAGGCTTTCGCCCGGAATAACCTCGTTCCCAAGCACTATAACTTAACCTATTTCTATATCTTCAACTAAAAATAGGATATTGGTCGTTGCTTAGCAACATTATCTAACAAGCCTAGATTTTTTTTTTTTTTTTTTTTTTTTTGTTTTTGCTTTTTATCTTTTTATCGTTGCTTTTTACTGCAGTAATTATGTAACCAAGATATGTTTATTCTTTCGCTTTTTTAAGGTGGCTGATTACTTTGGTAATTTATAAACAGAAAATTGAAAATCGAAGCTTCTTAAATCTGAACTTAATGCGGATTTTAAAAATGCAAAGAAAAATGGGGTGTCCCGAGCTTGTTTATGAGATAATCAATCCGCAAAGACATGCGTTAGTACATGTGAGTCCCGAGCAAAATGTGAGGTTTTGCCTTCTTGAAGTTCAAAACGTGTATGTTTCTTCAATAAAATCGCGAAGATTAATCAGCGGTTTTTGAGCGCGCGCACATCGTGGGATCAAATCGAATGTTGAAAAGTAGTCGGCCACCTTAAACTCTAAATGAACCTTGAATTAAGGCTTGGATAAAGCGTTCGAATTTAGTTGAAATTAAAAATAATGCACTGCCATGGATTTCCTCTAAGATGTGTCACTTTTTTATTGAGCTATAAAGATTGTTCGTTTGAAATGATAGACAAGTTTCAATTGTTATAGGAAAACAAATATCTATTTATGGACAAACACATGACATTCTTTAATCACCAAGTTTACCTGTAATCTGTCCTACGAGATGAATTTGATGAATTTGCGAAATGAAGCGACAAATCATTGTCCAAAACTAATTATGATTAATCTGACCACGGAGACTTTATTGTGAGGCAGCTGCAACTATTACTTTAACTGAAATTGCAACGAGCCACTGCATATCTCAAGTAAGTTCCCTAATTTTATTTTCATAAAAAACATTGCTGAACTATTTCGATAAGGACCAAGGCTGGTTTTTGTTTGTTTTTTTCAGTTCATCCAATGAAATACGTTTATTGAGAAAATCCTGATGTTTACATCGAAGAAAGGAGAGCTATTTACAGTACTGTAGATCATTTTCACGAGTATTAATAATCTTCTTCTCTGAATCGTTCATGCACTTGGATTCAAAAGTCTCTTGGTGGTCCTTAATCTTATTTGTATGGCTGCCACAAGTGAAAATACATCTTTGACAAATCACGCGACAAGCGAGTTACAAAAGGGCATCCATTCGAGTATATTGTCATTAGTTTTGCTGCTGATCATTATTGGTAACACTCTGGTACTTTTAGTTCTTTATCGTCAGCGTAAACACCTCAATCTTCGAGTGACCAACATGTTCTTAGCCAACCTTGCCGTGGTAGATTTATCAGTTGGTCTTCTCATACTGCCGTTTTCTATTTGTACTGTCATCAATGGAGGCTGGGTTTTTGGCGAGCCTTTATGCCAATTGAATGGTTTTATCAACATGACTTCTGGTGGTACTTCAATCTTGACTATGGCAGCTATAAGCATTGACAGGTAAAATTACATCATCGAAAACATAGCATAAAATACTGGATCTATGAGCGATAAAGTACAATCTATCTACTAAACTGATCGAGGCTGGTAATATTTTATTCTTGGGGAACAGGGAACAGAGATATGCCATTTAACATGCTGTTAAACTTAAATCTTTTCAGAAGCCCATATATATATAAAACTTATTTTGATTTTGTTGTTGTCGTTGTTTTGTACATTTAATTATTTCCTTAAGGCTTACTTTAATTAAAAGTAAAAGAAAATTTTTACAGTAGGAAATCGTTAATTCGGTGGAAAAAGACAAGCAGCAGATGCATTTTCGATATTTTTGTGCAGTTAAGAAAATGGTAATCTAAAAAAGGAATGTCGAGCTATAATCTTGGTACTAAATGATAATTAAACACTTTGAAACAGTCCTCTCTTATGAAAAAATTAACGTTCGCAATGGAGAAACTTTCTGGAAAGAGCAGTTGCAAAAAGATTGTATGTAGTAGTTTCTTGGTGACATGAGACATCATGACATTTCCAACTATTTCGTTTGGTTTTTGATATTCAGATACCTTGCCATCGTATCACGTACGGGAAGGAAGCTGCAAGTCAAGCAGGCCTTGGTTCTCTTGGGTGTGGTCTGGTTTTGGGGAGCTCTGACTGGTATTCTACCGGTTTTAGGTTGGAATCATTACCAATACGGCTCTTATGGAGCGGTCTGTAAAATGTCCTTTGACCACGACAAGGGGTATTTGCTGTTTGCAGCCATCGTGTGTTTTGTGGTCCCGTTGATCATCATGGTCTACTGTTATTTGCGAGTATTTCGTAAAGTGCGCAGCCACAAAAAACTAATGCAGCAATGGCGATCACCGAACCATATCAAAAGTAAAGAAAAAAAAAGCATTAAAAGCGAGACGCGCACAGCTAAGATCGTCGTTACTGTTCTTTTAGTGTTCGCTGGTGCATGGACACCGTTTGTAATAGTCCATCTGTTACAGCTTGTCATCAATCTCCCCTCTAGCCTACTATCTATCTCAACCCTTATTGCTGGTATGCATTCATTCTGTAATCCTATTATATACACTGCTATGAACCGAAAGTTTAGAGCAGATGTGTTTAATTTACTCCCGTTTTTACGAAGGGCTGCTCAATGTTACTCGCTATGTTGTTGCTGTTGCCGAAGGCCTAACAAAGTCAGCGGCTTTGTAATGGAAGCCAGTAGGAGTGAGATAGGTGGGAAGGCACCGTTGACTGATCCAGTAGCGGGGGAATTAATGAATTTTCAACAACTAGAAATGTTTACAACAACAGGAGAGGGAAGAAGAGAAAATATGCTGGGGGTGAAACTGGGTAAAAATACGGAAACTAGGGCTCATTCTCTTAATAGTGTTCAGATCTTGGAAGCAAGCGATACAGACTACAATCGTGTTATGTGAAAAATATATTTGAAATGTGAAATGTATATCAAAGAAAAATTATGAATTCCGAGGGAAACCGAATAATTGATTTAAAGGATATTAAGATTAATGTATAAGTCGTGTCATAAGAGTATGTGACTTGGATTTGTCAACTATAATTTTTGTTTTTTTAAATACTTCTTTATTTAATATCTGTAATTTGTCTGTTATGAAATAAATATTTAACAAATGTAAAGCTTTAGTCTAGTATAAAAAATTTTCATAATATGATTCTAATATTAGAAGTTAAATACTATTTTATTTGTTCTGTAGTATCAAAAGACAATAAGCAATCTTGGTTGTACAAACAATCAATATTTTATTAATATCGATATTTGACATGATGAATAATGCTAAGTGCTGTGGCAATACAAGCAGAACCTATGTTACACAGTGTTTTTATGTTTAATAAGAGATGTTCAAATGCTTTGGGTATATAAAGCACTCAACAACAACGACTAAAAACAAACAACAACTATAACAAAACACTTACGACAAACAAAAACAACAACAAAGACAAAAGAAGATAAATATTAAGAAAAAAAGAAGATGAAGGCACAAACGAAATTAATATTAGAGGAAAAGATCGAGAAAGAAAGGAAAATGAGTACTAATCTGTTATGAGGTTATGGTAAGCACACTGAGCAGCTCAATACACATGCAAACTATCGTTTTTCATAACTTTTATTACTTACAATAATAGACTCCAAGCAACTATATGAGCGGTAAGCTTTTCATAAATTATCAAAACTAAAAAGACTATAACAATGTGACCAACACTATAAGCGTCATGCGTACGTAATACAAGATAGATAAGGCATCTAACTCAATGTTAAAACTATTTCTTTATATAACTTTTCAAGTAAATAATTTGACTTTGTCCATTTTACTATAAATATTTACAACAGGGTTGTTTTATTACATTGTTAGCGTTACACTGAAGTGAAATACCGTTTTATTTTTCCTTCGAAAGGCTTACCTGGGGATACAGAGGGTACCGCTGCGGCCTTAGTTTACTTTTAATGAGAAGTCTAAACCTACCCTAAGCGAATTCGGAGACCTCTGGGACCCAGGGTATGAAACCCTTTGTAATTTCTGTTATACGTTATATATGCTGTCAGTAATGGCGGATTGAAAGTCTTAATAACAATTCAAAGCCTGACAAACAAAGTGGTAGGCTCATGCGTGATGATGAGGGGGTTAATAAGATACTAAACTAATGACTAAGAGAGTTTGTAAGGATCCCTGATGTCCTTATAACTTTCTGAAATAAATAGCTCTCAGCTCGCCAAGAAAGCAGTTCTTTCGAGGATTTCGTAATCTGTGTGACGCATTTGCGGCAACCAAAAGCTATGGGTGTTAAAACCATCAGAAGTGTTGTTGTGGTATTCTTATATCATAATAATAAACTTGGAAGAAACTAGCATGACGTTATCACAGAATAGAAGTTTTTTCCCAGGCTGGTCTTCCATCCACTTGTTGGGTATCGTACCCTGAAGGTCTGGATGCGTCTACTGGAGTCGCAGTGACTTCCACTTCTGGTGGATAACTTGCCTTGTATTGACGTCTGACGTATTGGCTTTCCCGGTACAGAGTTCTTGTTGTCTCTCCATTCAGCGAGTCCGTGCTGCCATCAAAGGGTCTGATGGCATAAAACAGAATAAATCTTAATTCAGTTTTCTGCATATTTATCGTTGTTAAAGCAGCTTACCATTAAATACATTTCGCTGCACGGAAATGATTAAAATAAGCGCAAAAATGCCGTAAAGATGTCAGTTATATGCCTGACATCAAGAAACCCTAGCCCTGGTGCTGTAACACCGGCTCATTTCTTTTTTTGAAATTCGCCCCAATCTCAAACCTTTGCATGGATCAGACTAACGAATAGTCCTACAGTGATGGTTTTGGCTGTCCCGCGTGATAATATTCCAAACTCAATAGAGCCCTTGCGCATTGACACCCCTACCCCATTATATAATTTTTGACTTACCTTGGTGACAAAGACTCCCTACTAGTCCCCCCATAGGGTAGTCTTGTAGGGCTTGTCAATGCTTCTCTGCTGCTGGACCTTGAGCTTGGTCTAGAGTCAGGACGTCGGCGAACTTCCAGATTTCCCTGTATCATATTCTTGGGAATCCTTGGCGATTGTGCTTCTTTGATAGTTGTTTGAAATTCCTTGATCTTAGATTCGTTTTTCTCATTTGTTTCTTGTGCGAGGTATATTTCTTTTTTAAGCTTTTCAATCTC
The DNA here is from genome assembly GCA_011057435.1 of Actinia equina. NCBI lineage: Eukaryota > Metazoa > Cnidaria > Anthozoa > Actiniaria > Actiniidae > Actinia > Actinia equina. The sequence continues at coordinate 386,018 of WHPX01001308.1, read as the reverse complement.
TTTTTCTAACGTTTCGTTTTTCAGTCGAAGGTTGATGATATCTTGGTCTTTCTCTCCCACAGCTTTGGTTTTAAGCTGTAGCTCAGTGTTTGCAGTTCTTAGCTCCTTCTCAAGGCGGATAATCTTTTCCTGCTTCTTTAGGAGGTCTTTGTTGGACTTCTCGAGCTGATCTTGGGTGGTTTGTTTGTCTTTGCAAGTTTTCTGTAAATCGAACTCAAGCCTTGAGACCTTTTCAAGAGCAGCTTGAATGTTTCCGGTTGCTTGTTCAAGGGCGCCTGAACTTTGTCGGTTAACATTCTCTTCGTCCATTAACTTTTCTTTAACTTTTCGTAGTTCTCTTTGCAGTTCATCACGTTGTTTTTCAAGCATATCTTTTTCTCTTTCGGCTGACTGTTTCTTCTGCTTCAAGGAGTCAAGTTCTTCACGATGGCCTTCCTCGTTTGTAGCCCTATTTGACTTCAGCTTGTAATTTTCAACCTTGCTCTTGTCATTTTCTGTAACCAAAGTCTTGATTTCCTTTTCCTTTTCTTCGATATATCGCTTAACATTTGTACATTCTGTTTCAAGGGTCGTGGTCTTAGTGCGCAGCTGTTCCACAATTGATGTTTTTTCAACAGCTTCTCTTCTATGACTTTCACTTTTACTCTGCAGCTCCATAATTCGACGATTAAATTCTTTAGCTTCTTCCTCCTTCTTGGTTCTTTCCATAGAAAGTCTGTCTTGTAAAGCTTCTCCCTCGAGCTTTTTCTCGTTCAACTGCCGTTCCATTTTAGAAAGGTTATCTTTCATTTCTTCAAGCTCTAGCTTCATTTCATTTTTGTCGTGTTCATCTGTCTTGTTATCTGCTACTCCCGCTAGCTTTTCGTGCAGAACAGAGAGTTCTTCTTCCATTTGGCTTTGTATGGAACGACTGCTCTCGTAACTAGCTTCAAGCTCTGATATACGCTTTTGATAAACCACTACTTCTTCTTTCAGTTTGGCAGCTTTGTATTCCACTGAATGGCAGGTTGACTGCAGAGTTTCGATCCTTTCGCGGTTCGATTTTTGCTCGTGTTCGAAATTGGATAACTTCTTATGAGCTTCCAGGACTTCATTCTGGAGCTCTTTTTCGCGGGTTTGACTTTTCTTGAGAGTTTGCTCCAAACTCGATAACTTTTGCCCTGATATTCCGCCAGGTTTCCTTTTTTCTGACTTCAATATCTCATAATCAGCTTCTAACTGCATCAACTTCTTTCCTGTCTCTTTACTATCTCGTGTAACTTTGTCTTTTTCTTTGACTGCGGATTCCAGCAAGGCTTGCAATTCTACATTTTTTTGTTCAAACATATCTATTTTATTTTTCAGGGTATTGCGTTCAGATGTTAATTCCTTCTTTGCTCGCTCCAAATCTGAGTTTGCTTTCCGTAGCCAGAGTAAACTCTCGCTAAGGCTCGCTTTCTCTTGTTGAAATATTTCATCAGCATTCTTTTGCGCGATGACTTTCCGATTAAGAGTCGACATCTCATCTAAAAGACGGTCTCTTTCTTCCCTCAAGACATTATTTTCAAAATTGTTATCTGGAAGAGCAGCATCGACTTCGTCCATTCTTTGGACAGTTATCATCTCCTTTGTCATGGAGTTATTCAATGAACGTTGCTCAACAAGCTGTGCTTCGATGATCCTTAATTCCGGTTTCAAGCGGTCGATTTCATCTTGAAGGACGTTACAGTTTGTTTCAAGTTCAGTCACTTGCATCTGCAGTGTTATCTGCTCGTTCTCTGCGTCACGTTTCTCAACCAGCGCCTTCTCCAGATCTTCTTTGGTCTTTAGGAGATCCTTCTTCAAATTTTCATTCTCCGTTTGCATTGATCTGTTGTCTTTCTCTAACTTCTCAATTGCGTATTTCGTTTGAGGGACGTTTTTGTGGTCATCTTTGGCAGCCTGCTGCTGATCCAGAAGACGGCCCTGAAGTTTAGCGATTTCTTCTTTAAGAACATCATTTCTTGCTTTCATTTCATCAATAACGCCTCTTCTCTGTGCCTCTTGTTTTAACTGGGCTTGTAGTTCTTCTTCTAGTTGCTCAATCTTTGCTTTAGCTCCATCTAATTCACGCTGTTGCTCCTTTTTCTCCTGCAAAAGTACCTGATACGCCGAGTCTAGATCAGATATCTTTTTCTGTGTCTCCATTAGCTCTCTCTCCTTGATACTAGCGTTCTCCTCTACGTCTGCCAAAGTCCCGACCAGTTCTTCAACCTTCTGTTGATATTCATAAAGTTCATCATTTAGCACTTTTACTTTCTTTTGGTAGGCTGTATTGAATGCTTCTGCGCGACTGAATCTGTTCTCCGACGCTTCTACTTCCTGCTCCAATGTTGCAACTTTTTTATGCCAGGACAAAAGTTCTCCCTTCCCAAATTTGTCCTTTGCCTCTAAGCTTTTTAAGATTTCTTCAAGCTCTGCTATTCTGTTTCCCCTGCATTTGCTTTCGTATTGCAGTGACTCTTTCTCCTTATTACTCTCAGCCAATTCTTGTTCAAGTTTAGATAATCTTGAACGAACAAGCCCTAATTCATTTTCTGCATCTTCTTTTTCTTGTTTGCAATTCTTCAGATTTGATTCCATCTCAAGAAACAGTTTTTGATTGGCGGAATCATTCTTAGGTTTTGTCCTTTCGCTTGAATAGTCTGTTTTAACTTCTAGGTGTTTCTTTTGTATATTACTCAGTTCTGATTGTATCTTTTTCTTTTCTCGTTCGATGGCGTCTAACCTTGCTTTCAGCTCACCATTACTCTTCTTGAGGTCTCCGATGTCACTTTTCATCTTATCTTTCTCTTCTCTCAGAGCTTCATTCTTCACTTCGAGATGCGCAGCTTTACGGCTGGCACTGATAACGTCCATTTGCATCTTGTCCATTTTCGGCACTTGTTGTGGGCTCTTAACCCCAGAAGAAGACGACGAAACATTAGCAGCTGAAATTTCCTGTTGTAGCTTTTCAATTTCTCGTTTAGCAGCCATAAGATTGTATTCCAACTCATACATCTTAGCGTCTCGATCTTCTATTGCTTTCTCAAGGCTCGAAATTGTTTGTTTATCACTATCGTATTCGTCTTTATAATTCTGCAGTTTTGCTTTTAATACCCGAATCTCATCATCAAATGCGCTCTCGCGTGACTTCAACCATTCGATCTGATTTTCTTTCTCGATCTGGTCTTTTCTTAAAGAGTCCAAGTTGCCTCTCAAGTCCATGTTTTGTTTTTGAATACCCACATTCTCTTCTTTACTTCTAGCTAGAGCACTTTTCTTTTCTTCGAGTTCTGCTCGAATGTTTGTCTGCTCTCTAAAAACCCGTTGTAACTCTTCCTCTGCATCTGCAATCTTCATTTGCTGTTCAATCAAATCCTTTTGCATTTCTTTATTTTCGAGTTTGCTTGATTGCAGCTTTGATTCGTAATCTGCAAGTTCCCGCTTCATCTCAAAACGGTCGTTGTCGCTCTCATCTCTCTTTCTGATTGCATCGTTGATTGAACCATGGATACTGTTCAGCTCTTCTCGAAGGCCCTGCACCTCTCTTTCTAATGCCTTCTTTTCTTTTTGCATCCCCTCTATTAGGCTGTCTTTCCCACCAACATCTTTTGTGTGCTGTTCCCAAAGGGTTTGATATTCTTGCAGCTTGCGCCTTACTTGAAGCAGCTCTTCCTCACTCCTCGCGAGATTCTTGGAAGCGTCTTCAACTTGTTGCTCGGTCTGATTTTTAGATTTCAAGGCGCGTTCTAACTGCAGTTCAAGCTTAGAATCCTTTTCTTCTGCTTCCTTCAAGTCATTTGTCAGGCTTTGAATTTCATTCATAGCGGAATCGTAGCTCTCTTTCAATGGCGTGAGTTCTTTTTGCATAAATGCAAGCTCGTTTTCAAGTTCTTTCTTTTTTTCCTGTAATGTCTCTTCGCTTGATTCGAGCCGCGATAAGTTCACGTAGATTTCCAGAAGTTTTTCTTGCATCCGTTGTTCTCGCTCTTCGCTGATTTTGAATGCTGATTCCATCTCAGCGATTTTACGCTTGGCTAATGACAGCTCTTCTTCAATGAAGTAACGATCATCGCTCGCAATGCTACCCATATTACCCCAGCTACTCTCCAGAATTGATGACTTTTCAGTAGAAACTCTTTCTTCCACTTGTTTCCTCTTGACTGACTTGTTTTGGTCGGCTTCTTTTCTCCTCAAGTTACGTTTTGCGCCTTCTATTTCACTCTCCAGCGCTGCATTGGTTTGTCGAAGGTTTTCGATTTCGATTGTCTTATTTTCTACATTTTTTTTAGCTTTAGCGAGCAAGTCCTTCAACTCGTTTAATTCTTGCTCAAGTTTAGAATTATCGTTTTGTAGCCTGTTAACATTGTCCTTCCAATCGTCCAGTTTGTCATTCAAGACATTGTTCTGTCTTTCACTATCAGCCAACTGTTGCTCCATGTTTGAGATCTTTGATAAAAGAGCTCGTAAATCCTCTTGCGCCCTGTCTCTTTCGTAGCTCGTCTTCTGTACACGAGCCTCGGATTCAGATAAAGCATCTTTGGCTTTCAAAATTTCATCTTGCAATTGAAGCAAATCTTGTTTTCTCTTTTCACAGTCTCCACGACTTTTCGCCAGGCTCGTCTTCAAGGAATGACTCTGTTCTTCAAAATACGCCTTCGCAGACTTCAGTTGGTCAGCGATTTCATCCTTTTCTCTCAATTCTTTTTGGATGGCCTCTATTTTTATTCGGTTTTCTATTAAGTGTTGTTCTAATTTCAGGAACTCCTCCCTGCTTGTGTTATAGCGGTTCTCGCTGTCATCGAGTTGTGTCAACAAGGCAACTCTTTCCTTACATTCATGCTCAAAGCGAACTTCAAGGTCCGACTCTCTCGACTGGGATTTCAAAAGTCCTTCTTTAAGCTCCTTTTTCTCGTTTTCAAATCTTTCTTTTGCAGAAGCGAGGTCTTCTATTCTCTTCTTAAGCATTTTGTTTTCGTGTTGATATTCAATATTTTGTTGCTGTGTTTGTTTGTGATCATCTTCAAGTTTGACAATTTTTTTCTTGGCCACTTGTAATTCTTGCTTTAGTTTATCTCCCCCACTGTCTTTAGTTCCACCGTTAGATTGTCCAGTTTCAAAGGCTTGTTCTGGGTCGCATTCACTTATCGCCGCCTCCATTACTTTCAGTTTGCTGTTTGTAAAGTTTGTCATACTGCTCTCCATTTGACCCAACTGGTTGCAAACTTCATCAATTTGAGACGAGAGTTCCTTATTTTTTTCTTCCAGAGCTTCGTTGTTCCATTTTAGATTTTCAAGCTCTTTTTTGGTGTTCAAAAAGTCCTGTTCCAATGCAAGCTTTCCATTCTTCAGCCATTCTATAGAGTTTTCCTTCTCGGTCAGTTCTCTTTGCTGTGTGTCACATCGCCTGTCTTTTTCACGTAAATCACTTTGGAGATTGATCAACTCTTCTTTTATTTTCCTGTTCTCTCCCTGTAGGTTTGTGCACTCATTCTTGAAGTGCTCCTTGTCCTTAATAGCATTTACCAACTGGGTTTCGGTAGAGCTGACTTTCAAGAGCAGTCCGCTAATTTCCTGTTCCATGGAGCCTTTGCCATCCCGAATCCTACGAAGCTCCTTCTCTCCTTCTTCGACTTTTATTAGCATGGAAGCTAGCCGCTTCACAAGCTCTTTCTTTTCTGCATCGAGACCTTCAGAACCAACTTTAAAGGTTATAAGATCCTGGTTATTGTTATTCAGATCTCTTCTAAGTGTTTTCAGTTCTTCGTTAAGGTCTTCGATTAGCATGACTTTTTTACTTATTGTCTTTGTAGTGGTCTCGTTCATCTTTCTCGACTCCAACAACTGGCTTTCGAGATTCATGATCTTTTCTTTGGCATCAATCAATTTTCTGTTGGCCTCATCAAGTTGATCTTTGACTTGAAGCTTGTGTCTTTGGATTGTCTCGACTTGTGATTCAAGCTTAGCTATGCGCCCTCGCACGCTGTACAGCTCATCTTCGGCTGCTTCTTTGTTCCTGACAGCGGTGTCAACTTCTTCCTCAAAATCAGCCAGTTTTGATTCAATAAACACGATCTTCTGTGTCTTTTCAGCATTTTCATTGGTCAGTCTTTCGATTTCAAGTTTCTGGGCAGACAGTCTTTGTTCAGACTCTTCGACTTCAGCCTCCAATTCCTCTTTGTCTTTCTTGGATATATTATACATCGATTCCAGCTCAGCTATTCTTTTACGATAACTGGAAGCATCACGTTGCAGTTCACTGAGTTTGCCTCTCATTATTTCCAGTTCTCGCCTTGAATTCGTGTCCCCATCTTTCTTGCTTAAATTCTCGACAGAATTCATCCTCTTGACCGCCAAACTGTGATTTAACTCTAGCTGTTCACGTTCTCTGTTTGTTGTTTCAAACAAATGATCCAATCTTGTAATTTCATCGCCTTGTCTTGCGAGTTCTTCCTGGAAATGTCTTTTTTCGTCTTCATAACTTTCTACAAGGCTTCTCTCGCGAGAAATTTCATTCTTTGAGTTATCGAGGTCCTTAGAAAGCACCATTACTTCGTCTTTTAACTGTTCGATAATGGCGTCCTTTTGGTTTGCTTCTCTCTTGAATTCCTCTAAAATCATTTGAGTTTCCACTAGTTGGGTTTTAATCACGTCTACGTTGTCTATGCTTGACCGAGACTCGCCTTCGTAGCTTGCTAAGCGTTCTTCGAGCAGAGCTTTCTCAGTCATCATCTCTCTTAGCTCTTTCTCTTGTCTGTCGAGCTTTTGTTCCAGTCCCATTACCTGCTGTTGGTAATCGTTTTTCGTTTTGTCACACAAAGAATGAGCAGCTTGCAGTTCTGAAATTGTTTTGTGATATCCGTGAATCTCACCATTTGCCAAGTCTCTTTCTTCGTTTGCAACTTTACAGTCAGACTCAACTTCCATCAGAGTTTGTTGAAGTCGGAGCATTTCTTCGTGCAAACTCTTCTTTTCGTCTTCCAAAATTTCTATCTGCGTTTGAAGTTTATTGTTCTCGTCGTAGAATGGATCGAATTTTCCTTCCATAGCCCCAATATTCGCTCTCAAATCGGTAATTGTCTTTTCTTTGGATGCTGCATCTTTTCTGTAACGTTCGAGCGATCGTTTTGCCTCCACTGCCTCATTTTGAGCAACCAAAATCTCCCTCCTCATTTTTGCATTCTTTGCCTTCTCTTCATCCAGCTCAGCTTTAATCATGCTTTTCTGTCTGTTAGAGGTGTTTAGTTGGTTTTCAAGCTTAGCATTTTGTGCATTCAAAGCGGTTACTTTAGTTTCTAATTCTTCTGATTCCCTCTCGAATCGTTGCAAAGAATTTTTCACTTCGTCCAATCTTTTTTCGGCATGTTCAAATCGACTCTTAAAGTCATCTCTCTCATGAGCAAGATTGTTACACTCATCTTCCAATGTCATACACTCCCTTGTAGTAGCATCGAGCCTGTCTTGTAAATCATAAACTTCATCGCACATGTGGCCGTACTGGCTTTCTATCTGGGAGTATTTGTTGCGTAGGGAAAAGATGTTGTTTTCTAGTTCTCCTACTTTCTGTCGAAGACGTGTTGCTTGCAGCTCAGCCTCGTTAGCCCTTTCATTTGCCTTTTCGCAGCTCGTTTCAAGTGTGGAAATTTTGATACGCGCAGTAACGATTTCTTTTTCTTGGTCATCTTTGATGGCAGTTAAATTTGCGCAAGCTTCTTCCATGTCTCTAAGTCTAGCTTCAACGTCTGTTAGGTTCCTCTCCAGTGCAACCTTTTGTTTGCTGCTTATTTCGGTAGAGACTTGTGTTTTGGAAAAGTTTTGCTTCAGTGAATCTATTCGATTTTCTAATTCTTTGTTGACCTTCTCAAATTTTTCAGCTCTTTGGGTTTTGGCTGAAAATTCACTTTGAAGAAGGTCTAAATCTTTTTGGTTTTCAAGCATTTCACGTTTTAGAAGATTGTATGATTCTTTGCTTCGTTTTATCTCATCTCTCATGCCCTCAACTTGAACTTTTAAGGAGTTTCGTTGTTTGGTCACATTGTTGACCTGAGCTTCGTATTTTGCCACCTTCAAAGATGTTCCCTTTGTTTCTTTCTGTAATTCTCTCTTTAACTTGTCATGATCAGCTTGCAAATTGTTAAACTTCGTGAGTTGTGCAAGCAGCTCTTCCTGTATGTCTTCTTTTTCTTTTTGTGCAACGTGATAATTAGATTCCCATTCGACAATCTGTTCACGAATGCTGAAAAGTTCCACATCATTGCCTTGCTTTTCCAAAGCAGTTGATACAAATCTTTTACTTGATTCCAATTCTCTCTTCAGACATTCGTTTTCCTTTACTAAACCTTCTTTTTCGCTTCGGAGCTTTTTGATGATATCGGCTTTGGACTGTAAATCTTTGTCTAAAGCCTCTATTTCCCATTCTTTTTCAGCAAGTTTCCTTTGTACGCGAGCAAATTCTTCTTGATACTTTTTGGAGTCGGTTCGAGAATCTTTCAGCTGCGAATGAAGCTGAGCTTTCTGACGAAGAAGCGTTTCTACCTGAGCCTGGAGTCTTTCGACCTGTAAAAAAATATTAACTTTAAAAAACCCAGACAATTTATGTACAAAATCAAACTTGAAATATTTTCTTTTAGACACAGGTAACTGCAGGTACATAACATAAACACAAGGAACTAAGTAACTTTCCGGATAGGATTTAAGCTCGTTCTTACTCGGAGATTAAAAGATGTTAATGAATATTTGGCTGTAATCGAAAGCCGTAAATTGGTTTACACGGGATTATACACCTTTTTCCATATCTGTGTTGAAAGCCTGCCATTCGTAACGGTATTCAGCCTATATGGCCTTGATTTAATTATATTAAGTTTAATGATAAACGAGACTTTAATTATCAAACTTGATATTTCCTACTGAAAAATATCGCGAGTATATTCATTCAGTGAATCGCTAAGAATTTTCAATTAACTAACAAATCCAAAACACCTTTTATCACAAATACTAACAGCGTCTTTATGTTAATGAGATTATCATAGTTGCGAAACTATCACAGTTTTAAAACTTCGGGAAAATAGTTTCAAATTTAATAGCTGAAAAGATTTCAACCTTGTCTTACCTCAGATTTGTGCTCTCCTTTCACAGATTCCAGCTCAAACTTGAATTTTCTGTATGCCGTTTCCAGATCGTCGAACGTCTCCCTCGCTGTGGCGATTTGTTGTATGGAAACATCATCATCAGTGCTCGAGTTTTGCACGTAAGTATTCATGGTCAAGGAATGTTGTTTCCGGGAGAAACTTCCTCGGCACGAACGAGGTTTAGAAACCTCTACTGACAAGTACTAAACCTCTACAAAGACTATGATTTCCCAGCTGTCGCGCACAATTTACAAACTTTACAAGATGTGTCGAAGTACTCCAAATCGAATGCTAAGCCAGAAGTCCCCAGAGGCTAGCCGCAAAAGCCTTCGGGCTATCTTTGTTGTGACAGCATTGGCCAATTACCGTGAAGTAATCAATAAACTATGCACTGAAAACTGTTGGTTCGTTATTTTTGTTTTCCAATTTGAACCAATGCGATTCGAAAAAAGTTATCAGACCGGCAGTATATCTTGGTGTGGCTGGCATCAACTCCAAACCAACAGACTTAGAGCCTTCTCGAAACTAGCAGACAAATACGGCAGACCAAAAGCATTTTGACAGTTTACTTAAAATTAACGAGCTCATGTTAAGGAAACAATATAGTTATTCAAATAAAAATCCAATCAAAATTCCATTCTTTTGTTCATAAGAGGATGCATTCTTTGATTTGAAAGAATAGTAGAATACCGTCAGGTTAATTTGATGTTATAATGGTTTGTGTTTGGACTAAATTAACAGATACGTATTGCTGGTCACCAATTATAAAATAATTGATAATTATAACCACATATGTTGAAAAAAACTCAGTAAACATGGCATAGCTGGTTTTCCATAAATATTTCTGAAAATGATGCCAAATTATTTTTGTCTCACATGTCTTAAGCTCGTGTAAAAAGCTCTTTTAAAGGGTGAATTTTTTTTCAAATTTTGACTAAACGTTATTATTTTTACAAACAAGGCTAAGTTAGAAACCCTAGTTACCTAAGATCGTCAGATAAGATTGATTTGTTCAAAATGTTTTAATAGGTGGGATGAATATAGGCTTGCAATAGGCCATTTGCATTATGGCGTCATTTTACTACCACTACCAAAATGCTTCGTGAATTTTCTAACTTATTCAAATTTGTAGTTCCTCATGGGAATAGTGAGAAAATTGGTGCTAATTAACAGAACAAAAGACAGTGTGCAAGGGAGTCCGGCAGTGGTAGTAAATGACGCCATAATGCAAATGGCCTATTGGAACTTTTGTGAAGCTTCATTATGTCATAGTTATTTTCTAGAAAACCACGACGCTACGAAACAACAAGTAGTACGAAAATCACGCAACAACACATCAACCCGGGGTAAAGGCTGCGTCATTTAACCTGCATTACATTACTAACGATTTCCACTGTTTTGATGCGAAAGAGAATCATAAGTAAAACAAAGAATTCTGAGTCATAATTGTTTGAGAAGGGTATATTTGAAATGTTTGAGAAGGGTAAATTCAGTAGCAGCGTATGCAGCTTGGCAAAGAAATAAATAAATAAATAAATAAATATTAAAATAAAATAAAAACAACAGTAACAACAAGACCTATTTTACTGTAGAAAGGGGTCCCCCTCTATTAACTATGATTATACGTGTAAAATATTTTTCTTTTCCAAGAAAGCGACGTGAAAGCAACCCAAAAAGGCGCTGTGACACTTTATACAAACTTTTGTGACTTTTTATCCATTCTTTCTATCCTCATTGTTTTATATTTCTATTCCTTTCCTTCCTTTTCTATTTTCTTCTATTTTTGTTCGTACCCACATTTTTTATTTCATTCCCCATTGTTTATTTCATATATTTAAGAAATGCTTATTTAAGATGAACATTCATTCATTTTTTTCAATGTCATTTGTTTACTTACAAACAAGACATTTTTTGCTTCATCTGGACCGGACCAGCGAGAACGAAAAAAAGCGACAGTTTTGTTCGAGATGTAATTTGTTATTCTCATAGGAAAGAACCATTTTGAAAATAGACTATTCCCCCTATGATTTGTAATTTTTTACCGAAATTGTTGTTCGTTCGGCTTGTTGTTCAGTTGCTCGCAAACTTAAAAGATCTTCCAGGGTATATTGTAGAGGTCAGAGTTTGCAGCGTCCCGAAAAAGGACTGGTATTAAAACTATGGCGCGAAATTTCTAAAACCACGTGAGAGAAAAGGAATCCAAGATGGCGGAAGAGACAACATCTTCAGTGTCAAAAGTAAAGCCCAACAAACTCTAAAATTGCATAATACATTGCGACCTGTTTTATTGCTCTAGTTTATCTTGGATTTAATAGGTTCTCTTCGTTTCAGGGGTGTTTTTTATTTAAGAAAAATGTCACGGGCTCTCCTCGAAAAAGACGATACGGAAATGCCATCGGTGAGATTAAAGTTCGAAATTTCTGTGTATCTTAAGTCGTAGAATATTTCTTTGATGTGTAGCTTTCGGAAAGGCGGTTTAAAACTCTGTTCTTTTTATCGATTTTGAGGAATTTTGAAGTAAATGATAAATTGGTAAACTATTTTCTTGTAGACCTCATTGATCCTTATGATGGGGAGAGTACAGAAAATGTTTCCCAAAGATACGATAACTTTAAGCAATGCTGGAAGCAAGTCAAGACTAAAATTGAGGTAAATCATTATTCCTGGCTTTTAAAGTAGTTTTGGCCTCGTATTCTTTAAATACCCTTTTGAATGTTTACCTGTGTTTGTCTTACCTCTTTTAGGCTCTTGAATCAAACAGCAAGATTTTCTCTCACATCGTTGAGTACGTTCAGTCTGCACACAAGAAGTCTAACAAGACATACAAACATGGTTATATCAATGAAATTCCCACAGCTGTTCTCATAACAGGTCAGAGAACTTGCAAGCAAGACGTATAAAATGTATCATTTGGCAGCTGTGCTTTGCTTGTTCTGCAACAACAATAAATTCAATTTCCCTCACCTACATGGGCTGTTTTGCGTGAGGGAAGGGAGAGTCATTCCATATATTTGATATTTTCACAAGTTAACAAATATTCTATTTTAAATACTACTTAAAAATGATAATAGAAAAAAAATGTTTTATACTTAATTTGATAACTATTTGACAGTTTTTACATTTACCTATTTATTAAGTTATTGATCCACCAATGTATTTTTGATTAATTGACATCAATTTGTTTGCCTATTTTATGTTATATTATATAATGGCAGTAATTAATTCGTATGTATTTACATGTCTTTGATTTATTACATTTATTCATCCATATGACACTGATTTTTTTTATTCATTAGTTTATTTGAATTGTTTTCTTTATCTCCAGGTGTTAATATGCCAGATCATGATATCATCTTCAGTCAACTAGCCAAAGATTTATCCAAGATTACTCCATACCTTGCTGTGTTACAATCAAAGGACTGTACAAGTAAGTACCTCTCACAATAATAATGTCACCATTTATTATTTAACATTTAAGGCAAAGTGAATGTTGGGGAGTAATTACCAAGCTGCAAGTCTTCCAGCGGCAAGGTAAATATTACCCATGTTCACTAAGCCTGAGATGGTTAATCGTTTTAATATCATTTTAGACTTGGATATAAAAGAAAAGACAAAATTCAGGATAAAACGTTTTAGTAAATGTTTAAGTATTACTTTGGCTCTAGCTAACTTTGGGAAACCTCTTAATCTGACACATGCAGTAATTATTACTAGTGCCAAGGCTCCATCCGCAGGATTCTTAAAATGCTACGCGTATAGTTTTTTAATTGTTCTTCGTCCAAGTTGAGAGGCTTAGTCTCCCTCACCTTCTCAAAGAGTCAGGCTGCACAGGCTAGTTAAGTTTTCCATCTCACAAGTTGACTCATTATTCTCAGCTCTTGAACTTGACAATATAGATATTCTTATAGCCTATATTTATATTAAGCTTTATCGGCTTCAAAGTCTACTCAAAAAACATGAGGTACATAGCAATATTTATGTTAAGATTCTATTTGATTAAAGAAGCAAAAAATAATAATTTGCTTCGCACATTCCAGTGTTTGATGTTTGCCATTTGAAGTGTTATTATCTCCTTTAAGTTTTCTTCAAAAAAATGGTGATTCATTAAAAAATATCAATATATTATAAATTTGAAAATGTAAAGCAATTTATGAGAGAAGTCTTGAGCAAATATTAGCCTGTATTTACGATTTAAATGAAAAATTTTGATTTGAAAGCGAGCTGTGCGAATGTGCATGTTTCGCACAACAACCTAATTACATATGCTAAAATCCGGACCGGAACTGGAATTGGATGTTCTAGATTGAGTTATTCGATGACTTTGATTAGTATGGCATAAATACTCTGCCTCAAACGGCCTTCAACTCTGTCGTTCGAAATTTTGCAACTTATATTTACTTCTCCTTTAATTCTCAGAGACTCTGATACTAGTAAACCATCCCAACCAGGGTCAGGTTTATCATTACTTCGAGACATCACGAAATACTTTATCAGTATTAATGGAAGCTCAACCAACTAAATCCTCCATGCATGTTGAAACCAGGTCCTTCAGTCCCCCCTTCCAAGTATCCCACAAATAATTCAAGCTGAAATAAATGCTCATTCTAGTCTTATGTCTTGCCTCATTATTAAGCGAGGATCCTGAAGGGCGTCCTAATCACATCCCAGTCCAAACGAAAAAATCTAAATCCCATTTTTCTTTTGTTTGTGAATCCCAGTTGCAATTGTAAAATCCCATTTCCCAGCTCTAAGGGAGTGTTCATTATTAATTGCTTATAAATATCCCAGCACCCATTTACCCTTCTGCACCCTTTTAATCTGATCATTTGATCAAAGTTAAGGATAACTCACCAACCCACTATACATGTACGAGGCACAAGTTAACCCTGAAGTCAGGGTCTAGTTATCTCTGAATCACTGGTCGCTCAACCAGTTACAGTACGCAATACTCTATATTCAAGTCTAAAATTATACTAAAATGTTGATTGTAATCCATGGATACTACCATTCAAAGATTCTTTCATGTTGCTATAAGATGTCACAATGCATGTATGGCTAAGTTACAGAAAGGAAATAACTAGATTTATTCAGTTGCCATTGTAGTATACTCCAAAGCCTTAGAGTTATAATAATGCACAATAATGGCATAGATACATTATATTATTATACATTATTCCACAGCTATGAAATTTACCATGAAAAATATGGTCCTTCAGTTTATGAGCGGTGATGAAGAGGTGAGTGATGGATATGATTGTCTATTTCAAAGGTACAGTTATTTTTCTCAAGTAAGTTTCCAAAAGTAGAATAAATATTATGTTAGAGACTTAAGACTGGAAAGTGTTTGATTGTCTAGGATGAAGAGAAAGAGGAATCACATAGTTTTGTACATCATAAACCAAGGTTAGGTTCTTACACCATGGTCCAGCTGTGTCACTGGTACAAAACAGCATGCAAGGTGAGATAATTTAGAGAACTACATGTATCTAAATGTCTAAGAAAATAGCTCACATAACCAAACCTATGCAAGAGAAGATGGTCTTCTCATAGTAAAGTTCTAATAGTTTTCGTTATGAACCAGGTAATTTTGCCTTTCTCAACCTGAGCAATTTTGCCAATCATCACACATTTTATTTTCAGCTTGATAAACAATAGCTTTTACTCGAAAATAAAGAAAAAAAAAACTCATTTGTGAGAAGATTCACCAATTGAAAATATCTTATAGAAATAGCATATTGTATCGCTGTTGGTAGAAGATATTTCATTTCAGCAAGAGATAATAGAAAACACATTTACAGCCAATATTCATATCACACGTGACTCACTCATGTTTCGATTGGACTTTTGGCAGCTTTGTCAGAAATTCCAAGTCTTGACACCAATGATGCTCAAAACTCCAGCAATTCAAATTACTTTGAACTTATAAATAAAAATTTTAAAGCTAATTCTCAGCAATGTGGTTGGGAAGTGAATTCTTTTGTAAATTATTTTACAACCACTCATATTCATAAATTATTATATATAGCAGTTTCAAAACCTAATTTTTATAGATTACTGAATTTTTTTTGAATATCGAAGTAGTTGATTGGAGATTTCAAATTTAAACATGAAGATTTGATTCAGAAAGCTAAATTTGAATTCCTGGAATTTTTGTTCATGGTTATGTGAATTACCTGTACAGTGTAGATGCTTACTGTGACAAGCAATGCACTTTGTGCTTGGAATCCAAATCATCTGGAAGAACAGGAAAGACCTAACAGCTCACAACTTAACAAACATCTTAGATGAATTAAGGGATGACAGTACATTACCACACAATGTCACTGCTTTCTATTATTATTGTATGACACCATTCCTTTTTAATTCCAATTTGACTTGCACTTGGTTTGGGTTTAATTTTTTTGCAGATTCAGGAATCTGAGAAGAACAATTTAATAAAGAATAAAGAAACACCTAAAAAATCTTCTGCAACAGGTATTTCTTGGAAGTTTTCTAAAATGAGCTTTCCTTGCACTTTAAAATTACTATCTGTTATAAACATTGTTGGAGCACAAGGGAGAACTATCAACCTCTTCTTCATGATTATTATCTTTGAAGCCGTGTATTTAGAGAATCCCCCACTTGTTGTGATACTTGAAGACTTTGAAGGCTTTCATCCCCCTGTCATACAAGATTTTGTGTCTGTCTGTAGGTAGGTTTCATTAAAGTGATTTGAATTTTGCTTAATTTATAGAAATTAGTCCATGATCATTATTATACATTTTACTAAGTATCTCATTTCTGATTGGTCAAGAGCCCTCCGCAATCCCTGATATCTCAGATAAGTTTTCCTACTGTAACAGATAATACATTTATCATGTCAAGTTCATTCAAGCTCACGCTGTGGTATCTTTGTTTTTATTCATTATGTGTATTTATTTCCAGAATTATGTACAAAAACAATTATTTAAGGAATTCTTAACTTATTTTCATATATTTTATAAAGAATTCTTAAAATATTCTTGAATTAAGATTTTTGCATTTTTCATGCTACATCATGACGTAATAATTCTTGTCTCTATAAATTAATGTTCATGTTCATGTTCATGTTATTCCAGCATACAAAATGTATAATAAAGCAATTATTGAATTTGGTATCACATAATATCGTAAATATAAAGACCTTGGCTGGGTTACCTGTGATAACACAGCCTTGGTCTTGGTAATTTACGATATCATGCTCAACCTCATCCAATAATTGCTTATTATCAGTATGTGCAACTGCGCAACCTTTTGAGTATTTATCACATCACATATTTCAATGTCATGCAATATCTATTTTATCAATATTTTTGGAAGTTCAACCAAGTAAATACTCCATGCATGTTGAAACCAGGTCCTCCACTTCCATCATCACTATCATTAATTAGGAACAATACCAACATTATATTAACAATAAGGTCATCATACACAGTTACACCAACAACACTGTCATTAGGAACAATACCAACATGACATCAATAATAAGGTCATCATGCACAGTTACACCATCATTACTGTCATTAGGAACAATACCAACATGACATCAATAATAAGGTCATCATGCACAGTTACACCATCATTACTGTCATTAGGAACAATACCAACATGACATCAACAATAAGGTCATCATGCACATTTACACCATCATTACTGTCATTAGGAACAAAACCAACATGATATCAACAATAAGGTCATCATGCACAGTTACACCATCATTACTGTCATTAGGAACAAGGAACACCATCCTCATCAACATGGAATGGAAGGATGGTTGCAATTTTGTTCGGATAAATGGTTTCTGTAACAAGGTTGTTACTATTGTCTTTCAGTCAATACACTCATGATATTCCTTTGGTTATGGTATTTGGAGTAGCTACATCAGTATCAGCAGTACACCAGGTTCTTCCACACTCAGTTTCCACGCTTCTTTCCATTGAGAAATTTCAATCTCAACCATCACTCACTTGCTTACTTGAAATTATTTCAAAGGTTAGTCTTTTAGACAATATGCTTCTTTATTTTTGCACAAATTGCAGTGAATGCTACTAATAACGAAAGATAATAAACAAATAAAAGCTGTCTGTGCTTTATTTGTGAAAAAAGCACCTTAGTTTAAACTAATAGCATGCTTGCAACTAATATACTGGTCATTCCTTACAATAATATTGTTCCACAGGTTTTGATGACTGCTGGAATTCCTTTCAAGCTTGGACATAAAGTGTTCAGATTTCTCTATGAAAATTTCTTGTTCCATGACTTTTCATTGCAAAATTTCAGTACAGGATTACAGGTAATTTGCACTCAAACAGTTAATGATTTTTTACTACAAATGTAAATTTTCTTGCATTCTAATTGGTTTAGAGCCGTTGTAATTAAAACATATGAACAAATTACATCAACATATAGCAAATCGTTTGCATATAGAGTTAGAGCTTGCTTTGAACCCTTTTTCTTCCAAACTTTTTGTGAGTTTTTTTTTGTAGTAAAAGACAAATTTCCAATGGTTAAGCATTGTATGTCCTCTATTTACCGTGATAATAACTTCAACAAGTCAGAATAGTTATGTACCCACTTGGCTACGCCTTGTGAGTGTGTTGTAACATTTTGACCAATTTTTCAAGTCATTTGTTGGTAAATAAGAGGTCATACCAAGCTAAGCCATCAGAAATGATGTTATTAAATTACCAATAACATTATTAAATTACCTTTAATAATTAATGGATTTAAGGGGAAAATGTGAAAATTTGTGCATATTCTATTGTTTAAACACTCAATATTGTGATGACTAACTTGTACATGAAGAAGAGATAACTAGTGCGAGCTGCATTGGTGTTTCTAATGAAACAGTAATGATAAAAAGGTAAATTTTACACAGAGAAAAGATGAAAAAACTGATGTTTCAGATGCTATTCCTTTGTCGGAGTAAAAGAGAAAGGGTTTCAGAGAAAGAGGTGGTAGAAAGGAGTGTTTATGTGATAGAATAAACCAATGAGAACAAGGTAGGCAAGGAAACAAAAACAAACAATCAAAAGACAAAAGAATGGGTTAGTTAAAAGCAAAGTGTTCATTAATCCCATTGGGACTAAGAGTGCCCTATAGGTGAATAAGCTGCATTTCTTTGGTCTTGCGACAATCATTGTTGTCCATTAATCAAAGAAAGACCAAAAACAATGAAGTTAGAAAGAGAATGGTTAGCTAGATTAAAATGGCGAGAAACTGGTATGGTGGGATCGGTATTGCAAATATCATAAAGAGTTTACAGTCATGATGCCCCCTTGTCATGACGCCCCCACGTATACCATGACGCCCCCACTCTGTACTACCATGATGCCCCCAGCATAAACCATGGCACCCCTAGTCTATATTAACACTTATTTTAAAGTGCTACTTGGACGAAGGCATTCATAATGTTGATCTCAGGCCGCCTTGAGAGTGCTTCGTGACAACAGCGTGATCTTGATCGCAAGAAATATACGTTTTAATGGATGAACATTTCTTAAAATTCCTAATGCATCTGAATGATGCTCTTTAACTCTATAGCTATAATATCATGTTCTGGAACTAATCATTAATGACAAAATTCGAGAATCATCGTTAAACTTCTTATTAAATCAGTAATATGGATACAACATGAGTGGCTGTGTTGTATCAGATATCACTGTCCTTGGTAAATTAGCCCTATCCGTAAGGGCTTACGGACAGAGAGTTGACACACGCTAAAAAGATATCTTAGACAACTCACTGTCCTTGGTAAATTAGCCCTATCCGTAAGGGCTTACGGACAGAGAGTTGACACACGCTAAAAAGATATCTTAGACAACTCACTGTCCTTGGTAAATTAGCCCTATCCGTAAGGGCTTACGGACAGAGAGTTAACACACGCTAAAAAGATATCTTAGCCAACTCACTGTCCTTGGTAAATTAGCCCTATCCGTAAGGTAGAAATTATGCGTTCGGTGTGTATATAATGAATCAGAGAAATGAGAGAAAAATATCATATGCCCTTGGCAGGATTTGAACCCACGTCTTCGGTATTCTAGTCCGATGTGTTAACCACTACACTACAAAGACCAACCACGCTGGTAACGCAGCCAGAATATGAAATGTAGGGTATTCGTGAGGATCCCAGAGCGATATTTTTTCTCTATAGGTAAGTTGAACACCGTAAATGTACGCAGATAATAGACATAGTAAAGTAGAAATTATGCGTTCGGTGTGTATATAATGAATCAGAGAAATGAGAGAAAACTATGTCTATTATCTGCGTACATTTACGGTGTTCAACTTACCTATAGAGAAAAAATATCGCTCTGGGATCCTCACGAATACCCTACATTTCATATTCTGGCTGCGTTACCAGCGTGGTTGGTCCTTGTAGTGTAGTGGTTAACACATCGGACTAGAATACCGAAGACGTGGGTTCAAATCCTGCCAAGGGCATATGATATTTTTCTCTCATTTCTCCTATCCGTAAGGGCTTACGGACAGAGAGTTAACACACGTTAAAAAGATATCTTAGACAACTCACTGTCCTTGGTAAATTAGCTCTATACGAAAGGGCTTACAGACAGAGAGTTAACACACGCTAAAAAGATATCTAAACAAAAATAACTCATTGTCCTTCGTAAATTAGCCCTGTACGAAAGGCTTACGAACAGAGAGTTATCACGCTGTTAAACTAATGAGTACTAATGAGTAAACAAAAGCAGATTCTTGAAGTGCAATATTTTGGCCGATCTGACTTGTCCTTACATACATGTAGTAGAACTGCTAGCGAATGATTATCAGCGTAAGGCGACAAAGGCAAATTTCAAAGAAACACGGCAGTTCAGATCACGGGATGGCTCGCTATGGTGTCAGGTTAGCCAAGAATCTAAGGAGATGCTTACAGAAGATGTTCATATTCGAACACTGGCTTATATTAACTACGACTTTCACGCCAAACCAAAGCAATCTCATTCACAAACTGTAAAAAACTTATAATAGGTAAGAAACTTTGTTGAAGTTGATTTTACAGTTCCTATTAACAACTGAACATAAATTTATCCACAAACTAAGATTAGTTCCTAGGTCAGCTTGAGAATTTAGATAGATAACACGGACTGTAAACTCTGATAACAAACTTCCTGCTAATTGAAGCATTTGTCACGTATCGCTTACTGATTTATTTGCCATAATCATTGGGCTTCTTGAGCCAGAACACATACTCATAAGGGGTTCACAATGGCGTGCCCTTGTCATTAGGGCTTTTACGCTTATCCAAATTTTGACTCCCCTAATGATCTGGGCATTCGAACAACACCCCCAATGTTTAGGTCGGCCACAATAGAAGGCATAATCCTTAGGTCAAATAACGAAAGGTCGGAATTAAAAACTAGGGTCGGAATTAAATACAGAGGTGTTCATAGTGGTGTTTAATGGCTGGAGGCATCTGATGACAAAGGGGCGTCATGACCTGTTACCTCATAAAGATGATTACAAATGTGATCACCAAGATGGCGGCCAGTCTCACCCACATACAAAAGATTACAGCGGGTACATTTAATACAATATACAACATTAGAAGTGGTACAAACAAAATGGTCAGTGATTTTAACAGAGGATTTAGGATCGGCAACAGTAGAGGCTATATATATATAAGTATAACAACGTTTGCAACAGCAGCAGAAAGTACCAGGTTCTTTGTCAGAGAGAAGAACTCCTTTGACCAAGAAAGAATGAAGATCACGATCACATTTATAAGAAAAAAGAGGGCATTTGTTGAAAATAGCAGAAGTGCGAGTATTAAAGTCAAGCAGAGAAAGTTGCAGTTAACAATGGGTTTAAGGAAGTTATTAATAGGATGATAGGTAAGAATGAAAGGAATGTGATCATTAGAGGGACAAGTGTGAGGAGTGAGAGCGGTTGTACGAGCAATAGTAGAAACTTTGCAAATATTTGTAGCCTTGGTTGGTATAGTTGTGCTGTAATGAAGATAACCTTAATTATAATGATATTTTTGGTGCATATACTGTTTATAAAACTTAAGAACGCCCATGTATAACAACATTTAAGGTATTACATCTTATTCCTGTTAAACTGCTTGCATGCATGCATTGTGTGCTCGTGGGCACAGCTTTGTGATTCTTGGTTAATATCTGTGTATTGGTTAAACTAAAGAGCAGATGGTATCAGAATCTTTTGTCTAAAATACTTGCATATTCAATGTTTAGTTTTGTATGATGGAACATTTCTATGAGAACCCAGTCAGTGTTGTTTGCTGTGAGCAAGAAGAAAGAGAATCAGTCATTACCGACTTGAGTCATGAGGAGCTGGAAATCATGCGCAGAAGACCTTCCTTTAGAAAGTAACACACTCTACTTTCATTAAATAATATACACTCAATTGAAGAATCGTTGTCGGGTTCAGAAATATATAACATAAAAGCTGAGACCGAAATGACATATTAATTATATTATAATTTTTTTCCATTTGCGCCATCCATGCAGTTGCGTATTAAAAACAGTGGATGCCAGCACAGCATGCATCTAATTAACGTACTTCCCATGTGCCATTTCAGTCTCAGTTTCCACGTTCTATGTTTCTGAACCCAACAACGATTCTTCAATTGAGTGTTACAGTATTTAATACCTAATAGACATAACTAACAGTTTGTAGATAGTGCCATATCTTTATCTAAGCATTATCTTTATAATTATTTGCTGTATTTGATATTCTAATAGGTATGTTGAAAGTTGTGAGATGAAAGAGCAGGTCTTCTTGTTGTCTGATGATGACCACACCAAGGTATAGAAAACAAAACTGTTATACTCACTCACAGTTACTTTGTTTATTGAAGAGATAGAAAATGAGCAAGTGTGCTATGTTGAGTTATACAAGCATGCGGGAATTGCATGAGTCCGAGAGAAGTGCTTCTCTCTTTCCCAAGTGCTTGTATAACTCAACATAGCACAAGCAAGGGGAGTTTTCTATCTTTAGCAAATGCATGCTCAAGTTTCGTCCAAATCTTTGCTTGTTCTCTTTAAAAATCGATAATTGTAGAAAATACAATAATGTATCAAGGAAAGGTTTTTGGACAGTACAGACCAATTAAAAACTGAAGTATTATGAAATCTTAACACAAAAAAACGACCATCAAATTTCATTAAGATTTTTTATGCGCAAACTTATGACGCACAAACAACTGACTACTGAGATAATGATGGCATTTTAAAAGGATTCCCTCAAAGAACAGAAAAAATCCAAAAGACAACTTATTCACATGTATTCAAGAAGAAATTTAAAAGGTAAGAACAGATGAAACAATAAAGAAAGTGCAAGTTAACTGACAAGAATCTTAAACGAATTGTAAAAATTAACATGGCACGGCTTTGAATCATCTGACAACAAAATATTTGTAAATAAATCCATTCAGTTTATCACTAATTAATTAGAAAAAGGATGCCAAGAACTGACAAAAGGAAATAAAATCTTGGAAAGAAACCTTTGAGCTTAATAATAGAGACAAAAAGCTATAGTAATAGAGCAAGTTTTTAGCTTTTATGTGCATCATATACGTGCCGAGTTCGTAATGATGGATGAAAACAGTGCTGCCGGTTCACCGTTGTTTTGTTCAGTAAAGTTTCAGTGTCTTTCTTTGTTTTCAATACTATAATATTAGCTAGTAGGTATATGCTTTAAGACAATTAGACTACTCGTTCTCGTTGTCTATGAGTCAACTAGTCGATTCGGCGCTCATTCGGTGCCTCATCGATTATCTATTGACTCATATAAAACTCATGCTCATAGTCTAATTGTTAAATATTCCAATTCAGTCTGTGAGTTAGACATGCCCTGACCTTGATCAGTCCAAACGTTGTTCTAGAGTATTTTTTAAAGTTATACCATAGTTGTACACACACTGGATCATTCATTTATGATTTCTTTTCTATCTGTATTTTGGTATTTTTAGTCACTTAATAATAATAATATATATAATGAAAGATTAATTTGGAAATAAATGAGTTTTGAAGTGTATTTAGTGCACTATGTAAGAATTTATTATTATAATAATAATTATTAAATGAGTAAAATTACCCTAATAAATACCCTAAAACAACGTCTGGGCTTATCAAGGACAGGGCATGGCTAACTCATTTACTCTTCCACAGTTCTATCCCATCAATCATTCATTCACCCAAAACCATTTTGTCCCATTCTATCCCATCAATCATTCATTCACTCAAAACCATTTGTCCCATTCTATCCCATCAATCATTCATTCACTCAAAACCATTTTGTCCCATTCTATGCCATTAATCATTCATTCACCCAAAACCATTTTGTCCCATTCTATGCCATCAATCATTCATTCACCCAAAACCATTTTGTCCCATTCTATGCCATCAATCATTCATTCACCCAAAACCATTTTGTCCCATTCTATGCCATCAATCATTCATTCATCCAAAACCATTTTGTCCCATTCTATCCCATTAATCATTCCTTCACTCAAAACCATTTGTCCCATTCTATCCCATCAATCGTTCCTTCATCCAAAACCATTTTGTCCCATTCTATCCCATCAATCATTCATTCACCCAAAACCATTTTGTCCCATTCTATCCCATCAATCATTCCTTCATCCAAAACCATTTTGTCCCATTCTATCCCATTAATCATTCCTTCACTCAAAACCATTTTGTCCCATTCTATCCCATTAATCATTCACTCACTCAAAACCAATTGTCCCATTCTATCCCATTAATCATTCACTCACTCAAAACCAATTGTCCCATTCTATTCCATCAATCATTCACTCACTCAAAACCATTTGTCCCATTCTATCCCATTAATCATTCCTTCACCCAAAACCATTTTGTCCCATTCATTTACATTTAGTATTATTCCATTCACTCACTTTTTCTTATGATTTTAATTTCTCTAGGAAGTGATTATCAAGTTACTGGTTAAGTTTGATTGTTATCACAAATATTTCTTTCCTGTCCTTGATTGCTTACATGCAATAACTGCAAACCTACCAAAACATCCGCTGGGGAAAAGGGTAAGCAGAACACTAGTAAGAGCAGATTTCATATGAGAAAAAAAGGCTTATATAGACATGCAATATATATACTCAGATCGTGACATTGTCATGTCCAAGCATTTTCAGTATATGTAACATTGACCTAATGCCCTTTAATAGATTAAACATGTCATACTCCATACCAACAGTACCATTCGCTATGTCAACTCACCTTCAAACAAACCTGCTGGGTCCATCCCAGGTGGACTTATTTCTATATGTTAGTTACGTTGTTGTTGAAAGTAAATGATGTTAACTATTTATGACTAAATGCAGGTACGAGATGTGTATGAATTGTGCTTGACCAGTAATATATATGAGCAAGAACAGTATAAAGAATCTCTTTCCTTATTAAGGTAATAAATATTCAAAAACTGTTTGCATTTTACCTTTAGTTAATTAAACATTAATTTACTCCCATCTGGCATGAAAGATATAGGGGCTGAAGTAATGGTTTGCTTTGTCTTGATAGCCTTCATAATGTTTCAATATTCCATGCCCATTGACAGACTGAGGTGGTTTGATGGTTCTAAGGAGCCCCTCCCCCCTCCCCCTTTCTACTTTTTGAGGGAAATGGCATAACTAAAATTGGTAGAAAAGCTAACCTCCCCTTCAAGGTCCTAGTGATGGGCCTGTATCTAGCATCTTTGATTCCCTTTCAGGGTATATGCTAAGGATGAACTACTTCTACTGCTTCAGAAATGTGTAGAGATCTTAACATCTTCATTGAATGAGTAAGATTTTATATTGAACTAGTAATATTGATGTAGGCGTATCTGATTACTTTATGGTAACTAATGTTTTGTGAATCAGATCTACTCAATGTTAATATCAATACAAAATTTTCCCTTTTCTCTTCTAGGTCTTGTAAAGAGTTAGAAAATCATAGAGATAAACTGGCTTCATTTTTAGAACAGTTTGAGAAAATTGGAGGTATGTCTTTTTTAACTTGTGGACACAAGAAGCGTAGAAAAGAGTTATTGTGAGGAGTCTAAATATGCTAATGTGCCACTCGCTCGCTCACTCACTAAGATGTTAGCAGATCGATATTAAACATATAACGATGGTCTTACATCATCTGATTTCGTGTGCTGCTAATGCGCCGCCTCTCACCAATGCGACCCCAGTTTGAGTCCCGCCGTACTCGGTTTCGTATGTGAGTAGAGTTGTTCGTTGGTTCTCTCCTGTGCTTCGAGGGTTTTTCTCCGGGTTCTCCGGTTTTCCTCCCTCCTTAAAAACTAACTTCTAAATTCCAATTTGATCTTGGGCTTTCACCTAGCATGGATCTGTTGTTCCGTTCATGATTGTCCCACTCTGTGATTACAGACAAAACTGGTAGATTTTTTTTAGATTTTTTTTTTTTAGATTACGAACATTACAAGACACTGACACTAAGCACAAAGCTCTTATTCAGTGTAGACTATTTTTGCCATTTATATGAGGAAATGAACTGTTGATGTTTCATGTGGGATACTTCTAGCACTGTCGACCAACTCTGTCTGCATATGCGCACACTCGCACTTAGTTTTATCTTCGGATTATTTATATCAAAAGAATCAAGGAAAGATGTAACTTGTAGTAAAACAATACGATTAAAGCCTAAAGCTAAAATTCCAATGAGCCAAACCAAGAGAATATGAACCAAGAGAAGGAATCCCCGTACCCCATCATGTGCACAATTTGATGCTATTTTTAAATTCTATTCTAAAAATATCATCCAATGATATAATTTATTTGATCGTTTGATTTTCTGCATTGGCATATTAAGTATGCGCTCTCTGAGCATTTAAAATATGAAATTCGAGCGAAACACTTTGAAACCTTCGAATATCAACAAGCATAAGGACACAGGGAGCCCAATCTCTGAAAAGTTCAACTAGTATCCACAAGTTCGCCAAAGGGCGGTTTGATAAAGTAACTAGGTCTTTGATGTTTGTCGTTGTTTATTTACTAAAATTAATCACACCTCGATTGCCAGCCACCAGGACACTTGATGGTAACAAAACTCCTACCCCCAAGATCCTCGGGGGGGAAACTACTAGTTTAACATACTTTTAGTGTAAACTCACTTCAGTTACTCTCCACCCACTGGAAACTCAAAGCCATTTAATCAATACATATGTTTTAGAGGATGACACACCTTACTCAATGTATCTTTCAAAAACTTTCTTGCAGAAGTGAATCATACAGAGGAAACCACGACCCCAGTACAGCCAAAAGTAACCACACCAAAAATACTCAGCAGATTTGAACTTCAAGAGGTAATGATTTGGACATGCTAGATCAGGGGGAGTGATAATATACCATTTTCCTGCCAAATGCACAGGAATTCCTCATAAATAGATTAAATTATGGTGCCGAAAGCAAACTTTGGGAGGGGGGGCACATGCTCCCTGTTCCCCCTCCTTACACTACGTGCTGGTGTTTTTTCATGTTTATTTTAAACTTATTCTTCATTCTTATTTATTTCTCACAAGCACATACATGAAACTGATAAAATCAAGTGACCAAAGTAAGACCTAGAAATAAAGCCAAAAATAAATGAATGAATTAAAAGAATGAATAAACGAACAAATCAATGATGTTTATGACCTTTATAGAATTATTAATATTTAATATATATATCTAGAAACTTAAGACTGCTGCCAAACAGAAACGCAAGGATTCACCATTTGATCAGCTTAGACAAGAAGTTGTTGAATATCTGGACCAGTTATTTAGGTGAGAATCTGCCGTAACATTCTAGCCATCATAATTTTTTAAATATGATATCAATGCCAGCTGAATGGGAAATGTAGCGTCATAAAGCATGAGTAAACAAAATGGCTGCCCCAAAGCATTTGGAACTTAAGTTAGAAAAAAAGCAAAACATGGTGGTAAATCGAAAAAAATGTATTCTTCGTTATCTGATTATTTTTTCTTTTTGTTTGCACATGCATATAATATATTATAATATTTTATTAATTTTCGGACCCCTCTTTTATGAAAACCACCAGTTATTCACTGCTCCAACCTCATTAATTATTCAGTGATAATACTACCTCTACTGCGTGGTACCCCTAAAAGAAAGGCATTGCTTGCTGCAGAGATGTTAGTTAATAGATAATTACTGAGGCACTCGGCATTCCTAGGTATAATGCAGGCAGCTGAGGGCTATCTAGTATAATTATGTTATCAAAATCCAATTGTTTTCTTTCTAGCTTGTTCATCATAGACCGCCCCCGTTTTTCAAGCACACTAAATATGTCTGATTTTCCTCTATGCATTCGTTGGGATAATGCAGACTGAAAACAATGTTTTTTGATAAGATCAGTAATTATTAGATAATAATGGTAATGATGATATAAATGTGTTTCAGGGAGTACCTTACTTGTCCACAAAATATGTCTTTACATGAAGTCATGTACTTTGATGGGATAACAGCTGTAAAGCAGGTTGGGAACCCAGCAATTCTTTCATTTTTCCTTTCTTCCCTTTTTCATCGTTTTAATTTTCTTTATTTTTCTCCAGCATCTCATAGGAATGCCGAGGGTTGCCATCCAAACTGCTTTGACAAACCCTCATCATTACTTGAAGGTTAGACTCTATTTTGTTTGTATTCATCAACAAATATTTGAACTAGTTTGTGTTGATTATGTTTGTTGTTTTAGTGCGAGTGTTGCGAGATTGATGCAGGTACAATACAAGACTCCTTACCAGACATATCCATTGCCTACAAGCTTCATCTAGAGTGTGGAAGACTGATCAATTTATATGACTGGTTACAGGTTAGAGAAGCTTGGTTTATTGGTCAGTATTTGTTGTGTGGTTGGCTATTAATAGTTGGGTAAATACTAGCAGTGAGTGGGTAAATAGATGTCAATGATTGGATGGTAAGTGGTTAGTAGGGTGGATTGTGAGTGTTCAGTGTGTGGATGGCTAGTGGTCAGTGAGTGGACGGCTAGTGGTCAGTGAGTGGACGACTAGTGGTCAGTGAGTGAATGGCTAGTAGTCAGTGGGTGAATGGCTAGTAGTCAGTGGGTGAATGGCTAGTAGTCAGTGGTTGAATGGCTAGTGGTCAGTGAGTGGACGGCTAGTGGTCAGTGAGTGGACGGCTAGTGGTCAGTGAGTGGACGGCTAGTGGTCAGTGAGTGGACGGCTAGTGGTCAGTAAGTGAATGGCTAGTAGTCAGTGGGTGGATGGCTAGTGATGTATATGTGGATGACTAGTGGTCAGTCGGTGTATGGCTAGTTGTCATAGGGTTGCTGTTCAATGATCAGCAAGTGATTTTTTTAAGTTTTAAAAGGGATTGATAGTTTTGGTCCAGAGATAAGGTGTGATAGACAATAAACTTCTGCTGGTTATGTAGTCTGTCAGTAGTTCAAACAAGAATGGTCACTTGCAACCATATCATTTATTTTACTTTCCTTTGTTCAATAGGCATTTAGCGTTGTTATAGATCCGGATTCATGTAGTTCCAAGAAAAAGACTCCAGCAAAGAAAAAGAAAAAATCTGATGAAGAACTACAGTATCTTTCAAAATTTTAGTAAAATACTAAAAGTTGATTTTTGAAGGTTTTTATAATTTTAACAAAGGGGCAGGCTTGTCGATAAAATACAATCATTCTGTTTATTTCCCTTAACCTAGTACAAGGGCTCGATTCATCAGAGCTGTTTCAGAATTACAATTTATTGGGTTCATAAAACCCACCAAGAGAAAGACTGACCATGTTCAGCGCCTAACTTGGGGAGGATGTTAGATTAAAACAATGTTGCCTTATATTGCCTTATGCAATATTGTATTTATAAACCAAGAGGTAACATGGGATGTGATAGATATACACAGCAAAACAATCGACTGCTTTCATTTATCTTGCTAAGTGAATTTTACGCTGAAAAAAATCCAAGGAAAAGCTACATTGATCATTATTCTTGTTTTTGCCCAGGGTCTTGATTCTCTCCATATCATCACTAAAACAAAATATCATAAGTGGATCACTAAAACAAAATCATTGGAATTTAGCTGTTTTAGCATCGGAAATCATGTTACATTTTTTCTGGCAATTCAATGTTGTATAAAATAAATATCAACAAGTTTATGGCATCAAAAAATACATTCATAAAAGAGATATATATTATGATTATTTTGATGGTTGTACTCAATACTATAACTACTAAATAATATAAGATCGGTAGTATGTCTTTATATTATCAAATTACAAGAAGTGCAAGAGGATGGGTGCTGCTGGGGTACTTGTTCTGGAAAAATTAAACATTTCACAATTTTGTCATTTACATTTGGTTGGAGTAGTCGCACTGTAACTGAAATAAAATCTAAAAATTCTTCTTGTGTTATAAAATTATTTGTGATCATTCCATTGTTCTAATACTGGTGTGTGATTGGCTGATTCAAAGATTTGTAAGAAAATTGGCTTGGGTGGCTTTGGTTTGTGTAGTTGCAAAGTAATTCCTGAGGAAGCAAAATATGTATCAAAAATTGCAATTTGATATTTGAAAAATATTACTAAATATTTTTCACACCAACTGTTTTATGCAACTGTATTTTTCCAAAAAAAGCCAATAAACATTGGAATGCAAAACATGTTGCCCCTTGTTTTACTCATCTTTTAATTGTGTCATTTAACTTACATTTAGTGGACTTTATTTAAAAAACAATCATAGTATACATGTGTGTACAAAAACTAAACATTATTACACAAATAGTGAGTAGGAAGTAAATTTGTTCATCCAATTTTAAGTTTTTTTCTTGCAATCTTTGCTTTTTCACTTTGAGGTTCCTTAAAACAAAGAAAGAATAAAATTTAATGAGGGACCATTTATTTACACTGGGCTACCTGTGGTTTAAGGCAGGATATTGCATGACATTTGGGTTTCCTGTGCTATTATGATGAATTTTGATCTTTTTTGAAAAAATTGCTTTTTTTTTTGAACCTTTTGATATGGACTTTAATAACAAAAAGGAAATTCATTTTACTTCCATAAGGCAGGGAGTGGTTGCCCAAATCTCCTGAGTCAGGGATACTGTATATAGTGCATGAAGGTGTGTCCGTTATTCCCTCAGAATATCAGTGCTTCTTATTTAAAGCTAAAGATATACAGAACCAAGAGAAGCCAAAACAGATGTGGTCCTCTAGCTCTGAATGACACATACCTGAACAGGAAGCACTCCACCCTCTAATGCCACACTTAGTTGATCATGTAACTTGTTTGCTTGATCACAGGTGAACACTAAGCACTCTTTAATTCCTATAAAACAATAAGATAGCAATACAAATGAAAGTACTCTCTAGTAGGTATCAAAATCATGCAACATGTTATTCAACATTTACTTTGTCACACACATTATTATGGATGTCAGTGAACTGCCAAACTGAGACAACAAAACATGCTACTATTACATGCCATGTCTACTGTCACTCCCAAAAACATTGATATACGTCTTGCCATTAAGCATGCTTAGCGATTTTCCTACGTGAAGAGATAAACTTCAATGTTTTTGGGTGTGACAGTAGATGTTTTGACACATAATAGTGGCATGTTTTTTTTGTCTCGGTGGTTTGCAGTTTGTTGACATCTGTAGTAGAGTGTTCAGACTTGATCTGGAAAACAGTACTAGAGTGAAGGCTAACCATGAAATAAAAAAGTACTACATCATTGAGTTAAATAACAACTTAAAATGGCTGGGGGTTAACTAGAAAACTTATGGTTAACTGAACCCTCGGGTTCAAACACAAATTCTAGTATCTTTGTTTTTTTCTTATGTAAATAAATATATATAATACTGCATGATTGTAAATAGATTTCTAGTACTAAATGTTTTCATGTATTACTCTTCTCCCTATGGGTAAAATAAAGGTTGTTGTTGAATGTATTTAGTCAAATAGACAAAAGATAACAATGGAGTTAGGGTCTACTAATGTGTATTAGTATATGAGGCATGTGTACGTTGAGTTAATTTATACTGCTCTGTGCTATTCATTATTCAGTAAGAATAGTGCTAGGTACTAGACTACTGTTTCAGAGATACAGTGCTTACACTCTACTACTGCAAGTTGGTTTACCTAATCCAGTTTGACAGGTTTTTTCCAAGAGATTCAAGTAATTACCACATTCTGCAACCTGCAATTAAATGTAATATGCTGGTAATAAGCAAGTACTTTGTGAATCTATGGGAGTAGTTACTGTCATGAGCCATGCATGCTTATAACCAGGTATAAGTTGGTTGTCAGTATACATATTATAATAACACCTAAGTGCAAAAATGCTGTCATATGAAAATAAAATATATAGAATAAATTAGGAACATTCATTTTGATTCTAAAGCCCCAATTAGGTGCATCTACTGACAGACTGGGCTATGATTTTGTCATATAGTGCCCAGACTTTGCAGTATTACCTGAGTTTTAGCTGATTCCAGTTCTTTCTGTTCTTGTTTCAGTGCTTTATTTACATATTTTGCCTGTATCAAAAATGTTACTCATAACTCTATTTATTTGATGAGCGATATAAGAAAAATAAAGGGTCTTGCGCACTTAGGGTGTGTTCATGCCTCCATCACAGGAAACAAGGCATATTAGAGCAGTTTTCCTATGATTGTGAAAAGCTCATGGCACAAACAATGTCACAACACCGCTAGCCATGCACCAGGCCAATCACACTGTGCAAGAATATACTGTACCCTCGATCTAATCAAATACCAGGAATACAGCAAGAACATGGAGCAGACCTGGTCATGCCATGGTCATGGCATATGCACTGCCAAATCAATCACATTAAAGAAGAAAGGAAAACAAAATAAACCAATAAAAATCCTAGATAACATGTTTGCAGCATAGGGTTGCATCAAGGCACACATACAGCACTGATAATAGACCACCATACCCCCAGGCATTCAAACATCTGTGAATTTGTCAATTTTCAACTAAAGTTTTCTTGGCAGATATGTCACCTGACATAATGAATATAGTGACAAATCTACTGACATAATATAGAGAAGAGGGAAGCAAAAATACTGATGCCGAAACCCTGATGCGAAGAATAAGAAAAACAGACAGACTTACCGCTTTGAGTTTTCTTAAAAGCTCTTGAATTTCATCGTCCATTTTGACTTCTTCATCTTTGGTATGATTATGAATCTCATGTATCTTATAAGAGGAAAACAAAGAAGCTGTCAAATGTATTCAATACGGTTTTAAGGTTTAAAAAAAATACTTATATACATGAAAAAACACATGAGTACCTTATCTTCAGGGAGTAAGACATTTGGTGGTATCTTGAATATGTTCTGCATTAAAAATATCTAAACAAATACAAAATCACCTTAGTATCAGACTTGTGACCCCAAGGGCTTTACTCACACGACAGCTATGTTGACTGTCTCAATGTGTGTAGCCTTGCATTTGTAACCGATGGAAGACGCACACTAGTGGAATCCCATCGTTTATGAAAAGAAAATTACTCCATGATGCACTCAGCCAGCCTTACTCATCCAAAATACTAAACTTTAAGTACCTCTTTCCTTAGAACTACAATCATGTTTGAATATGTTCCCTAACGAAAGTATATCAAGTCCTCTATAGTAATACTTAGAAATGCAAGGAATGAGCAACTCTTATAAAACTGCTTTAAAATGATATTCCAAAATGACTCGTATTTGACCTGTAATGACCTGTATTCTCTAGACATATACACACCTCTAGCCGATCAAATGACACATCCATACTTTCATAAAACTTTGACAGCATTTGGTCTGTTTTCTACAATGTCAATAAAAGGAATTATATGCAACTCTTCCTGCTGTATTGGTGGGGTGTAGTGCACTAATAATGTAATGAACCCAAGATGGTTAGGACTGGACAGTACTGAGAATGCTATCCCACAAACATTGCCACCTGGATAGCTCAGTTGGTAAGAGCGTCAGTCTGTTGTGCAGGTTGTGGTTCAAGCCTCAGCCAGACAAACACAAGGTGCTACTTTTTTAATTACATCTACAAATGCCAAGAACTTAAAACTGTAATTCCCTTCTGTCTTCACTATATAAGGCAGCCTGTAAAAAAAACTCCACTGAAGACGCTACTACCGTGCCTACAGTAATTGGCTGTGTATGCTGTTATGGTGTGCTTCACAGGGAATAAATCCATAAATCAAATCATTGCTGAATGGATGTGTGTATTAGGGGAGGGGTATATAAACTCCTGATTTTCTTAGCCTCTCAGAGGAGGAGGACTGTGTGTTATTTAGTTAAGGGTACATAGAAGAGTACTGCAGGGTGTAGGTGTGGAGCGCATTACCTTCAATCCCCAACCCCTTCATGATAATTTGTAACTGCTAAACCATCTTAAAATCTCATCATGATTACTGTACCTGGTGTATTTGCTCCGCTGTACAATCTTTCGTCAATGTTGGCTGAATAAACGGGTAAAGATTGAAAACAAAAGCTTAATTCATTTGTCCAGAAGATGAACATTTTATGATGCGACCATTTACTTTGCATGACAAAAACATACCTCATTGCTTAACAACTTTTCGAGTTCTATGAAACAATCACTGACGTAGTCATTTATAGCATTGTAAACTGTGAAAAAGAGAGAAAAGTTAGTTTCAAACCATTTAGTGAAGCTTATCGACTTGAAGGCACAACACTACTGTTTCGTATTCAATATCTTACCTCCATCCACGAAGGATTTGGGCGTAAAACCAAAAAATTGTGTTTCATACTCATAATTTTTGTCTTCTTCACGATTATAAGCCATTTTCTACCTCAAGAGATTGAAGTTTAAGAGAGAAAAACAATCAACAGTTTGTCAAGCCTCTAGTCTCCCGCCATAAATCCAAATGCAGCATGCCGCAAAGCACTTAGTGGGGGAGGGGTAAGATACGATACTATACAAATAACAAGAAAGTTCAACAAAAATTAGTCAATAAGGAGTGAAAGTCTTCGTCAAAATGATTTTGATGCAATAAAAGCTTAAGTGAAGACTATGATGAATTTTTTGGAGTTAAACTAACCATCGTTATACCAACCTTCCCCTACCTTCCCCTCCCCTACGAATGCTGTGTATTATCGTGTCAGCGGTTTGTCTTAGTAGCATAACAATTTTCTTCAACGGTCACAGGAATCGTTTAACTCGTTCAAGTCTTTCTTCTTCTCTTTTCGACCAAAAGAACGGACCAAGTCAACCTGATCACAAGGTTAGTACCTTCCTACTTCCTACGCGAAAAGTCTTACAGTGCTTCGTGTTTATTTTTCTAAAGAAATTAGCGATACTAAATTGAGTTTGTTTGCGAGTTATTACAGAACGTGACAAAAGAAAACTTGTAGGATCTTATTTAGTTCTTTTGAGGTCCTTATATTTGTTACAAACTTTTTTTGGAACTGTAGATCATCTATAAAACAAAATTAGTAGAATCCTTACAGCATAAGTCTTATGTTTTATGCGATCCAGAAATCCATCCTTCAGAATCTGCGGTTTTCCTAATACAGGAATCAGAATCTGTTCGAACGACATCGGGTGGCGGGACTGGTTTAAACGTGTGTGCTGAAATATATACCACGTTTTAATCATCATCTATTATTTCATGCCTTTTTATTCTGCGATAATTTCTTCAGTGTAATGATTGCGGTTATCATTACTGCTAACTGGTGACGAAGAATCATCCAACCACCTGTTGCTATGCTAACGACAGCATAATCTTGAACTATTGTTTTAGTATATAAGCAACTGTATCTTGTTCGTGTTTGCACATTCATAAAACGTGGCTGCTTATCCAACTTGTGAAAAGAAATCATTAGTTTCTTATTTACAAGAAAATAATCAAAACGTCAAAAGTCGTTTGGTTTGGCGTACATTTTGAGTTAAAACATTACATCCTCTATCTTCAGGCTGAGTGATGGTCAGGTGATGTTGCTGTAGATGGATATTAATGGATACTAGCCTTCATTCGGCATTAGAAATATCCTACAACTTTGAGAACAATATGCCCATACCAGAAGAAATCAAATCACATCCATACAAGTTTAACCCTGTAACACCTGATGTATCACCTCCTCCACCACCAGGCAGAATGTCGCAGTTCACTACACCAAGAAACCAACAGGTATTCATTTTAATAATCTAGAAATATGAATAGTAAGAACACATTTGATAACCATGCAACCCAGACTATCTCCAGATGCATCATTCATCAAATTCACAATGGTCTTAAAAGTATAGCTGTATGGATGTTACAAAATCATGAAAAGCACTATCATACAATGATTTTTCATTATTTTCTGTGTGTTTTTCCTCTAGAATGTTTTAGATTCAAGAGCTTTAGGTGACATCAGCAATGTGACAAGCATGGATATCAATGAAATGGAAAATGTTCGCAATCATTTACAGAATATGCTAAAGACCTCAAAAGATTTGAATATTGATGGAGATTATGAACCAAGTGTTCATACAGGATCAGCTGATCAGGAAGATGTGCCAATAGATAGGGCCGAAAATCATTCCATGAGTAGTGTCGATACTGCTGCTTTCTTGCAGAAAATGTTGCCAAATTCCTCACCCCTTGAAGAACTAAAAGTAAGTAACTTGATTCTACAGGTTCTGTTTGCCTTCAGAAAATTTAAGACCTTACCAAGTGCAAGCAGAGCAAAAGCAGATATATGACTTTGATAACAAATCAATTCAGCTCAAGGTCCCCTGGGGCAGGCTCTGCCTTCGTATCTTGAAATTTAAAGTATCCAAGTTATGGGAAAAAAAAGTATGCTTGAAAAGGTTTTGAATACCACATTTATTTAGTAATCCAGCAAAAATCATTCAATAAGGGAAGTCCAATTGTTTTTGCCATCCAGTAACAATCATTATTTTTCAAGCACAAGAAGGCTATAGCTACCATTAAGGACTTTCAAGATTATCATGTTTATTTTTCAGGTTCACTTTGAATTTGGTGATCAATCAAGAGGAGCACATGCAATAGATGACACTTCACAGACAACTCACAGCGGCATACAAGATGCATACGATGTTCGAAAACAAGTTGCACATAACCAACACCCAACATCAGGTGCTAACAAAAGCTTGATGTCAGAGAATACGCTCCTGAGGGAACATCTTGACAGAGAGAGGTTTAGAAGGAAGGTAATGTTAGTTACTAACATAAAATGCTGATTTTTTTAAAGCAATGATCTTAGTCTATTAATAAATTTAAGAAAATGCTAATAATAGGATATTGTATAGTTGTGGGCTACCTGTGATGTTCTTCTGCAATACACAACCACAAACAATAGCACTTATTATGCCCAGCATCATTCTAATTTAGGGTACAACACAGTGTCAAGTCAAGCTTGTAATATTAATTTCAAGAAAAACTATGTACTAAGATATATTTAGTTTGTTTTATAGGATAATTTGTGACTCATGCTTGAAAGTGTATTTTATGTCTTACTTCAACAGTGCTCCATTTAAAAATGTACTTTTGAAAATCATTACCGACCACTGACTGTGACTTTTTCAGGCATTTCATGTCAAGTCAAGCATTTCAACACAAACTGGCCAATAGTGGAATCCACAATTTTTTTAAATTGTGACTTCTATATTCTATTTATTCTCAAATGATGTACATAGTGTTTTCAGTTTGATAGCGTGTGTTCTGTTTATGGCTCTTAGTGTTTTCATTAACTAGCTTTCATTACTTGTTGGTGCTTCACTTACTTCATGTGCTTGACTTGCTTGTGGTGCTTGACTTGCTTGTGGTGCTTCACATACTTAAAGTGCTTCACTTACTTCACATGCTTCACTTACTTCACATGCTTCACTTACTTGAGGTGCTTCACTTACTTGAGGTGTTTCACTTCAGTTGCTCCACTTGCTTCAGGTGCTTCACTTATTGCATGTGCTTCACTTACTTGATGTGCTTCACTTACTTGAGGTGAAGCACCTCAAGGAAGGCAAGCATCCCAAGTAATAAAAGCACAACAAACAAGCCAAGCAACAAACGACAAGTTAACAAGGAAATCAAGGACAACAAGGATGTACACCGAAATAATATAAAACACAAATAAAACCTAGTGTACTAGTGCCCGCCACTTCATGAGGTCTTATACGAAGTAGTAACCTTAGAACTAGTAGCATTGCCTGTAATGTAATACTAGATTACTCAGCTGGTATATTTCATCTTATAATGGATCTGTAACATTTTCCATGTTCACCAATCATGGATCTCCTGATTGAGGCGCCAACCTTTCAAAGGACTTGGACCTACGTATTTTCAGGCGTTCAAGTCAACTTAATTGCCATCAAATACTTTTTCTTATTGTATCTTTAAAAGTTTCTGAAAGAACTCTTTCTAGACATCCTAGTGTGATCAAAGATTGACATTTTAAAAAAGTATGTGTATTTGCAGTTTGGTGCTATCTGATCATGCATGGCACATTCCTTGGTTGATGAGGTCTTTAGTAATTTGATTTCCAACTCAAGCAATGCAAACAGATCGAAGTGCCAAACCTTTGAAAAGTTGAACCTGCATATTTTTTCTTAAAATTGATGTATCTATTATGAAGAATGTTGGGTTTCCTGAGATCTCTAAATAAATATTTTATCTTTTCTTGGACATTCACAGCATTGTGAGCAGCAGATTCAAGAAGTACATACAAAGGTAACATAGATTTATTTTTCGTTTTGCTTTTATAGAGATTATAATATAACAACACTGCATAGTTCCATTGTTCATCTTATTATTTACATATTTGCTTAATATTTGACAAAAATATAATTTCAGTTACTTGAGATTCAGCAAGAGTTGGCTGTTTCAGTATCATCAGAAAGAAAAAAGGATGTAATGATAGAACAACTTGACAAGGTTAGTAGTACACACATAACCAGTACTGGTTGTTACTATCAATGATAGACAGGTTTTCTTGTTATACTGCTCGAGCTTTTCTGCTGCACAGAAATCCAAAGTCAGGGTCTTAAAATAACTGAGGAGAAGGTGCTGCCTTTGTAATCTGCAAATGGTTAGACCTTCAAGTGGCTTGGATGATCACATTAATGGCTGTCCCGTCCCTAATTAACTAGAGACGTTAACAGAGGACCACGAGTTTATCAGCTGAATTACTGTCAAGTGTTATCCTCTATAAACAAAGTTAATTATTATTATTATCATTATTATTATAAAGTAAGCTGTTAGCGCTGCCTTAATTCTAAAATAACATTGGGCTGATTCAAACTGCAATGGAATTCATGAACAGAAGTATTTGTTTTATTGTAATTATGGATATGTGCTGCCAGGTACTGCCCCTTAGAAATGTACAATTCACACTACCATTTGCCCACCATTTGCCATGGTGTTCATTAAATGTTCGAATAATGGCTACTTACAGTGTTTGCATTAGAGGAAAGATCACACACTTCTGGGATTATGATGATGACTCAAAAACCAAGAGAAACACACTTGGCTGCACCTCGTATTCCTAGTAAGAAGTTGCATCTCTTGTGCAGTGCGAAGAGACATGCAGTAAAAAAATAATAAGTAACTATTTTATATTGCTTGAGTCAAAACAAAAAATTATTATGGGAAGCATGGGTGGTGTCGCAGTGCCAAGAGCCATTATGTGACCTGGATTCAATTCCTGGACTCAGTGTCATGTGATCAAAGTTGCTTGTTGGTTCTCTCCTGTCCTTGAAGGTTTTTTTTCCAGGTTATCTGGTTTTCCTCCCTCTGCAAAGATTAACTTCTAAATTCCAGCAGAAGAAGAGTCACTCTGTGGAACTACTGTTAACTCCCATTGAATATTAAAAATTGTTCATTCATAGAACAACTGTATTTTTTTAATGACAGACACTAGCTAAAGTAGTTGAGGGATGGAAAAGACATGAGCAAGAAAAATTGATCATGATCAGGACATTAAAACAAGAGAGAGAGGTGCAGGAACAGTCTCACAAGAAGCAGCAAGAGGTATGGTTTACTTGATAAAATATAACACACATATTCCAATCTCAAGTCTAAACAAACCAATAAGAAAAGCACATTCATTGATTAATATGTCATTGCTGAAGTTTTACTTGCAGCACACCATGGGGAAAAAGAAATTACTGAACTTGAATTACATTTCAATTCTAAAAGTTTTGAAACATTGTCATATGATATAAAGGGCCACAGTTGTATTTTGTTTTCGTTGTGTTTTTGAGAATTTTAAAAGGAAAACAAACTTGGAAACAAATTTTCAATTTCACATTCTGATAAATGTGAATTGTGAATAGTTTTGCTAGCTTCTAAAAAAATTAAATGTCTTTCAAATGTTAAACAAAACTGCCTTTAATAGATTCTGCTTCAGTTTGAGAAAGAGTTGGCACAAGCAGTGGAAGCCTTGACCAAAGAACAGGAAAGGGCAGCTGAGGCAGAGGGAGAAAAACAATTTGTGGTGAGTTAATAAGGTGCACTTGACATATCCTTCCATGGTTTTGCAGCCAACCATACACCCACCGACCTATCCAACCTTAAATTCAAATTATCCACCAAACCACCCACCTATCCATTCAATCAATCCTTCGTCCCACCTATCCATTCATTCAATCCATCTGTCCAAACCATCCATTCAATTTATTCACCCACCCATCCATTCATTCAGACAATCCACCAATCCATTCACTCAATTAAGGGCGTTCATGGCAAAAGATCCCATTGTCAGTTTTTTTTAACTTTGTATAATGAAAGTACATCATACTAGGAGTGAAATAGTGTAGTTGTAGTAATAAATTATGCGTTCGGTGTGTACATGTATATAATGAAAATAGAGAGAATAAGAGAAAAATATCAAATGCCCTTGGTGGGAATTGAACCCATTCAAGTCTTTGGTATTCCAGTCAGATGTGTTAACCACTACTCCTCAAGGACCAACCACACTCTGGTAATGCAGCCGGAATGTGAAATGTAGGGTATACTCATGAGTATCCCAGAGCGATATAGTTTCTCTATAGGTAAATTGAACACTGTAAATATGTACGCAAAGAATAGACATAGTATAGTAGTAATAAATTATGTGTTTGATGTGTGTAATGAAAATAGAGAGAATAAGATAAAATAAAATATCAAGATATTTTTCTTTTGAGTAAAATAAGTAAGTAAAAAGAGGGGGTCCTGATGACTTCGTTTAGCCATCAGAATATGTGGAAGTTCACCATTTTTACAGTGAAAACCTTTTCGCCTATCCATTCATTCCAACCATCATTCCGAACATTCACCCATCTACATGTATCCATCCCATCTATACACCCTCCCACCCATCCATCCATCCAACATGATCCACTGATCTATCCTTCCATTCCATCCATGCACCCTCCCATCTTTCCATCCATCCAGCATGATCCATCCATCCAGCATGACCTGTCCATCCAGCATGATCCATCCATCCAGCATGATCCATCCATCCAGCATGACCCATCCATCCAGCATGACCCATCCATCTAGCATGACCCATCCATCCAGCATGATTCATCCATCCAGCATGATCCATCCATCCAGCATGATCCATCCATATCCAGCATGACCCATCCATCCAGCATGACCCATCCATCCATCCAGCATGACCCATCCATCCATCCAGCATGATCCATCCATCCAGCATATCTGTTCATCCAGCATGATCCATCCATCCAGCATGACCCATCCATCCAGCATGATCCATCCATCCAGCATGACCCATCCATCCAGCATGATCCATCCATCCAGCATGATCCATCCATCCAGCATGACCCACAATCCAGGATGAAGCTTTTGTTATTGCTACAATTTTTTTTCTTTAATGTCATATTGGTAAAATGTAATAACTTTTTATACTGTTTTGATTTTGTTAAGATTGAAAAACAAAAAGAAGAAAGAGAGCAACTGCTCCAGGTCTTCACAAAGGAGAAAAACAAGGTTAAACAGATGGACGAAGAAAAGATGACCATTATAAAGGAAAAAGAACAGGCGCAACAAAAATATATGGAAGCACAAAACACTATCAATGAGGTGGGAAAATATACATGTATCACAAGTATTCAAAAACAGTTTGGTTATAAGACAGTAATGTCATAGTAATAGTGAAAATGTTGTGAATAATGCAAATGAAAGTAATACTTAGGAGAATACTTATAAGTAATACTTCATGAAATGGGAAAAGGGATAGCAATAGTTTTAATAATACAGTTGAAGAAATCCTTGAAGACCCACTTTGCTATAATAAATGACAGCAGATGGTCCTTTCTCACAGTATATAACAGTTGATCAGGAGTTGGTGATGTTAATTAACATTTATTGTACCAGCGAGTATTATTTTAACATCTTGATGAACCAATTTTTCAGCTTTCAGAAAAAAATAGCAAATTACAATCAGAGTTGAAATATCTAGAAGAAAAATTTTCAAGCTCTTTAAGTGAGGAAAAGGTGAATAAGCAATAAATAACACTTTCCATATATTATCATGCATGGTTTGTTTGAGTTTAACTTAAATTAATTGTTAATATTCTGTGACAATGCACATACCTTTTTTCTATTGTGGCTGCTCAACATGGAGTGTAAATTTAAACCATTTTCTTCCTTTAATATTTCAGAAAAGACTTCAAGAAGAAAGAAAAGTAGTAAAGGTAATGTTCACAAAATAATTAAAATTCTTTTTTTCTTCAATTATAGCTGTTAGAATGAGACTAAAAAGACAAAGTTAGTGACTGCATGCCTAATTTTCTTCATCTAACTTGCTTAGGACTCCAAAGATGCCATGTCAGCACTGCAGAAGGACATTCAAAGACTTGAGATGGATCTTGATACAACTGTCAGAGAAAAAGTGCATGCAAATTAATCTTGCACTAATCAAAGTTAAGCCCCAGGAATATTTCCCTTCCCTGAGGAAGAAGTTATTTTCAAATTCATGACCCAAGTTTAATATTCAAAACAACCATTTAAAAGTTTTGAAAACAAGAAATGTCTTTATCTAATAGTATATAAATTATTGTGTTTGAATAGGAGAGTTTGAAAATGGAGATGAGTCTTATGCAAGCAAGATATGAAGCAAGTAGGGCTAAAGAAGAGAATGAAAGACAAGCAGAGTTAGAAAGACAGGTAAATCAATGCCTGAATGTCTGATTCCTGTCATCTACAGTCTGAAATATTTTGGTAGGTGATTATCTTGTTCTTCTGGTTGAATCACAGGTTACACAGAAACTAGAAGAACTTCAGAAGCAAATGACAAAATCAGAAAAAGAATTGAGAGACAATCATAGACAGCAGGTTAGTAGCTGGTTAAGTTATGAAAGAAAACAGTACGTACTATTCTCCCTGCTAAACCTGTTGAGAAAACCAGCAGAAATCTTGCTCCATGTTTAAATTGTTTTTACTTACTTGTCAATTAACAGATTCAAGAGGTAAATAATAAACACAAGGAAGAGATGAGACAACAACTTGAAAAATTTCATGAGGTAAACTGAGTATGATATAATGTTGATTTCTGGTACAAACTTTTTATTCATCCTAAACCCTGTATTTTTTTAGGAAATAAAAAAGAAAGATAACAAACTAAAAAAAGCTGCAACGGAATATGAAGAGAGGTAGAGATCAGATCACTTGAAACATCCTTGAGATAAAAGATATTTGTTTCTATTCTCATTCTTACTCCTGAAATTTCAAACCTTTTTAAAGGTTGACAGATGCTCAAGATAAAATAGCAGCACTATACAACCAACGACAGCAACTGGAAAACCAAAGGTATTGTTGACAATTTTGGTGGCGACACATTCGGCGACACAGGTTTTCCTACAGAGCAATATATTTACTCATCCTTCCCACCAAAACAAATCATCAACCCCTCCCCCTCCCCCTTGCAACAGACACTGAAAAACCATTGATAAATATTTGAGAGGATCCCACAGCTGAATATATGCATAGTACATGGAGTGTCAGCATTATAGTATGATTTTAACTTTCTTCCCTCTATTTTAGACAAAATCTTACCATTCGTATGCATCAAATGATGCAAGCTCATTGTGATGAAGCTCTTCGTCTCTTGACAGCAAACAAGTCTCCAGCAAAGACAGACACTAATAAGGTAGAGACGACATGAATGACAAGATAGATTTAAAACACCCTGTTTTGTCTAAGTTCCTGCCATTGATGACTGTCAATTGTCATCCTAGGTTGACTCCATGTTCAAGGCAAGTATCCAAGGAGGAACTTCAAAATGGCAACACCAAGCACCGTCTCCCTCCCCAGTCTTCACTAACCCAATAAACAAGTACCCAGTAACAGATACCAGCAGCTCTTACCAACACTATGCCACAACCCACACTACTCAACCCATCACAGACTGTAGCTCTAGGCACAAGGATCCCAAGATGAATCAATACCCCGCTCATGGTGGGCCAGCTAAACACAGGGTGCCCAGTACCAATTACAACTCCACTGAAGACATGTCAACCGTCATAAATCAACAGCATACACAGCAGTTCCTACACAGTGATCCAAAACACTATTCCCCTGTGACAACATCGATAACAGCACCTTGTTCCCCTGGTTACCAGGTTAATAAAGGGTCATATCCAGAGAGTGCTATGTTCTCAGGTAGTTACCTGGAGGGTGGGGTAGGTGTTGATGGTGGGACAGAGGTCACTATGTCAGGACTTGATTTTGTACCCTTGAAGGCTGTTCAAGATGAACATGATACAGATAGTGTAATAAGTGGTCTCCATGAGTCTCCTGGCTCAGGTCATGGTACTTATGGTGGCAGCACTTTCCAAGATATGGGCTATCAACAGAAGGTATGATAAACAGAAGCAAACATTCATTACTAACTTGTTAAGATGAGATTACGCCATGCTGAATTAGTTGTTGACCTAGAAGGGTTATGAAGCAGCTTCTGATTGGCCAAGTTAATTGCTGAGTCAAGTGCTAGTTAGCTGCCTATTGGCTGTTTGTTATCCAGTAGAAATAAAAAAGAACTTCTGTTTGCATATAGACATTTGAATACTAACATGTATGGAAAATCCAGATACTGTTAAGTTTAGAAAAAGTCAAAGTAATATTATGTTAATCATGACTATAGTTGTAGAAGACATAACCATGATTATTTTTTTTCTCCATTCCAAGGTAATATCAAGTGGTGGTAGTAATGGTACACTGCTAGAGCAAGACCTGGATGAAAGTCGATTAACAGTTACCTCACCTGAGATTTTACAGAAAAAACGGTAAGACAGCTAGACTGCCCTGTTTTACTCCACCTCTCTTTTGTTCTTTTTTCATACAAACATGACATTTGCATTCATTGATAGGCATGACATTTGCATTCATTGATAGGCATGACATTTGCATTCATTGATAGGCATGACATTTGCATTCATCGATAGGCATGACATTTGCATTCATTGATATGCATGACATTTGCA
Source organism: Actinia equina (assembly GCA_011057435.1). Taxonomy (NCBI): domain Eukaryota; kingdom Metazoa; phylum Cnidaria; class Anthozoa; order Actiniaria; family Actiniidae; genus Actinia; species Actinia equina. The sequence goes on along the minus strand of WHPX01001308.1, from coordinate 341,409 downwards.
TTCATTGATAGGCATGACATTTGCATTCATTGATAGGCATGACATTGGTATTCACTGATAGGCATGACATTTGCATTCATTGATAGGCATGACATTTGCATTCATCGATAGGCATTACATTTGCATTCATTGATATGCATGACATTTGCATTCATTGATAGGCATGACATTTGCATTCATTGATAGGCATGACATTTGCATTCATTGATAGGCATGACATTTGCACCATTAATAGGCATGACATTTGCATTCATTGATAGGCATGACATTGGTATTCACTGATAGGCATGACATTTGCATTCATTGATAGGCATGACATTTGCATTCATTGATAGGCATGACATTGGTATTCACTGATAGGCATGACATTTGCATTCATCGATAGGCATGACATTTGCATTCATTGATAGGCATGACATTTGCATTCATTGATAGGCATGACATTTGCACCATTAATAGGCATGACATTTGCATTCATTGATAGGCATGACATTGGTATTCACTGATAGGCATGACATTTGCATTCATTGATAGGCATGACATTTGCATTCATTGATAGGCATGACATTGGTATTCACTGATAGGCATGACATTTGCATTCATCGATAGGCATGACATTGGTATTCACTGATAGGCATGACATTTGCATTCATTGATAGGCATGACATTTGCATTCATTAATAGGCATGACATTGGCATTCATTAATAGACATGACATTTGCGTTTGATAGGCATGACATTTCAGTAAAACTCCAAGAACAAGAACAGCGCCAAATGGAACTAAATCACTATGTTAACATGGTAAGTACATCAAACTTGCATCAAGTTTCACTTAATCTTAACCTAATCTTGGATTTACCACTGACAACATAATGGATGGAAGCCTAGTAACAAGTTTTGCAACCCATTTGATAGGGCTACTTATAAATTGAAGAAAGAAAAAAAGTTGATAAATTAGCAAAAAAGTTAGGAAAAACTGGGTGAGAAAACAGCGATAAAACCCTTGAATCAATGAACCAACAAAAATCTCTGCTTACATACAATACAGAGTCCAGCGAGAATCAACCAGGTCAACTTGGTGAGAGATGAGTGCTCTCATTGCTACTCCATCTGTGCTTCCCAGAATTAATTGATGTTAAATTAATATTCTTCATCTTATCAATTCCTTTTCCTTCCTGCAATAAGCTTTTGAAGAGATCACCAGGTCATCCAGTAGATGAGGTGGGTGCTTAATTATCTTCAAAACATTATCTTATTATTATCATGATGAATTAAAGTCTAAAATTCTATTTTATTCTTGCAATCAGGATATAGAGATTCTATCATCTGGACTCATGGCTATCCCAAGTTCTGTTCAAGGTAAACTTGTATATTATTACTGTAAAACCATGTCAAGCATGAACACATAGAGGTCTTTAATGACTTGGGTTCTTGGTTTCGTTATTCAATTTGAACATTCATCATTGAAAAGGAATCTTCAAAGCCTACTGGCATATACAATAGCCAATCATATGCAGCTGAAATGCAAGAGCAACTTTTTGTGCAAGAAATATGTAATATTAATGACTTACCTTCTATTTCCACTATAAACAAGAGCCTATGATCCAAGCTAATCAAATTTCAAAACTATTATTAATTATTTTTTAATATTTAATATTTGTTTTCAATAATGAATATTTGAATCGAATAATAAATCAAGAATCCAAGATTGTGACCATCATGTGTTCACACTTGAGGTGGTTTGACTGTAATTGAAAAAGATGATGTCTGGATTCAAAATAAATTCAACAATTGAAAAGTTAACGTTATTATTGATAGTGTTTTTAAGAAGACCTCTGAATTTGAATCTGGTAGTTTTAGTTTTAATAAATATTTTGATGATGTCCTATATAAAGACAATTACAAAAAATGAAAAGAAAAATTGCATGGCATGTACATGTAGGCATCCATGGTGGACTATAATATTTATCCTTACCTCTCCCCACTGATTTGTTGTTGTTGTTATTTCAGGGCTTGATGATTTCTCCCCATTCAAAACCAATGGCTCTGCTGATTATGGCTATTCAACCCAATCCCAGAACATGGTCATGGTTGGGTCTGATTCTGTTACCAAGGATCATTCACAGGTTTGTATATTAAAGTTTATTTTAAAACTAGAAATCAAACATGTATTCTTTTGTGTTACCTTACTTAGTTTGCTATTCAGTTTACACTGCTTTCTTGTCAGCAATCTCAAAATACTGTACCAGCTTTTACCAAGACAACAGTCCCTGTGGCATTTAATGTAAAACAGATGCAATCACAGCAGCATCAGGTAAACATCACATGGCTTTGTGTGTGAGTCGTTTTGGAGGGGTAGCCTGAGTGGTCCTGCTTGCATCCCTGATCCAGCTACTTTTATTGGGGCAACTGCAGGTAGCTAAGAGAGGAGAGCAATAACCAAAGTTACCAGCAGGGGCATCAGACTACCACTGGGGGGTTAATTTTAATACTGCATATCTCCACTTTACCAGATTATCTTTCTCTTCAGTATTGAAAGTGCTGTCATTCAGCATTTTGGATCAAAAATTGAATATAATTTCCATTACCCTGTTGGGATGGTACTGTAGATAGAGTTACATGTGTAATAATTTATATTAATTTCATGTGCATGTTTTATTCCCAAGGACCCCCAATACAGACATCCAATATCATATCCTCAGTCTCCACCCAGAAGAGACAGGAATCCCATGAACCAGGACACCAACAAACAACCACCTCTTTCCCCCAAACAAATGAAACAGTTGTCCAAACTGCTTTCTTTAATGGCAGAGAGCCAGCCAGGAGTAGAAGTACCCAGTACAGAACAACTTTTTGGTGTCTTAAAAGAAATGCAAAATAGGTAAGTCAGTGTGAAAAGTTTAACAAAGAATATTATTAAATCGTTAAAATTAATGAGATCCTAGGGGCCAACAATCTCATTATCAGTCAACCTGTCAAGACCTTTTATTCAATGAACTGTTACAGTAAGAACAGAGTAGTTCCCAATAAATCAGTCAACCTGTCAAGACCTTTTATTCAATGAACTGTTACAGTAAGAACAGAGTAGTTCCCAATAAATCTGTTTCTGTACAGCTCTATCTTTGAAGAAAAGTAGTTTTTATTCATTCTTTCGGATGGTTGTAAATAACCTGTTGTTCAACCACTGTGCTGAAACCAGTTTTCTGTTCTGAGTGAATCTGACAGATTGCCATTGTTTCTAAATGGAAATATGCTTTTTGTTTTGTTTTTAGAAGTATATCTAGTGGAATCCAGTCAACAACTGCAAGAGATACTTCTGGTATTAGCACAACAAGTATGGGTAAACAAGTAAAACGTAACCTAGACACAAGTTATCCATCATCAGGACAACTGGTTAGTGAAAATATTCAGAGATTATAGAGGAGGGGCAAGTTGTTATACTTGTAGAAGTTAGTTGATGTATTGAATTATAAATTTCTTTCTTTCAGAAAATCCAAGGAGTAACACAAAGTAGTCATCCAAGCCATCCGCATGTTCATACAAACCCAACGAAAACGAATGACCATCAAAAAAAGAGGCCCCCTTCTATTGATGGTGAGCCAACCCAAAGATCAGGAGCTGATCCAGATGTTCCTAGACACCAGGCTCCCACCAAAGCAAGCAGCAGGCAAGCTGCCCCACTGAAGGTGGACAAAAAAACTGCTCCACCTCCTGGGGTAAAGCAGACTAAACCTTTGACAGCATGGAGATAGTAATAAGCCTACTATTGCTTCACAAGACTTTGTGTGCAACACTCAAACATTTATGATGGAAAATCATGAGATCTACGACAGTATTGAAACAGATAATATTTATTAATAATAAGGGTATAACACTGTACCATTACAGATAACCTCACAACACATTTTTACTATGCATTTATTTCCTTCATCCAAATCGTCTCCCTTATCTCAACACAAAGTGTACATATATTAATGGTTGACTGTTTTGGACAGTGGACTAAAGAAGTGAAGACAGCTCTACAAGATGTTTGTTACATAATCAGTTTAATATCCAACTGTAAATAGCCTGTCATACACATACAGCATTCAATACCTTACAAGCAAGACTTGCTTATATCCCAAATACTCATAATATCTATTTTCCATAAAATAACAAAAGACTCATTAGCTAGGCAAAGTTCTCAAATCAACCATTTGATTAGAACGGTCTCCAACAACATTCATACAAATTTAGAGGAAAAAAATAACTAGAGCTCTATATATATATTTTGTCTTAATAATATGACTATATATGCTTTAGAAACAACTAAAGTAATAAAAAGTATCCTGGCGGTGCCAAAAATTGGTTTCTTGTTTGACTTGATAACTATAATTTGCTCCAAATTTACATTCTAGCATCATTCTACAAATACATATATCCATATAAATCCCATATAAATTTCACTATGACATCAAATTTATTAAAACAATCTATTGTTTTATAGATTGTTTTAACTCTAAGGATCATGGTTGAAAGAAATCAAAATAAAATTTGCTCTATTGGATGGTGAAAAGTGAGAAAAGGCTAAATGATACACTAAAATTATATAACAAATGAATCAAATAAGATTAACTAGCATTCTTTCCCATAAACGAGCTGTGACGACCATCATGTGATGGCAGCCATGACAGTAGTGTCATCTGATTTACATGAGTAAGAATTCAGTTTCCCAGTGGTAAAAGACTCTCCTGTCATGGCTGTCGCAAAAGGGCGGACCCAGAAATTTTTTTTGTGCCGTCATGTGATGGTTCAAATCCTCTATAGACTTTTCAATACCATGACCATCATCTTTAACTACACTTTCCAATGAGAAGCACATCTAAAAAGCAATTAAATTTGCTGGTAATGGGCAAAAATTAATATATGAAACTTATATTAGACTTCAACTTATTTAAAATGTAACCCACCCACTCTTGACTTGTGATTTCTCTTGTTAATTGAAATGGAATTCTACTTGTTGAATTTGATTATCATTTATGATCAATCTAAAGAATGAACAATTTGAAATTTGAATTCTGTATTTTGTGGGTTTTCTTAATTAGTGCAATGATGGAAAATGCTAATCAAAATTCTGATTGGTTGACTTTGAGTTGGTTCTAAAGGTCAACTCAGCTTGATAGGAATTTCAAACTGACAAAATAATTAATACCCTGCTCGGTTACCCTACCATGCCCTCTCCTCAAAGTTGAAAATTCCAAGCAAATTCCTCAACTACTAAGAATTGTAATCAAATTTTACCAGCATTGTGTCCAATATTCCAGCTCAACCCTCACTAAGAGTCTTCCAGTTGTCTTGTGTTTTAGCTTCCATCAATCAAAGTTCAACAATAACAAAAGCTAAAGAGCAGTTCATTTAGAATGTCCTATAATTATCTAAGTTCGATATTAGTATTATTCTGAAAGAGTAATATTTGATGTTCAGTTATATGCAGGTAATCCCTTGATAAATCCATCCAGTTTTGTTTTAAATAGCTCACTTTCTATTGGTTCATCCAGCTTGCACAAGGGATTCTTGACCACATATTCAACATAAATCTGGAAAATACATCAAAATATTTCTTTAGGAATTAAAAGAACCCTTTTGAATTAGTTTGTTGAATCCTAACCATTCTCAACATTGTTATTTAAATTATGGCATTCAGGAAGTAGCCACATGATCATATTGACACTGCACTGCACATACCTTGCTATAGATTTCATAAAGTGTTTCTCTAGCATTATGGGTGTTCACATCAGTATTCATGATCAACTTTAATCCTGTTGGTGTCTCGTAAAAATGAAGTTTGTATTTACTTGTTGTATAACTAAGAAAGCTGTCTTTTCTAAATGGAGATTGTCAAGGATGAAATTCACATTTTAGTAAGCTTACACCTAAGGTAAGTATCTTCTATAATTGGGGTTGTCATGGCGATGGCAGTCAGAGTCACTAGTGTCATAAGTCTGGTCCAGGTAGAATTAAGGCATAGGAATCTTCTCTGTTGATATCAGATTATCCTCATCTCGTTGAATTCTGCCTTAACACCACCTATTTTCTTGGAAACAGTTCTACAAATAATGAGAAGGAGCAGCTATAGGTTCGCCTTTATTAATTGTCATTGCCAACTTGTTCATCGAGAAATTTGAGGAACAAGCCCAAGGTAATGCCATCGACAAACCTACCTGCTGGCTTAGATATGTAGATGACAAGTGTCATTTGGCCCCAAAGACAAGAATGACTTGATGCTTCCCTCCTCTACCTGTCAACACCCTAACATATGCCTTACTATGGAAACAGAGATCAATGCCTTCCCTTTTTGGATGTTGAGACCTGTTTACTGAACACACTGCGAGAAGACCCATTACCAATAGAATGCCAACTCACACCACCACTTCTCACATACTGTAAGATGTCTTATATCTAGACTCTTCCACTGTGCCAATAGTATTTCAGATACTGCTTGTGATGATAAAGAGAAAGAAACCATCATTCACATACTAAAACAGAACGAATATCACAACAAACAGATTCTCCCTCAAACCACAACCATATGAATAACACAGACTCTTATACCCTGATCTAGAAGACAAAACCATTGGTTTCACCTGTCTTCCACATTGCTAACCATATTTGCAAGCTTTTATCAGAGAACAACATAGTGTTGCATTCAACACCCTTCACAAAGCCTGTCAACAACATTGACCACAGGAAGACCGACCACCATTACAGACCGAAGGCATATATCTCATATTGGAAATAATTGCTGCAAATGCTATATTATTGGACATCAACAACAAACTAAGAATGGACAATACTATCTTTCTGTCATTACCGACCAGGCTCACAAAAGCTCTGATCATAACATCAACATAATTTTGTTAAAGTTCTCACCAAAACTTCCAAGTACTTCCCAAGACTCATCAAAAAATCCATTGAAACCTTCAAACTCCCTCATTAATTCAAGAACACTATTGACTCTGAACGTCATTATCATGACAGCTCCACCAGAGATTAGACCTGACATTCATTGCTTTACTGCATCCCACACTTTGTCTACAAATACGTGCTTAATATAAATAATAAGCTTGAAAGGATACGAATCAAACGGAGAAATACGAGCAACAAAAGACTTGATGGAATACAGCATACCATACATTAATTTAAACTCCTGAAATGACAGGGAAAGAATTAGTTCAAATACCACGATATAAATAAGCTAAACAATTTCATACAAGAAGGATACAAGAGTGAGAGGTCTGAAAGGAAGTTGTTGAAGAAATTAACTTGCCTGTTCTCTCGACATTTCCGACATTTTAGTTCGATTCCATTCTTCATAATGTAAACAGGTACCATTTCGATCAAAAATGTACACATTGTAGATAGTCATGATCCCAATATAAAAATGAAAAGCCTTTTAATAATACAGTTCATCACATCACACATCCAGCCGCCATCGGGAATGAACTCTGTGCAGGGTTATTACTTCATGTAAGACTCCATGAGTTGTCCCGGCGTTATATGAATTCCATAAGCATTCCCCTGTGTTCTCATGTGATCCCCTGCATTCCCCTGTGTTCCACTGCATTCCCCTGTGTTCCCCTTTGTTCCCCTGTGATCCCCTGTGATCCCCAGTGTTCCCCTGCATTCACATGTGTTCACCTGCAATGCCCTGTGTTCCCCTGTGTTCCCCTGTTTTCCCCTGTGATCCCCTGTGATCCCCTGTGATCCCCTGTATTCCCCTGTGTTCACCTGTGTTCCCATGTGTTCACCTGCATTCCCCTGTGTTCCCCTGTGTTCCCCTGAATTCCCCTGCATTCCCATGTGATCCCCTGTGTTCACCTGTAATCCCCTGCATTCCCATGTGTTCCCCTGTATTCCCCTGTGATCCCCTGCACTCCCCTGTGTTCACCTGTGTTTCCCTGTGATCCCCTGTAATCCCCTGTGCCCAGGCATAGCTATGTTTGGGGGGAATTCATACGGGTGTTCATTTGTGAATTTTTTTGTCATTTAAATATTTCACCTGCTCCCTTCCTCTGCCATGCATTATGAACGCAGCCTTAAAACTATAGAAAACAAAAATGAAATTAAACCATTTTGTAATTATCTCCACAGATGTTGACCGGAAAGAAGGGGCTCGAAGAGGGTGTTCTTGTGGTAAGAATAAATCCAGAAATACTATTTCCATTTGTTCGTTGGCCGAAGGAAGTCGATGTCCTTGTGTGCGAAAGGGTGTTGCGTGTGATCGCCAATGTCATTGTGGAGAATGTTGCAACAATATGAACTCTGTAACAAATGGAATGATAAACGAACAGTTTGGCAAATCTAACAGGTGCAGGTGTGGAGAAGAGAAGGTAAAACTTGATCCCAATTACGAAGCATGCAGTGATGGTGAAAGAAGGTCAAGATGTCCTTGTTTAGATTTAAAACAACCATGCAATGAAAGATGCTTATGCAGAAATTGTTACAATACGTATGGCGTCAATCACCGGCGATTAAGTCCGTTAAGTCCAGTTCGTAAACGAAAACGATCAAGCGCTTCAACATTCAAAAAGAAAAGGGGAGCTGAGTACTTGATCAGTTTGAATGCAGTACCGTCAAGTAAAGTTTGGACGACGTTTGAAACATGTTTGCTAATGATGACGATGATGGTAATGAAATCCACAGACCTAGATACAGAAATGGATGGAAGTACCATTACGCTCATTTACAATTATGTTGTAAATTCGAAATTTTGCGTAGAACAAAAATTTCCAGTTAGAAAGAAAACAGTGACACAGATTCAAGCTAAGCTGAGACAACTAGATGACAAGCGTAAAATCTTGTTGGCAAAATCAAATGAATGAACTCAGCAATGAACTAACAAAGTCCCAAGAATAATTGGGACATCAACTATAAGGAATGTGCCCAATGTGCACGGTGAAAGAACATGTTCAAAAATTTTATTTGCACTACATTTCTTGTTCCAGTTTTTCTTACTATAACATCGTGATTCCATTAAATACTGATGAAATTGTTTTTTACGTTTTTAGCGCTCCATTTAGCAAGGCATTTAAAAGTGATACAAACATGAAAGCACAATTAGACTGTCAATGTCCTATTTGAATTCAGTATGTGGTTTAGTGTTTCAATTAGTCATTTTCATGTATTTTTCACCTGATATGGTTAATGTAATAAAAGTTTTATAAGTTAATATAACATATCTGGCGATTATTCTTACACTACAATGGGTACGGTAGTTGTGTTTGTTTGTTAAGTTTTTTCTTATAGTTCTGTTTACTATTATTAATGATGCCAAGATTTCATCATTCCCTGAAAATCATAAACAAACATTTTGAGGCACGAGGGGAAAGGGCAGAGCCGTAGGAAGGCAATGCCCATAGATATTGAAAGCACCGCAGTTGACAAAAATATTGCTACGGCCCAGAAACGGATTCATAAGTAACCCATAAGAAATAAAGACAACAGAAGTAATCACAAGAGGATGCGAAACATAACTCATAAAAACAGGGAAGCACAAAAGAACAAAAATGAAAAACATAAAAACTGATAATAGAAACTTTGTCACAGAAAATCAAAGGGATCACAGGGGAACACAGGGGAACACTGGGGATCACAGGGGAATACAGGGGATCACAGGGGATCACAGGGGAACGATGGGGAACACAGGGGATCACAGGGGATCACAGGGGATCACAGGGGATCACAGGGGATCACAGGGGAAGACAGGGGAACACTGGGGATCACAGGGGAATACAGGGGAATGCAGGGGATCACAGGGAATGCAGGGGATCACAGGGGAATACATGTGAACACAGAGGAATACAGTGGATCACAGGGAAACACAGGGGATCACAGGGGAACACAGGGGATCACAGGGGATCACAGGGGAACACAGGGGAACACATGGGAACACAGGGAAATGCAGGGGAACACAGGGGAATGCAGGGGAACACAGGGGAATGCAGGGGATCACAGGGGAACACAGGGGAACACTGGGGAACACTGGGGATCACAGGGGAACATAGGGGATCACAGGTGAACACAGGGGAACACTTGGGATCACAGGGGAATACAGGTGAACACAGAGGAATGCAGGGGAACACAGGTGAACACAGGGGATCACAGGGGAACACAAGGGAACACAGGGGAACACAGGGGAATACAGGGGATCACAGAGGAATGCAGGGGAACACAGGTGAACACAGGGGAACACAGGGGAACAAAGGAGAATGTAGGGGATCACAGGGATCACAGAGGAATACAGGGGATCACAGGGAAACACAGGGGATCACAGGGAAACACAGGGGATCACAGGGGAACACAGGGGATCACAGGGAAACACAGGTGAACACAGGGGAATGCAGGGGATCGCATGGGCATACAGGGGAACACAGGGGAATGCAGGGGAACACTGGGGATAACAGGGGAATGCTTATGGAATCCTTATATTGCCGGGACAACTCATGGAGTCTTACATGAAGTAGTGACCCTGTGCAGGCTCGGTTCAGCGGAGTATGAAATAGGGGCTGTGTAGCCACGTGATACAAGACCCCCTGGTTATGTTAGTACTTCATGTCCCTCTTCATTTCCGTCTCTTACTATTGAACATATCAGAAAAGACTGCACTTTATTCTCTTACGAAGTGCTGTTATTGGAAGTTTTCGTGTATAGCAACTGCAAATTTAGGTCGTATTTTTACATCAAAACTTCGTTATTATTATTCAACTCTGACTTAAAAACAGCGCAGTATGAAGCCAGGTGCATCGGCAGTGGTTGCCCAAGATGAGATGTTTCCTGATGGCGAGTCGGGATGGATGGAGATGGATGAGGTATGTGGTGTTGTCCTTATTTGCTATGACTGAGCTTACTTTTCATTTTTTTAAACTTTATTTTTTAAATAAATTACGATTCTAATTACTATTAGTCTGGAGGTGGTGGTGTTATGCTTATTGAGTTAGCTGCAAACGAGAGAGCTGTACATGGAGATTTTTTCAACGGTAAGTGGTAAGACTAAACTCAATAGTATCTTTCCAGATCAACTATTCTTGATAAAAATCCTGTTTCATTTGCAGCATTTGATGACTTATTTGACGACGATGACCTTCAGTAATGAAACAATTTAAAATAAAATAAGATATGTAAAACTATATGGCTTGCAATCAGAAGCCAGGAATAATGTACATTGACATTTATTTAGACCTATCGGATGAAAAATAAGAGTATAATATTCAAAAGGAATTTTGTTCCAGCACCTTAGGTTTTTTGATTTTTAAATCTCAAAATAAATATTGGAAATATTTTTCATAACCTTAATGATGTTTAGTTTTCTTATGGGATGTTTGGCAATTCTTCGATTGCACGTTACGTCATTGCCCGCGGCCTCTCGGGGGAGCGTTGCTGCCATTTAACAAAAGATTTCTCATTAGCATCCATTGTTAAGGGCACCACAATGGCGGCCATGCTTTTGTCTTTTGACTCTCTTGGGAATGCTTGCATTAATTAAAAGTTAACATTCCACAGGATGTGGTGTTCATGTTTCAAAATGCAGTGTTCGTGTTTCAAAACCTATGTAGTGTTCTACAAAGCAATATTAGAATTACTTTAAATTCGATGTTGCAGTGTCTTGTCAAAAGGGTTTCGGAATGATCAAGCTTTTTTTATTTCGGTGATGCAGTATTTTCAGGTTTTGTGGTGTTTTTTTTTCGTCGTCTGGAGTACCCAATGTCCCCCACTAAACAAAACTGGTATTTGGTGTATCCATCTCCCAAGTAGCAGCTGCTTACCCAAGCACAACTTTCCATTCCCTTTGTCTTCGGTTAACCAATCAGGGAATATTAATTTACCACTTCATTCGAAGCCGGAGAATAATCAACACCCCCCAAACATAATTGAAAGTGAGGATAAATGTTATTTCTGTTCTCAATCTTGTCTGAAGAATAACAAGATCTTTGTTTTAGGCAAAAGTTCTGAGATATTTCAAGTCTTATCACATCTGCATTTGAATAATTTATCACAAAGTGGCGATTTGTTCCTTTGTGTAACAACACTTAGATTGCTACCAAGTCTTCTTAATGTTTGAGATTTGGCTTGAAATATACTCGTGAATCAGCTCTAGAGGGGCAGCAAAATCTCTTCAGTTTAAAAGAAATGTTGTTCAGTAAAGATAAATGTTAAAATAAAGGTAGCTTGTTATGAGATTGATCAGGGGTAATACAACAAGTATCATGTTCTTGCTCATTTGTAAGGTCATCAAGGTCATCAATTACAAACTGTTAAAGCTTGAAATATGACAGATTCTCCAAAGCCTGTCAGCAAATTTATAAACACATCTCTTTTCTTTTTTACTATGAAACATATAACCACCCTCTGATGATCGTTTAAATGTTTTTTTGGAATTTTTCCCTTGCTTCCTCAAACACTCTCTCGACCAGAGTATCAGGCCTTGGTGGTGGACAAGAGAGAGCCTGATAAGAGAGCCTGATACTCAGGTTAACACTCTCTCAACCTCTCCCCGCCATTTTGTAATGATTATGGTGTGAAATAGTTCTAGATTTTGGGACTAGAATTGTGATTGGGTAATTTAAGGGAATGGAATGTTGTGCTCAGGTCAGCAGCCACAACTTAGAAGGCCTGTGTAATCCAGGGTACGGCTGCACTTGGGGACCGCTGGCTTTAAATAGCATACTGTAGATGTGGAGTTTCCAGGGTGGAAAAAACTCTAATATAGGTAGATGTAAAACTATCAAGTTACAATCATTTGAAAATTGTCAACAGTTTATTTTCCCTCACTTTTGGTCAACAACTTGAACGTTCTTAAACTAACAATTATGATATTTATAATTATATCCATTTGATATTGTGATTCTACTTAATCTGCAAAACCAAAATTAGAAAAGCCGAAATGTATATATATATATGTCAGATGTACTGTAGTCAGAAAAACAATGGAAATAAATGTTACTTATGTTTTGCATTTAGTTCTACTCTTTTTCGCAGGCCAAGTAAAAGAGTAAAACCACTACTTTATTAATAACTAAATATAAGGACAATTGTTAATTGAAAAAAATAACATGCCTTCTTTCTTATTCTTCTCCCGGTTGAGAAAAAACTGAGTCTATTTGGCATTGCAGGGTATGTTTTTGGGCTGTTTTAGGGGATGAAATATAGAGGCCAATATGGAAATATGTTCCCTAAAACAGCTCTTTAATGCACTCAATGCCCAACCCAGGTTTTCCCTTAACCTTTTTATGGCTAATATAGAATAACAAAATGATGTCTAAATAAATTAAACCTGTAAGATAGACATTAGACTAATACACTTTAGTAGACGGTCCCTAATTCCAATGTTTTCTTTTGTGTCTATTTGACTATTACATGTCGACTATTAATTTTTATTTCATGGGTTAAATGCATTCACTTTATCAATACAGCATTTAGGTTTACACCGTAAGGAAAGTGTGTCCAAAACAAAAAACATTGTGTAGATATAGATTTGTTTTAGTCCTTCTTCATAACGCAATATTTGATTTCCATTAAATCTGTTCCAGATGAAGGTTACTGCACTTTTCAATATTTATTTGAACTTGGCAATTGCGAGCTGCATGCTGAAAATTAATTGGGTTTTTTGCTGCCGTCAATCAAAAATAATCAGTTGGTATTTTTGACTGGCAGCAGTAAGAAACCAATTATTTCACAACAAGCCATTGAAATATCCAAGTTTGTAAATCATAAACATTTTTCGTTTTACTTATCAGTTTTTGTGAGCGGCTGAAGCCAATAAAAAGCTACAACTAAGCAGATATATTCACACCCCTCTTTCTTAATTAGTTAATGGGTTTAATTTGTAATGTCACTCAAAATAGGGGTAAGACCATAAACACACTCAGACTTTAAGTTAACTTGATTTATCTACATTTTATCATGTCCTACTTGACATATTTTCGATTTCTCATTCCCAACAATTTAGAAAGACAATACTTTGAATTATTTGAATGATATGAAATGAATCTTACTGAAAGAGCTTTGTAGTTTCTATGAACATTAACTCTGATAAATCGGTGTTACATTTTTACAAATGTGAAGAGCAATAGCCTCTCATTTGGAAAATACATCTGTGTTTTACAACTAAAAGTTGTGAGCTTTAAGAGCAAATCATTTGCAAGAAGCAACTTTAATGTTAAGCATGTACAAGTTGATTTAATAACAATGTTTTGAAACTCCCCAAGACTTTTAATGGTATCTGTAAATGGCTGACTTATAATTAAGGTTACAGTAATGATAAAAGAATAAATTATACAATGTGAAAAGGTGAAAAAACTGACGTTTCAGACACTAGTCCTTCATCCTCCTTGGTATTTTACTCCGACAAAGGACTAGCATCCGAAACGTCAGTCACCTTTTCACACCGACACAGCTCACACTAGCTTTTAGCTAGTTATCTCTTCTTATAAATAAGGTTAGATTAGTTAGATGAGGTTACCACAAATACAAAAATTACAATAAATGAATAAGTGATAAATGAGTAAGTAAATAAATTAAATATGACAATTTACAAACAAATCAAACAAGGGTTTGACAAGGGAAAGGAACAGAACTTGTCCCACTGGCAACCTAGCCCCTACATGCTAAAACAGAGTAATATAAAATACAATATAAGAACATTAAATGATAGAAAAAAGTATGTACTATTAAATAAATGCAGAATACATAAAGAGTGAGAAAAAGGGTAAAAAGATAGTTACTACTAGTAGAAATAAATAGTGCCAGTTGGATTCATTGCTATTCAGCACCAATAATTATACAGTTTAATGCCTGTACATATACTTCATAATGAAGAGAGAAATATAATAATATATGCATTGAAAAGATATTAGACACTAGCCAGGATGGCTCTTTGTTGCTTGTTAAAGCAGATTAAGATAGAATTCAAGAAGGGCTAAACCTGTACAAAATAGTCTCTGGTATTCAAAAACAGCAGCATACATTGAATGCAAAACTAGTGTATTTGCCAGAATTTCATTTAAATCCTTTAAATAAATGCCATGAAAAAACAATTTTCTGTTGTTACGACTAAAGAAATCGTTAATAATAAAGCTCTTTTATAGTGAAAGAACATAGAACTTGAAAATACTGTGGGCTTTTTTCTAGAATCACATTGAACCCTAAGATGCTCAGTTAGACAGATGAGAAGTTCTTTAGTGTTGTGGAAGTAAACCTGTGAGGGTGTTTGTACATAACATAGTAATCACATCCAAGATGCCATTGTAGTCTTAGTGATGTCTTTCAGCATAACTCAATGCTTTTGGAACTATGAGGAATTGAAAGATAACTGTTAATATTACCTGCCATTAAAGTGCATATGACACGAAAAAAATTTAATGTTTAAAACAACATGTAGTTTATTGGCATTAATAAGAATATCACGGTTAAATTTGTTTCAAAAACGTATTTCCCTAGAAAATATTCGAAAAAAATAAGCACAAGTTGTGACGTCATTTTGTTTACAAGTCTCCAGATTTAGTTGCAATTACATGAAATATGTTTGAATGTAGAATCTTAATTTCAGGTAGTACACTTTTCAGTTTCCCAACATTTGAAGAATATTACGTAAGCTATTAAATGAAGCTGGACAGAATGTTTTTTGTTGTTATTTTATACGAATTACAATTTATATTAATTTTAGTGTATTTCTAACAAATCTAGAGTATGTGTCAACAAAATGACAACACAAATTGGGCTTAATTTGCTCACATATCTCAAGAAATAAGCTTTTGAAACAGATGTACTTGTTATTATCAACAAACTTTACATTTTAAGAGATGATTTTTTTCATGTCATATAAACTTTAAAGGGGAACTAGCATGTAAAACTTCGGAAATTTAATTTGGCTCAAGGTGGAACCAAACTAATTCAGAGCGAATTTTGGACAATTTTATTCTCGCTCCCTTCGCAAAACTAGTGAGTCAATTAAACTGGATTTTTCATATAATGTGCTTGGTTTATCCTAGATTCTAACAGTGTATTTTATTTTAAGATTTTTTAAATGTTTAACCTATTACGGCCGAAAATCAAACAGTGCTATTTTTCTCCTCATCCACAGGTACGATTTTTCTGAAATTTTACTAGTACTATTGCAGCCTGTGTATAAATTTGGATGGAAAGTCTTGAACAGAAAAAAAGTTATGACGCCACTTGAAAATTCGATCCAAAATTTGAAGCATATGAAACATCGCGCTATAGAAACATTACCATTGAATGCATGGATTGCCTTGAAGTTTTCAAATATCTATTTCCAAGTATTGCGGATGAGCTTTCTGAAAAATTAGCATCAAATCTTAAAAACTCATTGAGTAAACGATTTTTTACTAATTGTGGTTGTAAACCTCGAAAATGAGAGTTTTGCTAAAAATCACATTTTCGCCTTTTTCTTTAAAACGGCTTGAAGTTTTTTCTTTAAACTTCCTACATCAATAGACCAGAGCTTTATCTAGATGGTAGTGAAATTTCTGCAGCTCGTCCTATCCAAACTTTGGAGAAAACATTTTTTAAAGTGAGGTGTACCCAAAGAGCTCACCCCACTAGAAATGATTAATTCAATATCGGTCGACAACAACGCTCTTGGACATTCCACAATGTTAACTTCAAGACAGGTTTGGCAGAATATTTGCATAAACACAATGACATTGAAGATGTCGCTATGCAAACCGTTAACCGTGCGGAACGACCAAGAGCATTGTTGTTGACCGTCAAGGTGAGCTCTTTGGGTACACCAGGTTGCAATAGTACTAGGTGATAAGATTCTGAACATTTCAGAAAAATCCATACATTCCTTTGTAAATAATTTCATGTTTTACTTCATTTCTATTAAGCCCAAAGGTTTGCCAAGGGACTTACATGTAATGTACATAACCTGTGGTTAGAATCATTTTATGGTATCTTTTTCTTCAATGTAGAGTATACAACTTGCAGATAATACAAAATTTTATTACAAAATACGAAGAAACATATGGAGCAGTATTTAATAAAGCTGTGAAGTGAAAACTCGCCAATACTAAGTGCTGTAATGTTGTGTATGATGTCACATACTCCTATGAAAATTAGCAAACATACGATACTTGCCATCCGAATATCAGAAAAAAACTTTAACCAATGATTATAAGACCTTTAAGGGAAATTCCAAAAAAAATTCCGCTGAATTAAAATTTGGATGATTAAAACGTCCCTCTCTAACAAATTAAAGAATTATTTGGCTAAGCAGTAATTGCCCTATTTCACTATGATGTCACTGCTTGTTTATGTGGGGGATAGAATCGCCAAATCCAATAGGAAATTTAACAAAATTTGCTCCTAGTGAAACAGTTTAATCTAAAACGGCCTGGTTTTCAGATATTATATGTGTTAATATGTAATAAAAAATATTCAGAGAGTCTGCTGGCTATTCTATTTCTCTTTGTGGATTGATATGGGTTTAAGAACAATTTTCGGTGAATTTGCGTGGATTTGACCCCCACCAATGACCATGATCCTTTGCGTTTAAACAATAGATTGTTTTGTGAACAATATGAAACAATGTGAAATAGGGCAATTGGCTAACAGCACACAGGTCTTTTTTTAGCAATGCCTATGCAACTTACCTGACAAGGGTTTTCTAATATCATTCAACTTCAACATGTCTTCATTTTTCTTTCTATATTCTGATTCTCTATTGTCACAGATTTTTTTCTCTGAAAATTAAATTATATTTAATAAAAAATGCTTGGTGTATTCGAGTTAAGAGGGAGAAAAGCTAAGAAGAGCTAGAACATTTTTAATCCCTTGCCCAGTCATGTACAGATTGTACCCTAGAATATTTGAACATGCTGCCACCTACCATCTGGTGTAATTTGAGATGTTCCCTCACCAACATGCAGTGTGCTTGTTTGGTGTTCCTTAGCGTAAGATATGTCTATATTCTGTGGTGCTCTATTCATTTGCATTTCTAGTAGGGCATGATAGTTAGATTCCAGAGTTATTAATGGATTGGATTGAATTGGATTTTGCCCATTGACTGTGCACCAATCTCTACTTTCTTTTGAAGGATTCAATAATGGAGAAGACTTGTAATTCCCACTGTAGTCATTGACAGGTCCTGATGCAAGCTTGTTCAATGTCTGTAGGTTATTACTTTCCTTTCCAACTGTACTTGACATGTTTATCACATTATTTGTTAATAGTGATTGATGTGGTAATGCAGGTAGAAATCCAGGAATGAGTGGAAATGGTACTGCCATCAATGGACTTTGCTGTATATTTGGAACACTATTCATGTTGGGTGGAACTCCCGTGCAAACATTTGGAGTGTTTCCTTGGAAACCAAAATACATGTTTTGCAAAACAGGGAAATTTGGCATAGTGAGATGTGGAACTTGTTTTGTTGAGGATATACTTGAATATGAATTACAAGTTGGTTTTAGAGTTCCAGATTCAGATGTTGCTGAGGCAGAGGAAGACTCGCTTTTATTGGACACCCCTGGATGATAACCTGTGGCAATCTTGGGTAGCAAATTTGCTTGGGATTGAATTTCTGACCCACCCAACTGCACATATGGATAATTCAGTTGGGGAATAAACAATGACGGCACTTGGGGTGTATTATAAAGCCCTGGTTGATGCATGACAGTACCACCTGGAATCACACTAGGCATGCCAACACTGGGGAAAGGTAGACAATGCTGTGGTCCCTGAGTTGAGTTTGTACAAGGATTTGAATGGTCAGAATCAGTAATCACTGGACACATACCAGGTGCAGTCCTTGGATGACAAGTTATAGGCAAGGTATGATGTACTGGCTTTATTCTTGCATCTTCAACAACAGCCGGTCGAGTAATGTTTCTTGATTGTTTTCCCATAAAGTTAACATCATTGCAACTGTGCATTGCATCATTTATCCCCATCCTCATGGCATCCTCCACTAAGCTTACATCCCATTCATGTTGCCATACCCTGCAAGCCTCTTGAATGTGGACATCATTCATTGGTCCATTATTAGAAGCATGGCTTTGTTCCTCCCAGCTTGTATCAGTTTTTTCATGACATGTGCTTGACATACATGCTGCATTTTCTCCAATTAATACACTTGACTTACTGATTTCTTTGTCTTTACCATCATGACAATTTAAGCTGCCTTCTCCACAATGTATGATGTGAGGGACAGAGGGCTGGATAGTATAACTTGTCTTGCTATCTATAGGCATACTATCATCTGAGGTTATGGCTTTAAACTCTTGGACTTCTTCATGGGGCCTTTCTGTCATTGATGTGGGATATTTAGTTTGTGAGAATGAGTTGCCTTGGACTTCTTCGTAGGGCCCTATGTCACCTGTCATTGATGTTGGATGTATAGTTAAATGTGAAAAGGAGTTCCTAGTTACTGTTGGATCTAAAACATCACTGTCTTCAACCTCATGGTCCCAGTCTTCTGTAGCACAAATCTCATTGGTAACATCAAACTGCAAATAAATCACTGGTTTTTTCTCATATTCTTTTTCTTCGCAGCCGTTAGAATCCTTTTCACCACCCTTTGATTCAACAGAACAAGAATTCTGACCTTTCTGCCATGGTTCACTTAATTCTGTTACTGAAGACGAGCTTGATAAACCATGGAGCAAATTTGAAGCACTAGATAGTACTTTATTGTTTTCAATTTCATTATCCCAATCCTCAGTTATTAGTAAATGGTTTTCCATCATTTCACATTGATTTGCCATAGCAACCTGACTAGAAGCAGAGCTCTTGATATGTTCTATTTCATCAATGATCTTGGTATCTACTCCACCTCCTCCTTTAGCTAGAAAATGAGAATACTTGCACTTCTTTCCCAAACAGCAATTTCTTCCATAAGGACATGGCTTATTTTTTTCGACATTACTCTTTTCCCTTGAGGCACATGCTTGGGTTTGATGTTTTGAATTTTTCCAGGGTCTAAGGTACTGCTCTTGTGGTTCATGTAATACAGGTGCATATTTTGCACCGAGAGTACTATCCACTTCATGTATACTGGTACAATCACACTCATTTTGATTACTATTATCCATAGCACCTGAATCACAACTGATATTCAACTGTTTCTTGTCCTGTTCATTTGTCTTTGCTACTGGTAAGTCAGTGGAAACCTCATTTGATTTTAACTTATCATTATCACTAAGTCTTTCATTACGATTTTCAGCATCTGTTAGCATGTCAGATTTTACTGTACTGTCAAGTAAGGTGTCTGCTTCGCAGGTATCTGAAAGATGTTTTTCAGGGCTTTTTTCTTGGAGTTTTTCTTGTTCTAATGTCATCAAGCGTATCTCTTCCTGTAGGGCAGATATTTGTCTGAAAACCAGGGGGGAAACAATCACTGAATATACTGTGCAACATTTGATGAAAACCAATAAAGGATTTAGAAAAACCTGATTGATATAGTGCAAACTAAGATACTCACTTTTGTTGTTGTTCAATCTCCACTTGTTTCTTACTCATTTCTAAGGCAATTTCTAATTGTCTTAACTCTTCTTCTTCATTAGTTGGTTGTATTTCTCGGATTTCATTCTGTGTTTCTAATCTCTTCGTCCAGATATTTGGTGGCTGTGTTGATGTAATGGGTGTTGGACGCTTCGCTGGCTGTTAAAAGAAAATAACCAAATTAATCAATATTAAATTTCATACATGTACCAGCTATGGACAGGTCAATCTACCATGTATTATATGGGAAGCATGGGTGGCATGTGATGCTAATGCACCACCTTTCACCAATGCGACCCAGGTTCTTAAGGAGGCTGGAAAGTGTTTTGTGCCTTCACATACACTCTCAATTATGAACTAAAAATGGAAATTATTATGGCTATAATATAACAGCAAGTTAACGAGGAAAGCCAAAGACTATAGACCAAAGATCACAATGAACATGAAAAAATAACGTAAGACGTTGCCATGCCAACATCAGAACCCTTGGTATGCCAACGAAAATGTTCATTTAAAAAATCATAACTCAGGAACCAAATGGTAAAATTTTTAAAATCTTCTTTTTGACAAAAAAAGAAAACATTAATGTGAAAGGGAATTCGTAAAAATCTATAAAATTTGTTTGGAATAGTAGTTTCCTTTTACAGATTTTTTCAAAATTTTCCTTAAGTTTTTGAAAACAAACTAAAGCCCTATGCAAAATTTAAAGAAATTTCACTACAGAATTTTTGAGTTTTTTAGTTTGAACATTAAAATATATGAGTACGAAAATTTTCCATTTGCAAGTTCTACGTCTTGGACCTAGAACGCACATGCTCAAGAAAAACCGTTTTGAGCCTCCTTAAGCCCTGATGGGCTCAGTGAATTGTATGGAAATTGATGTTTGTTGGTTATCCTCTGTGCTTCAAGGGTTTTTCTCAGGATTCTCCAATATTTCCTTCCTCCAATAAAACAATTTTACAAACCTGTTGAGCTGGTTTTGAAGGTCTAAATACAGGAGCTACCAGTTTACTTGGTATACTATTTCTTTTTATGCCACTGCTTGTTGCTGGCTTTGTAGCTGCCGGCTTTGCAGCTGCTGGGGTTGTAGATTTACAGGTTTGTGGTTGTTGTCTTACAAATTTCTGGGTATTATTATCTTCAGTTTTTACTCGTTCCTGAAGTACATCAAACAGCATTTTACAGTTTTTAGCGGTTCTAGACTTTATACAGAGCACACATAACCAGGCACATAACATAACCAGGCTCCGGTTTGGTGGAAAGACTTCATTCTCAAAGTTGGAACATGATAACATAACTACAGAATAGTCTTTACTTAATAGAGTTTCTTCTTGAAAATAGTATTTTACAGCCATTAAGTTAAGCAAACTCAAAAGAGGTAACCATAAGCAGAAATGGTCTTTTCTTCTCTTTTTATCTATTAGGATGACATCATAAAGAAACAGTGTATATTTATGAGGTACCTTTTTATGTTTTTTATTATTTTTTTCTTTTGTTGACACATTATTTCCATGTTCTATTGTTCTATGGTTTCCCTTGCTCAGCTGTTCCTTGTTTGATCTTGTTCCACCCTGTTTTCTGTTTTCATTCACTTGTTCTTCATTCTCTATTCCATTCTCAGTACTACAAAAGAAAGAAGGTATAAATTCTTTACCAAGGTATAGAAACTGCTGTAATCTTAAATAACTTAATCTATAGATCATTCAGACAAACTCCAGTATTTCAAGTACATCCTTACCATTCTAATTTCTCTTTCTCTTCCTTCATTTCTTTGCATTCCTTGGCATGCTTCAATTAACACAATGAAAATTTAATTATTATTTTTTGATTACTTTTTATAAATTATTTGGATATCTTGTTTGAAGAAAATATCCCAAACATTTTGTATCCACACGAACCTCAATTTTCTGCTCCTCCTGTTTTTTCTTGATATCAATTTCTTCTCCAATCATAGATATTTCCTGATTATAATATCAAAGAATACCCCCTGAGTAAACGAGCCACATCTATTCATTACAAACTCAATTGATGCAATGCTACAGACGACACAAGGCCATATAACAAAAAAAACTGCAGATCAACAATAAATAAAGCAATTGTCCACCAAAATTATTATTCAACATTACCACTGTTTTCATTTTGAGTTAATTCCAATTTTATTCATTTTGATTTGTTTCTTTGAAGGGGAGGGAGAAAAGGGGTTCTTCAAAAGACCCAATTAAAATTCCTTGGTTGCTACCAACTCCCAAAGTATTAGTTGAATTACAATAAAATGGTGGATTTCTGTTTAATTACTTGGTGGGCTTCCTGTGGAACCACATCAAGTCTAAAAATGGGCTTTTCTTCAGGACTTTTGCATTATTAAATTCTGACAAAAGCTTGTCATACTATGACAAGTTCAAAATAAGGTGTAACATAACATGCATAATATATTAATGCAATTATTTTTCAATTTATTTTCTTGGGTGCATTGTTTATAAAAGAACAAAAGCCATCAGTCTCTCAACATCTAAACAGACTCTAACTACCAAAGCAAAGCTTTTCAACTAGAATAACACTCTAGGGAATGATTAGTAGAGTCTGTGGTGACCATTTGGAATTCCTGTCTTTGTCATTATCCGCACAATACCACTTACCGACACCTTGCCATTAAGTTATCAACCACTTACCGACACCCTACCAACACACTGCGCATTGATCACAATAGGCAAACTCAAAAATGGTTTCAAGAGGATATGGAAACATCACTCTTTCGAAACACTTATTACTTCACATTCTTTTCAAAAGCTTTACCTTTTCTCTTTTCCATTGCTCTGCTTTTAGCTGCTTGTTAGTTTTCATCTTTACCTGGAAAAAAATTCCTTGTTCCACATTCAAATGATATTTTGTTTCTGTCCATGATACATAATTACATGTATCATGCACTTAGTGTGATGACAAGTGGTTCCTACTGTACTCTGAATTTCATTATATTTATTCAATTTGAGCATTTAATCTCTCATTGGCATCCGATCAGTTACCTTCTGTACTTTAGGTTCATTCTTTGGTTTAGATGATTTCTTTGACTTAAAGAACAAAAAAAATCTAAATATACAGGTATACTTAATCAGTATTCAAATATAACATGTTCATACACAAAAAAAGCTTACTTACATCACAAAATATTTTCTTGTTGAATTCACGCTGCTCCTTTAAAGAGTTGAACTTGACAAAGTGCTTCATCTGTAATGATGTAGATGAAAATAATATGTACTTATTGACTAAGTGGGAGGGCTGTACAGGATAATGTTTGGCTCAAGGTGATGCTGTACTGACCAAGCACAGTGAGGTCCGTACAAATGACCAAGAGCCAAATATTTTCCCTTACGGCCTGACCTAACTCGGTCAATAATTTTATCATATGATCCTCACGGAAAAATTAATAAAAAAGCTAAAAAAGCACAGATTCAAGCAAGGCTGCAAGGCGTGCTTGCTCACAGCGTATGGCCTTGCTCACGCCATTTTTCCCAAGGTTTTTCTAAAAGCGCTTGCCCAGGCAGATACGTGTCATATGATAATAAAAATATCTACCCAGCCACTGATTAGCACATTAAAAAAAGCAATGTGAATATTCTTTGTTGACTCGTATGATTTTCAAAACCACCCATAAAATGAAGCTAACCATTTTAAGCAAGTTGGCCTGACATAATACCAGTTTAAGATGTTAACTTTGAAATAGAAAAACTTTAGTCTAACATTTTGTTCAATTCTATTTGGAATTTGACATCACTAGCAGTGAAGGCGTGCAGCGCAGATGCTCAAATCAAAAAGGACTTTACCTCTTCATCTGTGAAAGTCATTTCTCTTTGTTTCCTCTTGTGTTTCTAGAAAGGAAGCAATTGTGATGCCTAGTACCAAATGCCTAACTTGGTCTAATAGGTGTCTCATTTGTACAATCAAGCCCAAACAATGGGGGAAATGACTTCATAAACTGAGATTATCAAAGATGTGTTAGGATGTAAAGTGCATCCCAATGCAAAGTAAGGTAAGGAAAGTGTTCTTTAGTGCAATCTTTATCAATTAAAAAATGTTTTGATTGGTGTTGACACTAATTGTTACTGCTTTGAATAAAACTCCCCTGCCACTCTGTGGTACAAGGATGGATTAAGTTCTATTTGACAGATAAATGACTTATCCAGTGTATAAATTTATTCAGGAAATAACATCTATTCATCTAATCGCGTTATCCAACCTTCGTACAACCAAACCCTGCATAACAAATGTAAGCATTGTATCTGAGAAGAAGACCCCTGATCTAAATTTGAAAATAATATAATATATTAATATTGCCAAACTTAACTAGTAACTTAACTAGTAACTTTTATTACCTTGTAAAGGCCGTCAAGAAATTCTTCATCTTCATCACAATCCTGCTGTGCACAATTAGGGCTGAAATACATATTCAACAACATCAGACTTTTAGTGTGTCACCAATAAGGTCATTGGCATGGCTTTATGGTTACATACAGTAGCTTGTAGCATTAGTCAATCAATACATTTTTTCACTACATTTGTGCTGCTGGGGGTGAGGAAGTGGGTTGGGGAATTAGGTTAGAGCTGTGCATTTTTCTTTCACTTAAAAACCTGCTATATTATTATATGATCCTTGTATGCCATACCAGCAGTGTTCTCTAGTGTTTCTTTGAACTATAAAATAACAAAACAGCTATTAGCATCTGTATTGACAAAAAAGGATTAAGTGTTGATAAGAAAAGATGTATTTTAATGAACTCCACTCTTGGATGATAATAGAGTCACTTACCTTGGACATGTTCTTTTAACAAACAATAAAAAAACACCTTCAAAATAAGACAAATATTATCTGATTAATTATCTCTTAGTCCTATTGAACAATATGCCCAGGGAAGGGCGGGTACCGGGTTGGGGGTATTAGCTAGGGATAAGAAATATGGTTTATAGTCATTTCATGCATGGACCATTTTGCCCATGCGTAAAATCATCGACCATTCCTGTGCCAATTTGCTCCCGCCAATTCGCCTATGTGTAGAATCACTAGTCTAAGAAAGAAATATGTTACCATGATTTTAAAAAATGTAGTTCCTGATTTATCAACCTTACTTGACGCTTAAGCTCAGGACTTCAAAATGCGAACTTTCTATACGCAATAATGGACTCGCCTAGTACGCTAACTCTCTAACGAACGAAACAACTCATAATTACTTCTAGACTTTTTTTATCATTATTTAGCTTACTTGACATATCAATACTTCTTAGAACACAAAGTTTTATATAATTCTGTATTATCTGTTGAAGGACACCTGACGCCATAGCTTCATATTATCGAAGTGACTAAACGTTCAGCAGCCGGACACTGTCTTCAAATAACTAAACGTCTGGCAGTTGAAAAATTTCCCATGTCTCTTTGAAATCGGCCAATTTATTTATTTATTTATTTTTTGAAACCATTTATCTTTATTTAGAAAATTCCGCACTGCCGGACATTTAGTTATTTGAAAACTGTGTCTGGCAGTGTCGGAGAAACATTTTCTAAGTGTCACACTTGCATCACTTGTACTCTATGTATAGGGCTAGCTAAAGAGAGAAAGCTCAGATTTTTTGTTTTTTTGGAAGCGCTTAGGGATTCTAAATAAAGATAAACGGTGAAACATCAGCGGTCTCAGGACCACAAAACATACTGTTTCCCTCAGTCCGGGTAAATAAGTGTTAATTATTCAATGGTATATTCATTATAAGGGAATCTCACTAACAAAACCTAGAAATTCTTTAGTACTGTTACTATTTAACTAGTTGACTAAGTTCAAGTCCAATAAATTCTAAATCTAAAGCCTGGTTTACTGTTAAAAAGAGTATACTTTATAAGTGAGCAATTACCTCCATCCAATAATCAAATTCTGAACAGTCTTCATTTATTTCTTCAAGTTCTTCGTCTGTAAGAAACAATATAGATAATGCATTTCTCTAAGAGTATACTAGCATACTGTACCTTGTCCCTTTAGACTGTTAATAGTCCCTCCTTTCCCTGGCTTGGAAACACAGAGAGTGGCTGTGTTTTCACTAGAAATATTAACTTGCCTAAAATTCCTGGAGGTGTTTTAATCCGACAACCACTACCGCGATACAACGATACAGGCTATAAACAACGACACATCACTACGGCGATACAACTATACAGATGATACAATGATGCAGGAGATAAACACCGACACAACACTACGGCGATACAATGATACAGACGATACAACGATACAGGAGATAAACAATGACACATCACTACAGTGATACAACGATACAGACGATACAACGATACAGGAGATAAACAACGACACATCACTACGGTGATACAGATGATACAGGAGATACAACGATAAAATAGCTGTGGGCTTAAAGAGCTTGCAGATTGAGTTATTCAAGACGAAGTTGTAGCCATCTCAATGCGGCTAGGTGTGCCAGACTAAAACTACCCAGAGCCTCCTTAAAAATTGCAATACTATTAATGGCTCTTAGTCTTGGTGGCAGCGCGTTCGTATTGCTAATTTCTCAATTTTTTTCCTAATGAAAACATAGTTTAACTAACAGGGCTCGAAATTATGGCTGGACATAGGCATGAAAAGATGTCCTTCCAAATACGTTTTTGGAAGGTCATTATCGAATTTTGAAAGGACAAATAATGTGAATGATACACTCATTTTCTGCAAATATGCTTACTAAGAATTTCCCACCCTTGGTGAAATGCAAATAAAAAATTTGATTCAAACTATACTTTTTATACTAATTGTGCCTTTAATCTTGAGACATTGATGATACATAAATTAGCACTTTTTATATAGCATTTCTGAAGGACAAATCACCATAATTTTTTATTTTCACCTTGATTTGGAATGATCACGCTTATCAAATATAACTCATATTGTTAGTAACTTAACATAATTTAACAAAACATTCTGAAATCTTTTGGAAAAAAGACTTAAATCAAAGACAATGGTTTGAGTTAGATTGGTTTGTAAAATAGAGCGAAAAACTAGCTTGTATACGAATACAATTAATGCATGGATAATAAAATAACTTTGGTAGTTCATTTTTTCCCCTCTCAAAATATGCTCGGTCAATTTGTCCTTTCAAAATCTGATTTGGCAGGTCATTTAGCAAATTTTGAAGGACATTGTCCTTTGACCGCTGTTATTTCGAGCCCTGACTAAACACGTTTAGGTGTGAATGGGGTATTAGACAACTGTGCAGGAGGCTACTATAATGCAGGCTTTATCTGTCTTTCTGATCATTTACAAAATGTGGTTCCATGTTTCAATGAAGAAGGTTTCTTTGTAGAAGAATTTGTATTGATCCAGGCAATGAAGAAGTTTTCTTTTAACAAAGCCTAAGGTTTTTAACCTAAGGTTTTCCAATGGGGGTTTAAAAGGTCTTTCAATGATTAAAGGGGCAATTGGATAAAAATCAATGAAAATTGTAAATGACTTGAAACTTGGTTAAACTTATCTATATGGCCCAGATAGTAGCAAATTAAAACAACTTGTTTCCTTCACAGTCAAAAGTGGTGGATAAAAATTATTAATTTTATTCAGCATCTAAATTGTGAGTAATTAAATGACGTCATTTACTCAACCCTATTGTTCTTTTTGCTTTTAAACCACAATTTCTACAAGTGGCTCCCAGGCTAAAATCTTCACTAATCATGTTAACATAGTCATAAATGAGTCATATTATCCTCAAATACTGTCAAAAATTGGGGCGTTTTCATCCAAATGCCCCTTTAAGCTTGTTTCACTATATTTTAAATTTTTTGGAATGGATCTTGAACCTTATAGCAATAGATGGATTCTTAGGTTTTTTAAGTCATTTTTTACAATATGAAGTGAAACTACGATGTGATTGAAAGACTACGACATGATGGAAACAATGAAGATCTGCTGGTTTATTGACTATTTCCCCACTTAATATTTCAAAAATGATTTTTCCCTCCTTCCTCCCCCCCCCCCCCTTGGCATTCCCAAACCAAGATGCTCCCCCTCTTCTTTGGAAATAAGGATCTAAAACCCCACTCTCCTTTGGATTTCCAAAAATTCCCCCCAGTGGTAGGGGTATGGATATTTTCTGGAACTACCCAAGATATTAGCATCATTTACCTTCTGCAATTCGTTTGTATGCATAGCCAAGTTCTTGGAATTTTCTGTTAGCTTCTGGTGAATTTTGGTGCTGTTAAGGATAAAATTTGACACAACAACTTGATAACAGACAAAAACCATAAACAGGATGGATTAAAAACAATGGAATATCAAGCATTTGCAAGTGGAAAAACCAAACTTTCTAAGCACAATTTTTTTTCACAATTAACTGTGGTTTATGTTATTCTGCAAACTAAGACTTTCCAACTGCTGATTGTGAAATTCGTTTTTTACTGCTTCAGGTCCGAAACAAAGGGCACCAACTGATTATATTTTGATTGACAGATGAATAACCAAATTTCAGCATTCAGTTTACAACTACCGAGTTCACAGAACATTGAAAGCTGTAGTAAAGGAGACCTGTTTATCACTAACTAACCTTGTCTGGATGGCATTTTAGTGCTAGCTTTTTGTATGCTCTTCTGACTTCCTCTGCAAATCAAACAATGATAACTATAATACTGGTAATCAAACAAACAAATAAATAAATAAATAGGATTTAACAGATAA
Source organism: Actinia equina (assembly GCA_011057435.1). NCBI lineage: Eukaryota > Metazoa > Cnidaria > Anthozoa > Actiniaria > Actiniidae > Actinia > Actinia equina. The sequence continues at coordinate 312,202 of WHPX01001308.1, read as the reverse complement.
GTGTAGTATTTCATTCCAGTTTGTGATAATCCTCATTGCCGAACACTTATATTTTAGTTGATCACATACAATTCCTGCATGTGTATGTCCTCTTTAAATCACATATTAGAATACTAGTTACAACTTGATGATGAAGAGACTTGTATAAAAAATGTAAATCAAGCAATTCGGCTCCTGTATTCAAGTTTGGTTGCAAAGCAAGCTGCCCATCTTTGACCGGTCTCTTGAACTCCCAAAATCCAGTTGAAGAAGCACACTCTGTGGAGTTCACTGTTAATTCCTATTGATTTTTTTAATCTGTTCATTTTATCTTAGCGGCCCCAAGGGACTCTTTAAGGGCCCCAAGCACAGCTTGCATACTCAAGAGTTGTCCAGTCTTATTAAACAGATATAAGCTTGGGCCTTGACTTGCTCCAACCATGAAGAAGTTTTCTTTTAACAAAGCCTAAGGCTTGGTTTGCCTTGTTTTTTTAACAAGTTCTTCAATTTTATGGTTTCTGATTAGGTAATCCCCACGTATGGCTGATGGATTAGGGCCCTTTTACAAGAAGGGAGGGTAAACCATCTTCTACATGTTTAACTGTAATCGGGTATTGCGCATCCCTCTTTATGAGAATTATTGTATTTTATTTTATTCTTTCTACATGCAAAAAGTACGTAATATTTTGATGAATAAAAGTTTGTTTCCTAAATCCTTGTCATTGCGAGTAGACTACAGGCAAGCAAGGCTGTCCAGCTCGCTTTGGACAACCATCTGCGAATCACTTCTCCAATCGTTGATGTAAATCAGAAATAAAATTCACTTATGATGCTTATTTAATAGATAATATAGTAAATCAACCACGCATACTCCCTATATGTAGTATATTGAGCGCATGCAGTAAACAAACTTTTAACGAACAGCTACACAACACAACTATTATATATGATTCAGACCATTTTAAATCGCGTTAAAACACGATAGTGAAATCAAAATTATACTTTGGAAATTTCATACAAAATTGTGTGACGCTTTGAGGAAAAATCACAAGAAAACTCAAACTAAAAGATGAACTTTTGTATCTGTCACCTTCAACGCCGGAAAGTTGAATAACGGACGAATTTTAAAACACACGCACGTAAGAAGATGCCAAAATAACATTAAATTACCTTTTGTTGCATCGCTACTTAACCCAAGGGTTATATAACACTCATCTAGTGTTTTATCCATGGTTTATATTAGCAAGAAACGAGTATTTTGTAGAACATTTCACCTCATCCGTCTATTCCCACTACTTCGCGCCAAATCACACGTGAAGGCCTGACATCTCAACACGATCTGTACCACAGGAATCCCGATTATGCCATAACTAGGTGCTGTGACTACTCTAAAGGAGTCAATACTAGACGGAGAACGCGAAAAGGTTTTTTCCCCTTTTTTTCTTTCTTTGCACCAAATCGAAATATGGCGACCAATATAAGGGTAAAAAAAAGAAAATATCCAGTATTTTAACAGTGTCTTGATGAACATTATCTTTCGGCTTTCCATTCGCTAGGAGAGGATAAATTCAAATTCAATTCAATTACTGAAAGTCAACTAAATGAATTTGAAAGTGATGACTATCATAGTGATGACTGTCAAAAAGATGAAAACGTAACAAAAGCCTAACAATTTTAAACATAACTGTTCATTCTGCATGTTTATTTATGATTGGTAATATTAAATATACAGCATTCACATTTCATTGCATTTTAATATGGTTACGATTTTTCACTTCAGAGAAGGAGGGGTTATGCAAAATCATCCTTAAGGTATTAGATGGGTTATAAAAATGTTTGAATTACAAACAAAAAATTACCCACCCCTACCCCATCATAAATATAATGACCGCTCACTTAGCGAATCTTATCACAGCACTGATATTGTTCTGCTCAGTCATAAGAAGGCTAGCTTTTCGTATTTCCACTACTTCCGGTAGGCTTTCTGGCCTTAGCTTGCTCTAATACTTCTATGCACAACACTCGCTAGGGTTGCTAACCCCAACTTGCGCCTAGGTCTATAGCCCTAACTTCGGAAAGGGTTCACTGAGTCCTAATCCCAACGTCTGCTGGCGCGACTAAATCAAGATAGTTGCGCGAGGGCTTCTCATTATTCCATGCAAGGACTTGAGCTAGAGTTTCTAACCCCAACTTGTGCTAGGATTTCTACCCCAACTTGAACTAAGGTTTCTTACCCCAACCTCTACTAGGGTTTCTAACTCCAACTTGCACTAGGGTTTCTAATCCCAACTTGTGCTAGGGTTTCATGCCCCAACATTTGTTAGGGTTTCTAGCCCTAACCCTAAACCATAACTCCTAACCCCTAACCCCAACTTATTCTAGGGTTTCTAACCCCAACTTGTGCTAGGGTTTTTTTACTGCTTCATTTTATTTTTGGATGCCAAACAAGGTAGTTTTAAAATCGAGCAGCAGTGAGGGGGACTCACGATCGGCCAGCATTGCTAAAAATCACATATTGAAAAACACCAGCCCCCCCTGGGGTTTTTGGAGCAGTGACGAGGCCCTACAGGGGGTCTTGCGCGATCCGCCGGCCTCGGGAAAAGTCCCTCACTGCTACTGTGTTTGGGTAACGCAAACGGAGGTTAAGATATTCCTTAGATATAGATGGACGCCATCGAAAGCATTCGAAACAAAACTGTGCGTAAGCTCAGAACTCAGGTGTTGGATCGCCTGGATGCGGACTTTGCCTTCACAACATTTATGGAGGGAGATACAGACGAAACCATGAACTACGAGAGAGCAGAAAGGATAATCGATTTAATGCCAGAAGGCGATTACCGTTTGGAGTTGACGTTTATAAAGTATTTAGACGGCGAGTGGATGATAGAAAAGGGCAGGAATCCAATACGAGCGTCTGGTAAGCAAAGCTTGTTCGTTCTGAATAAGAATACCAGGCCTGGAGCACTCGAAGGAATAGACATGATGTTCTACGAAGTAGCATACCCAGTCACCGTGGTTATTTATGGCGCGTATGAGATCAAGAAACCTGACGTCAAGAAGTTGAAACCAATGCGACATCCTGGTAACTGCGTCGGTAAGTTGGTAAGAGAGTTCTTCGAAGATTCCTCCCGCGGAGGTAAGCTCACGCTAAATAGGAGGGAAGCCATCAGGAAATGGGAAAATGCCACCTACGGAGCTGGGGCTACTATAGATAACATTAAAAAATTAGAAACAGCATTAGGAAGGCGCATCATGGTAAAGGACATCACCGACGGTTTTATTTATTCTGGGACACATAAATACGGTGGCAAAGGTGCTCCTATAGTCGTTTACCAACACAACGGACATGCTTGGCGTGAACTAAGGTTCCCTAAAAAGAAAGAAACGAAGGTCTATAAAACCTCTCCATTGGTGAAATTGATCCACGAGAACTCCGTATGGTTGATGGATTCAGAAGGAAGTCAGTTTATGACCCAAGATGGTACTTTATACCGCCCCGAAATTGAACATCTACGCATCCAGAGCGCCTGTGAAACCTTAGGGGAAGACTTCTCAGACGAGGTCCTTAGCTCTCGTAGTTTGGACTTCTTAGCCGCAAAGAAGAGGAACGGATGGAAGTCCACGCCTAAGGAATTCGCCGACATAGCCAAAGCCTGCGTAGAACACGGTCATGGAGGTCTGTGGAACATGGAGTATGACGAAAACGAATACGTCTCCTTAGACATGAAACACTGTTACCCTGCAAGTTTTAAAGGATTGGGGGATTGTAAGGAGTATTATGACCGCTACGGACATCCAGACTCACAGTTCTTTCGTGTGTCCTTGGATGGTCGCTACGACGCCCCAGCAACTGGATTCGTACGATTAACCAGCTGGAAGTTAGCAAAGGGCTTACACCCCATAATTTACGCGTGGTATGGGAAGCATTTACAGGAAAAGGAATGGATTCCCATACCTCTCCTCAAATTCCTCGAAGAGCGTCGATTGCTAAGATACACTGCGCATGAAGCCATACTTTGTCACTCCTCCTTCACGAAATGGTTACCGGAGCATAACCCCACAGCAAGGATAATCATAGGAAAGTTCACACAAGGCGCAAAAGAAGGTGAGAAACATATGCAGCGGCGCCTAATAACGGACGAAGGCGAATTGAGTTTCCTAATAAAGCGGGCACATGACCAAGGAACTATGGTATCCGTGGAGAAATGGGACTATTTCGTAGAAGGTCAGAAAGAAAAGAAATGGAATGCACTTTGTTACTACCAAGATCACAGACCACAGTATTACCACCTGCGTGCCAGCATGCTCGCATATGCGCACATAAACCTATTAGCAATGTTGCTTAGGTTTGACAAAGAGGACATCCCGCGCGTAGCTACGGATTCCCTGTATGTAAAGCCAGAGGTGTTGGAGAAGATGAAAGAATTCTACACCGACGACGAACTCGCAGAAAGCGGTCAATGGCGCGTCAAAGACGAAGAGATAAAAGCTTGGAGAGAACGTGTGGTGTATACTGGCGAACACCTCCGCGGTTCCATTACGCCTACAAAAGAGCCATTACCGTCAGTTGCAGACCCCATTTCCTACCAACGCTTCTCTTATCTTTACGGTACGGGCGGCAGTGGTAAGACCACCAGGGTTTTGGAACTCTTTCCAAAGATAAAGGTCTTGACCCCAACGCACCGTTTAGAAAGGGAATTGACGGAAATGGGTTACGACGCACAAACCTACCACAGCTTCTTTCGCTGGAATGGTCAAAAGTGGGTACCAGAAGCCATCCACGACATACCTCCGGTGATACTTTGGGATGAGATTTGCACTGTGCCATTAGAAATACTACAGGAGTTCGTAGACTTCCTCCGTGGGAAATCCCAAGTGATATTTGCCGGGGATCCATGTCAGCCGCCTCCAATAGCCGGAGAGATGCCACATAAATGGTTGAAAGAAATGGTAAGTTATCATGAAGAAATTGACACCGACTACCGCAGCAAGGACCAAATAAGGAACTTAAAAGCGGAATTAAGGGGCCTTAGTGATGCCCAGCAATGCAAAACATTGCGTAAGAGAGTACGAGCGAAATCCTACGAGGACTTCCTATACGCATGGCATCCTGAGGATTTGGTGCTGAGCAGCAAACGCGCAGCGCAGTCCCGCATACAGAAAGACTTACTCAAAATACACCAGGAACGCTTCCCTGGGCATCTGGTGCCCATTTGTTACAAACCCCACGACACCCGAATGCAGAAAAGAGACGTCTGGGTCCCGGGAACTAAGACCCGGTTGGAAAACGCAGTAACGCACGATAAGGTTTGGGTGCCCATGAAAATGGTGGAAAGAATTACCTCCCATCCAGACTGGCGTTTGGGTTATTGCATGACAGTCCACAGCGCGCAGGGGCTTACCATAACAGAAACCTTGTGGATCATAGACCAGCGGCTGTGTTGGAGCAATTTGATATACACCGCCATAAGTCGTGTGGAGTATGCCAAACAGTTAAAAAGAGCCTGGGGTCCGCAATTGCGGTACGATGAGACCCCGGAAGAAGTAGCCAAAGAAAACGTGTCTAAGAAACTCCTTCGCTACAAGCGCCACGACAAAGAAAAAAATATGACGTTCGACCTATGCGTGGACGACGTCTATAAGAAAGGCGCACGCTGCGCCAAATGTAACATACCGCTACTATGGAAGTTCTTAGCGAATGACGATCAGCAGTTCTCCGTGGATCGCATAAATAACAAACGCGGGCATTGCAGAGGCAACGTAAGACTGACATGCCTAGAGTGCAATCGGGCGCGCGGTGCTGCACTACTTTGAATCTTTAGGAACTATGAGTAACTCTTCCTTAACAAATCCGCGACTTGGGCCATTTAGGTAATATAACACGGGTTGCCCTTCCTTGGTGACGGACTTTGAAATCTCATACGTTTTCAGAGACCAGTTAGGATCCGTGGCTCTCTTACTGCCACCTTCTAGTTCCCCCGGCTGATAGAGGTACCTGACCACTATGTCGCGGGGGAGCTTTTTTTCCTTTAGTCCGACGGCCCTCGAACTTCTGACGTAGGACTTGTGTTCCACGTGCTTCTTTTTTATGGCGTCCTTGGGTTTCATTCCCGTAGCCCTGGCCGCCTCGTTATTCAAAGCCACAATGACCTGGGGGAGTCTCTGTGTCCATTCCTTATTACGTTTGGAGGGATCTTCCAGCTCTTTCCAATACTGGTACCCAAAGAGACGCTCGGCCAGGGTCTTATTGAATCTTTCGACGATGCTCTGACCTCTGTGGTACTCTGCTTCGGCTCTCCTAATTTTGGTGTCGTGGTCTTTCAAGGTCTTGGTAACCACGCCCATAAACTCCGTTCCCGCATCCACTTGCAGCAGCTTTGGCCATTTCAGAACGCGCTTATAAATCCTACTTAGGGCTTCTGCGACTTCCCCAGAATCCTTGCTGGTTATGGGTTCGGCGTCCTTGTATCTGCTTGCGATATCAACCACGGTCAAAGCGTATCTATAGGTCTTTCTTCTTACCGTGTCGTGTGGTAAGAAAAGCAAATCCGCCTGATGAACTTCATTAGGGGCATTTACGGTAAAGCTGGGTCTGGGAATGTACTTAGGCACGGGAAGATAAACCTGCCAGATGGTTTGTTTCTTTAACCAGTTCTTAGCCGTTTCGTCGGATACCCTGGCTGCGGTCGCGAGTTTCTTGATAGCCGCCACTCCTCTCCAATAGCCTTCGGGACCGTAGTAAATCCTTTTGAGTTTGTCCTCAGTTCGACCCATTATATGAATTCCAAGACGAGATTGATCTTACGTCCGTTGAAATCCACCGTCTTTCCGTCCACTTTAATGGTGATGTTTATGCTTTCTACTAAATCGCAAGGCAAGTCATAGCTTAAAGAAATGGGAGTGTATTCTACCAGGTCGAATGGATTACCTTTAGGTGAAAACTTAGACATCAGATGGGAGGGATTTCCGTTGTTGTAACTGCAGACTAAATCGCAATAGACTTCGTAAGAGGATGCGACTTTCCAACCTACGGGAACTGCCGTGGTGGTAATTGACTTACGCTGAATTCCAAGTAAAGATCCCAATGGTTCAAACTTTCCAAGGGTCATTGAGAAACCGCCAGGTATGTCATGTTTGAGGGTCATTTCGTGCGGCAACCCTGTGGTAAGAGTATAACGGTGTTTGGCGAGCTCCTTAGCGAGGGTAATTGGGGTGTAATGTCCATCTGGGAGCATTACGCCTTGGTAAGTGTTAGGCTTCTTTTGCGTGGTGATCAATGCCTTGGTCAAATTATACCAAGAATTGTACAAAGAGCAACTGACCAGCCGAACTGTATGGGCTTTGATGGGGGGATTCAAATAAGTGGTAAAGTCATTCTTGTCGCTTTCCAAAAAGACGATCATTATATATTAGACGCGAAGCATGAGCGTCACTCAAACTAAATACGCTAAGGCGGCGCCTCCTGCCAGCCCTGCGACTCCTACGAAGACCAACTCATTGTCTTTTTGTTTCTTTGACGGCTGATAGTAATTCTTAAATTGTGGCTTGCTAATCCTAAAGTCGGGGTGCGTCTGTGCATAAAGTTTAAAGGCGTAGTCCGTATTTTCGAAGTTCTTATCCGCCTGCATCTTGTCTTGGTAGTTCTTATCCAACCAATCCCTGTAAGCTTGTCTTTTTTCATTCCAAGCCGCAACGTCTCGCTGATATTTCTCCAGGGCTAAGTCATGCCTTTTCCTCTCGGCATCGCCTTTGTTGCCCCTGACTAATCTATCCAAATATTGACCACCATAACTAGCTCCTGTGAATGCTAACGCTGCAATGACACCACCTACCAATACGCTTGCCATATATAAGGGCCTCACGGCCTAGGCAGGTACTTTTCCTTCTGTAGGTAGTCCTTAAGGGCAATGCTACCTGCTACTGCAGCAGTCATCTTAGCAAAGCCCGTAATGCTCTTGCTTGGGTCTTCAGTAAAGTCTTCTTTGAGCACTTTCTTACCTACCCAACCAATACCTGCGACAATAGAAGTAATAATAGCTGCATCTTCGACGGTTTTCATTAATGCTGACGACATTATATTACAAGGAGAGGAGGTTTTATTCCATCTCGGGTATTTTACTTCTCTTAGGAGGCTCCACATACCTCATTTCTGCCCTTGGTTCCACTTTTGGTTTAGCAGCCCGCCATTGTAAGTAGAGGCTGCCTGCTGCTATAGCAATTCCTAATGCTCCGATAACGTAGCCCGGATTCCAAAAGGATTCCTCTTCTTTTTCCTCCTCCTTCTTTTCCTTCTTTGCTTTGTTCTTCCTGTTCATCTCAGCGAGCTTCTTCCCCGCAGCGACTCTACCCGGGGATTTAGGCTTGGTAATTTGCTGAGGGGTTTCCTCCGCCTTTGTTTCGGTGTCACTCATCTTATATCTAAGGACTTGAAGGACTTAACAAGTAACTTGATAATAACTTGATAATGACTTGACGATGACTTGATAATGACTTGACGACGACTTGATAATGACTTGACTAAGTCCCGTGAATGACTTGACGATGACTTGATAATGACTTGACTAAGTCCCGTGGATGACTTCAGAAGGACTTACATCGACTTGATCAAGTGCTGCCTTGAAGATCTCCTCGACTTGCTTATCTTTTTTGTAGTCCTTCCAAGACACCAATACCTCCTTCAAGTCGACATGCTGAGCTACGTGAAGTCCCAAAGATGCGACTGCCATTAACTTACCGCACTTCAAAGACAACCACCCGCAGGTTATCTTAAGTTCTTGGGATATGACATAGTCCTCACTTATGTCCTTCCGCAGCGCCTCCACGTCGTCTATGGGCAGTGCAAGTCCAAGCAGTTTGGTGGCCAGCTTAATAGCGGAGTCTGCTACGGCATTCGTGGTTTTACTTGCAAGGGCGGCTTCGTACCTCTTATGGAACTTCTTAACCTCCTCTTCTGAAAGTTTATTAACCTGCTCATGTGTCATCTCCTTGCCTATCATTTCTTTACACTTTCCCGATGACACCAGGACGTTAAGTTGTTCCTTAAGGTTACTTTCATCTACGGGGACTTCATCCAAGAGCTGCTCAATCTCCATATATGTTAATGGAATACGGAAACCTCAAAGAGAAGATCATTTTGGAATGTTGGTGCGTTTTTAAATGCCGCATGTAATCGTGCAACTGTTCCTTAGATATCTCGCCGCCGTAGTCAGAGAGGATGGTTTCCAAATCGCTCTTACTGGGAGTGTAGAAGACGACCAGAGAGCCTATGTTTTCCCTAAAGGGTTTAGAGACGCTGGTAAGCTGCTGCGAGAGCAACCAAACGCTGATATTGTCATGTCTGCCACTGAAAGCAAGCTTCACTAACTCCGATGTGCGTCTTTTTACGTCGTCCCCGCAGGCAATGTCATCCAGTATGAGGAGTGTCTGAGTATCCTTGGGGAATTGTTTATGCCAAAACTTCAAATGGCTGGATAACTCATTAGGGTCTAAGATATCCACAAAGAAGTCGTCATCTTTCACGCCTATGCCCGTCCAGGTGCGGTTATTCACATAGGTAGGGCATAATAACACTATGTAGTCGAAACGGTATCTAAAGGGCCCCAGGAGTTGCTCCACTACGAACTGCGTTTTACCACAGCCGGTTGGTCCTACTATCAGAGCATTGCAGGGAATATGTTCTGGGGTCATCGAATATATTCAATGACTCATTATATATACGATGGACCCAGTGGAAGCAGTAAGAAGGATTGCCGGCGACATGCAAGATAAAAGGAACACCATCGAAATGCAAAGAGAAGAGATCGACCGTTTGAAAGAGCGCGTGCAGGAATTGTATGATGAAATGTGCGGTCTGAAGCGCGCGGAAAGGTTTGGTGCGCTGATAACGATGGCAACGTGGGCAAAAGAGTCCGTTGTGGATTTCATGCGGTATCCATTGTAAAAGGGGTCTGATATTTATTGTTGATTTGTTAAATCCTGCAGACAGATCTTAAAGAGGGGTCTGATATTTATTGTTGATTTGTTAAATGATGTTAACAAAACAACAAGAAAAATAAGAATAGGATTTAGGACTCTTTGCGCAGGATCTTATATGAGGCTTAAATAACACTATGTTATAATGAGGTGTAAGAATTGTGGTAGGGAGTTCAGCAGCAAACAAAGATTACAATACCACGTTGAAAAACGTGTGTGCAGTAAGGAAGTAAACAACGTTACCATCTGCGAAGACTGTGATAAACAGTTCAGCAGTGCGCAGGCGCTGGAGTACCACCGTAGTAAAAGAGTTTGTTTAAAGAACATATGCGTGCGCTGCGACGAGGATGTTACCGACGCTTGGCACCAACATAGATGCCGTGGCAATTACGATCTGCTGGGCGTGGCTTGCGAGGAGCACGGTGACGTCGCCGCACGATGTTGCCCAGTCGACACCATAAAGGAGTTAACGCGCCGGAAGAAGGAAATTGACGAAACGTTTGCGGAGTTTGATCAAGTGGAAGGCGTAAGGTGGGAAAACAGGGAACATTGGGAGGCAACTTGTGAGCGCTGCGGCTGTCAAAGAAGTGACCAACATATTTGGCAGTGCCTTTACGACGGCCAAGGCGGTTTCAAAGAGTACTTAGATCGCTTCGATGCTTGGCATGCCGGTAACGAGGCGGCCCGTAGAAGTTAGAAAGGGACCTAAAATAGTAAGATAGGGTTTGTGCAAAGAGTCTCAAATCCCATTCTTATTTTTATTGTTGTTTGTTAAGTATCATCAACATTTAACAAAACAACAATAATATTAAAGACCCCTTTGAAATGACCTTGCGATGGAGTAGCGAAGTATGACTTGCGCAAAGAGTCCCAAAATACGATCTTATTTTTATTGTTGTTTGTTAACATCATTTAACAAAACAACAATAATATTAAGGACCTGTTTGAAACCAGTCTGCAATATAGTAGTAAAGTAAGGTCTGCGCAAAGAGTCTCAAATCCTGATCTTATTTTTATTGTTGTTTTGTTAAGTATCATCAACATTTAACAAAACAACAATAATATTAAGGACCTGTTTGAAACCAGTCTGCAGGATTTAACAAATCAACGATAAATATCAGACCCCCCTTTAAAGAGGGTTTGCCAAGCATATGCTTGGAGGATTTATAATATATGGACTGTATTACGTGCGAACTACCAGCCGACTGCATTGCCTCTCCTAAGCCAAGAAAAAAATACACCTGCCTTCATTGCAGCAAGGTATTTCTCGAAGGATCCTTTGTGGGGCATTGGTGCCTGGCGGATCAGCGTACGATGGTAGACGCACTTAAGAGTGAAGAGGAGACTCAGGCTCCCAAGTAACCACGTCAAATATCCATCTACCATCCTTCTTACCATGACTCATAACATGGGTAACATCCTGCCCTTCAATGGCGTACCTTATTCTATCGGGCGCCCAAAGGGTGTACGTTCTTTTTTTATGTTTCAACACCAAACGCAGACGGTCAATGTCTTCAAAGACCACGTAATTCTTTACCTCATAGATTTCCCCCACCACCAAATCCCTCCAGTGCGTCTGGATGAATTTTAGCTCATTGAATTTGTCCTTGTCCATATATTCTATGAAATATCTTTAAGTGCGTCTTTAAAGTGTCTGCGTTCCTAAAGCGCTTGCAGCAATATGCACAAGGTAAACGCATTCCTTGTGCATACTCCGCTATTGCGCGGCAGATGTCGTCGTAGTCGTTGCTGATTAACACCTTGTAACCATTCTGCTCATACCTTTCCAATAGCAGGCGTTGACTATCAGATAATACCCCGTTGCCTTTAGGAGTCTTTAGCTCGATGCAGAAACCACAGTATCGCACGTGTGCATTCAAGATGAGCAGGTCAGGCTGTCCTCGTTGATATCCTTTCTGCCAGCACTTTATGCGTTTGTTTGACGTGTCTTGTAGTTCACCTAGGCCAGGGGCTATGAGCATTTGAGGGTAAAACTTGCGGATGTAGTCCACTACCTTCTTATGCAAGTCGAACTCGTTTTCTATTTTAAATACCAACTTGTTGGGGCCGTCAAAGCGCCTTTCAATTTCGTATTTACCGGTCTTCCTTAACGCGGGAAGGACGTCCTCAAAGACCCAATCACTGAACTCCTCTGCCTTTGGCATCTTAGAGCTAAATATTAACTGATACAACCCAGGCTCAGAAATAAACACGGAATGTGGGTGATTAGTAGAAGGGGAGCGATTCGTTCCCCTTAATTCAGCCCATCTTTTCTGGTGTTTCTCAGATACGTGGTCTCTAATAGCCTTTTTGGTGTTCTCATAGTCCAACGCGGCTGCCACTTCCTTCGCTTTAAAGTACAGTTTGTCGCCTTGCACTATGCATTGCAGTTCGTTGTCGTCGTTTTCAAATACGCGGAGCATCGTATATCTAAGGAATATTTAACCTTAATATGCAACACTTTTAAGTTGGTTCATTTCCACGCTTAGTTGCGCGTCTGACACCACAAAGATGTAGCAGTTTATCTTAGTAGTATCGCTGGCATGTTTGGTGCGCTTGATCTCCAAAGTAATACCATCCTGGGTGTTTACCAGCCGCAATCCCTGGCCATGCATGCTCTCATCATTAGTAGTGCGCATGTCAATCCATAACGCATATTTATCCTTAAAGAACTCCTTTGGGGCAATTTGATCGCCAAATTTTTGCATTGCCTCCCGGTACATATCTTCAGGTTTTATCCCTTGGGAGTAAACCTTGTTTGGTACTCCGTTTATGTTTACGCCGACATTGGTAATGTTGGGGTTAAAGAACGCCTCGGAGTCACGCAATCCTGCGGTGTATGTTTTTGCAAACAGCAACATTAGCCCCGTTAAACTGCGTCGTGGTATATTAATACTTTGGTTGATGACCTCTTCAACGTTGTTCGTGAAGCTAAACGTTTTGTACATTACTACGTGGTCGTAAAGGAATGCTTTACCGGCACTGTATTCCATGCCTGCGCTACGAGCGATATCTTCAGAGTACACGGTCTCGTACTGTAATTCTAAGTTGGTGATAGCATATGGATGCGAGGACGAACTTACGTCTTTTCCTTGCAGGATGTTGGTCGTATCTGCCAAGGTTACTTCGAACTGCAGTTCAGAAAGCTGTCTTGGGTAATACGCACCGTGGTTTGTTATTACTTCGAAGTCCAATGGAATGAGATATTTGGTGCCGTAGGCTGTCTTTATTTCGTCTTCTCCTGAGGCGCTGGCGGTTGCGCTTCTTACCTTACGTATGGCTTCACTTGCTATTCCTTGTTCTATCCTTTGTGCGCGGTCGAAGGCCGTCAACCACAAATCTTTGTATGTGGTGTAAAGATCGTACCTGTTTAAGTCTAACAGGGATTCACCAGCAAACTTGATTCTCATCTTAGAAACAAGGTTCCTGCCTACGTTATTAACAACATAACGAATGTCTGCGGTATCTGGTTGAACTGCTAGGTCAAACCTTAACGCCAGGGTGCCAGGAACCAATACTAAGTTATCCGTTAGACGGGGTACACCTACATACAAGGTTTCCCCAGGTTTGGCGCTAGAAGGAGTAAAGGTGACCCGGTGAAAGGTACGTTCTGCTTTCAGACCGCCAACCTGCTTAGGAAGGAGGTTAGGATTTAACTTTGAGCTTATCATATATAATGTAAGCAGAAGGAACGGATTTTGATCCCCTTACCGAAGAAGGTCAAGTAGATATTAATGACGAAGAATACGAGTCTTTACTTCCTAATGACAACGTAGACCAAGAAGGGCTATTTGACAAGCTAAGACGCAGATATGGCAGCAGCAGGCTCCGCGATGCTATGCGTTCTTTGAGAGACAAATTTAGGTCTAAGAACCCCCACAAACCCGTTCCAGAATATTTGCAAATGGAAGACTTAGGACCGGTTCCCGAAGCCCCCAGCGCTGCATGGCTTAGCCAGATTCAGGAACAAATGAACGAATCCATGGATGAAGAACCGAACGACTTTGATAGGATCAAGGAAGAATTCCCAAACTGGGACCCAGACAAAGCCCAAGTAATGTTCAACGATGATAACGAATGGGGTAAGGAAGTCATAATAGCAAGGTTAAATAGGTCTAATGCTAAGCCATACATTATCAAGGACATAAATGGCAAATACTACCCAGATAAGAATATTCCTCCGACCCTTAGGAAGGCATTAGGGGAACCCAACTTAACCGCGCAACGTGACTCGGCTAGGGAAAAAACGCGAATGGATCTCAATAAGATCCTTAAGGCGGCAGCTAGATTACCGGTCGCTGCAGGCGGATATGGAACACACGAAGAATTAAGGGCGCAAGTAGGAACGCTGAGCGGGTCACTCCAAACCAAGACAGAGGAAGTTGCTACACTGAACGCTCAGAAAAGGGAATTGGAGGCCAGGATAAGTAGATTACAGACCTTACCAGCACGCCTTGCCGAGCAAGCCGCATCTAAACATAACTTAGCGGAGACGCTTATAGAATTGGCTAAGGTTAACGAACGAAAGGAGGCAGTTAATGACGACTTAGAACGAATCACCAGGGAGCGTGAGGATCTTTTGAGAGCAAGTGAGGATTTGGCGGCTCTCAGGGAGTCTTTCCAGGATCTAGAAGAAACGATGAATGAAAGAGAAGATGAATACATGAAGCAAGTGCGAGCGATGGCGGATTCTCATGGGCGAGAAAAACAGAATTATGAGGAACGTCTTAGTGAGGTAACGCAAAAGATGGTAGATGCGAGGAAGAACTTTGACCTCGCGGTTAAGAACGTTGGACATAAAGATGCAGAACTTAAGCGCTTGAGTGAAGAGCTGGAGTCCTCAGTAGCTGAAGAGCGACGGTTAACCTCGGAAATCGTCGTTAAGGAGGAGCAATTAAGACAAAGTGAGCAAGCTATCGAAGATTTGGAGGGGCAAATAGAGCGGCAGCGGGAAATAATTAATGACCTGACGCGCCCTGAAGTGGAAAGGGAAGCAGCTCAAAAGGAATTAGAGACCCTGCAGGAAAGAGTCGCGGAATTACAGGCACAAAAGGAAAAGCTGGAAAAAGAATTGGGGCTTACCACTAAAGAAAAGATAAAAAGAGCTTTGGTAAAATATGGCATTCCGTTGGCATTTGCAGTCGCCATTTCCTCCGTAGTAGGAGTAATTCTTAGCTCCGTTAAAGCTACGAGCGCAGGTGTAAAGGCAGTAGGCAAAGGGCTGGCGGACTTGGGTAAAAAGATGGCAGCCGCTTTACCGGGGCTGCTTGGTAGCGTTCTTAGTTTGGTACTTAGAACCGGAGGAGAACTGTTAAAGTTCGTGGGGAATAACATTTGGATCCTGGTGGTAGCTATCGGCGTGGTCCTTTTGAAGAAGATGAAGGTGTAGGCTTATCCTTATGTATTACTGGAGGCTTATCATCGTCTGGTGCCCGAGGCATCCTCGACTGGGGATAAGTAAAGATAGTATTCGCACCGCCTTGATAATTTGGTGCTAGGGGCAGGACGCTCATAGTGCTAATGGGCTTATGATTCCAAGCAGCATCCGTCGGGGAACCTTTTGACGGCGCGGCATTTATCCGAAGGTAGGCAACGTCGTTGGGAAGGACCTGAAGCTTCGCATATTGGCAATTGGCTATCATGTGAAAAGTCGCGGGCGTTAGATCTTCTCCGCTTGCTGGAGGGGGCTCCGACGAGAAATGAGCTGGGTTCCTATTACTATCTTTTTTTCTGTAGGGCAGTAATGGGTGGTTATCCTCATCGACGATCCTAAACCCGACATTACACGAATACCCCGTCGAAATGCAAATGGTACACATGATCAATCCCAGGCCCCCAACCTTCACCCACAAACCCGTGTCATGCCAATGCTGTTCTAAGTAGTCCTTCTCCTCTAAGTAATGAAGAAACCGATCTTCCTTCGCATGTGGATTCATATATTCCAGGCAACAAAGTTACCTTCTAGAGACTGAGCACCGTAAGAGTGCTGATGGTTGAGTGATTATAAGGTCGATCTCTTTGATCGTGTACGCTATTTACCGTTACTACACCCGTATCGTCTACGCGTATTTGCAGCTTTACTTTTCCATGGCAATCGGCAACCATATGGAAAGTCCAAACCGATAGGTTTTCGACGCTACCGGGGTTGGGCTCTACGGAGAAATGCGCAGGCTCTCTGTTATTCGTTTTAGCACGCATGGGCTGTAGTATGCCATTCTCATCCAGGAACCTGAAGCCGACGTTAGCGTGGCTGCTAGTACCAATGCAAATGCTACAAAGGATTAACTTTTTCCCTGAGTAGTTCAAATCCACAGACATACCAGTGACATCAACCCAAGCAGCTTGGGTGTATTTTTTCTCACCTGTGTAAGTCGTGTAAACACAATCCATTCCGGATACGTAGGGGTTGTTCATCGCCATATATAAAGACTTAAACCAACACTCGCGGCTGCTAGTCCGGCTTTTAGTAAGTTATGGTCATATTCCTCTTCTTTCTTCTTTACCTTCTTAGGCTGTTCAACCGTTTTCTTAGGATGTTCGACTAAATGCACCTTTTTAGGCTGTTCAACTAAGTGCCTCCTAAGCGTGTCAGAGTTCACGTCATTTTCCCCAAACTTCATATCCTTAGTAGCCTTTTGAAGTTTGTTATTGTATCCTACTACAGAGCCAGTATTTATAGATAAGTTGCTGGGCATTAACCAACAACCCGGGGCTACGGCATAGTCCAGTCGGGCTTTGGAATTTTGTATGGCAAGCTGGTAACGCTGTACGCCTTTGCTAATGTCGCCTTCCAAAATTGAACTTTCAAAGAGGATTAAGGCTTCTGCTCTGGTTTCTTCTGCAGCACCGGTATTTCCAATTATGCTTGATCGGGTATTTACCTGAGCCCCAAGAATAGAATACACGTAAGCTTCTATGCTGCGGTTCAAACGGGCAAGACCGGCTTTGGTTAGTCCTTTACCTTCTTGGGGTATGAAATTAAAGTACTGCTTCATGTGTTCGTCGTTGGTAATGCGGATGATCAAAGGATTATCTCCACCATATTTACCACCCTCGTCTTTGAACAGAGGTCCGTCTCTAACTTCTTTGGTAGTTTTGGCATTTGGTTCGAAGAAGGTGCTAGTATCATAAGTTACTTTATGATAACCCGTGTCCCACCGTAGCCGTAATGCATGGACTTCCTTATCACTTAGCCTATGTCCACCAATTCCCCAATAAGCCCAGATGTGACCCAGACCATTGTTGGCTCCGGCAGTGCATCGGAAGTCCTTCCCGGCAACTCCAAACTCCTTACAAAGTCTGTCATAGGCAGGTGAGGAGTATCTGTTATCTCTAGGGTTAAACGCAGCATCTCCCGGTAATGCAATCACACCCATCTCATGCAATATTCTTCGTACGGTGAAGTGGAAGTGAAACATGAATATTGAATTCTCCATCAAGTTCGCACTTACACCACAACCGCTGGTGGCACACCAGACAGCAAAGTTCAATTGCTGTGGCCAATAACGCATGTTGGGTCCACTTAACCATTCATGCGCTTCTTTCGCAGTGATGTGGTTTATAGGAACTTCCTTGAAGATATCTCGCACTTTTAATGGGAAGGAATTACTGCTAGAGATCCGCATGTCTAACGTTAAGTCTAAACTTGGGCGTTTGTCAAATGAAACTGCGGGTATCGGATAAGTACTGGTACTAAATAATAATTCATTCGACCAACCGGGCTCTATCTCCGCGTTGCTGTACAACAACTTATCACCATAGTGAATTCCATCAGATCTGCGGTTGAATTTATTTGGATCTGATTGTGGAAACATCTTCCTATAGAAATCCAAGTTGGTATAGTCGTGATGTGGCTGCTCCTCTATATCGTTCCCAAAGGCGTCGTACATTATTATATAATGGATGTTATACCATCAGCACCTCAGTTGTATCCAGAAATACCTAAGGGCCCAAACGAGACGAACGCTGAGAACTTCCGCTTGAATAAAGCGAATCTAATTCTGGCTTACTTCGAAGGCCAAGTGAAACACTATGTGGAGGTTAGGAAGAAATATGCCAGAGCCAGGAGCATATTACATAAAATTGCGATAACTACAGGATCTCTATCCGTAGCATTGACAGGCACCGGTGTTGCTACTTCCCTTACCGGCCCTGGAATAGTCGTCGGCGTTCCTTTAGCCGGCGTAGGAGCAGCTTGCGGTATCGTATCCGCTGTTACGACAGGCATTATGAAACAGTTGTCGGGTAAGATATCCAAGCACGACACACATATAGCCCTTGCAAGAGCAAAGTCTAACACCATTGCCGATTTGGTCTCCCAGGCCCTGCGGGACCGCAAGATCGATGAGGTAGAGTTCTCTTTGATCCTTGCGGAAGAAAAGAAGTATGAGGAGTTAAAGTCGGGCAATAAAAAAACCATCGTGAAAGATCTTTCCGAGGAATCTCGCAAAAAGATCTATCAGGAGGCAAAAGAGGAGCTGCAAAGAAAGCTCGCTCAGTAGACATCTGCTTTGAAAAGAACGTAGGTGGATTTTGGCTGCACATTTCATCTTCTCGGAATCCATTCTAACAGCGGGTGCTGGGGGTCTATTTGCTGAAATATTTCGTAGATTACGTCAGGGTAATAAGGAATATCCTTATTCAGCCGACAGAATAACCACTCGGCTCTTTGCATGTCTGGGACGTCGGGAATACGCCTACCGGTAATTTCAGACAAAAGATAGGGAATAGCTTTGTAATATTTCCCTAGCTTTAATTTTTTCAGTGTTTTCCGTAGACTTTGTGGGGTTGGTTCTTCTAAGTGGTCTATAATCCTTTCCATTACTTCGTCGTCTAAATATACCGGCCGTAAACCTTGGATATGACTCATCCAGTCTCGGAAGTATTTTATTCTTTTGTATGGGGTCTTCTTACGACCTCCGTTAGAATAATATTGTTCCCTGGTAGCACAAGGTACGGCATTACGAATATTCTTACCACACTCGTTACACTGTGCTGACGTGTCATCTTCTATTTGCATCTTCTTACCACAGCACCAAAAAGGTTCTGGCTTAGGTACAATAACTTGTGGGGTTAGACAAATCACACAGATACCGTTAACGAACTTTTTACATCCATGCATCGTATATTTATAAGATATTTTAACCTCCGTTTGCGTTACCCAAACACAGCAGCAGTGAGGGACTTTTCCCGAGGCCGGCGGATCGCGCAAGACCCCCTGTAGGGCCTCGTCACTGCTCCAAAAACCCCAGGGGGGGCTGGTGTTTTTCAATATGTGATTTTTAGCAATGCCGGCCGATCGTGAGTCCCCCTCACTGCTGCTAATCGTCTGATCAGACTTCAGCAAAATAAGTGGGTTTTTTACCCTCTGGTCCCCCCCCCCCCCCCCCCCCCAAGACGCAAAGTATTATGGGAATGTCCATGACAGTAGAGAATATAACTTCGATGCACTGATGTGTTCGCTAGAGCGATCTATCTAACGATTGTCTTATCTCTTGCAATGCTGACAGAACATTTTTTATCATCCATTAGCACTTTTTTGTGAAAAGAAAGTAAATGAGACCGATGTCATTATTAATTTTATTGATTAACTTTTAAGTCAATACATTTGAAAGAGTTGTGTTTGCTTTTATCGTTCTTTGGCTATATTAATTTCCCTTCGACGTACAACAGTGTGTGTGGTAGCCCTAGTGTTACGTGGCTTTTACCACATGACCTTGTAGACGTAGTTTGCCCAGTTCTTGCCCACTCCCTTGTAACAGTCCACTGAATATCCATACTTCTGATAGCTTTCGTCATCCCCGACCCAACACTCGCCGTAGAACTGAACGGCAAAGTAGGTCTTGCCTGCTTTCTTGGCTGCTTGATAACATTTTTCCACTACGGAAAAAAGAAGATGAAAAGATTATCATGAATTAAATGCATTTTTAATAAGTAAGATTAACTTTTTTGATATCTTTAGATCTAACGAAACTGTAATGTCTTTCTGAAATAAATCGGGGGAAATGGAAATATTTTAAAACTTATATAATAGACTATAAGAAGATTGTTTCTGATTGGTTGATTTGCAAGTGTGATTGCGTTAAGCGCAGCTAAGCGCTGTGTGAAATTTATACATCCTGTAATGATCGCTTATATATTTATTATTTTTCATCCATTCTCCACCAACGGGTGGCATTTCCTAAATACATTAACTGTACCTGTGATCTCTAGGTGAAACCAGTCGATAGAACTTCGGAAGTTTTTGAGAAGTGTCATAGTGCGAGCTTGTTCAGGCTTGTCGTGCCAACATCCTAGATCTTTCCATGGTGCAAAGCGGTACACAAAGTTATGAGACTGCCCTCCAACTCCTGAAATTATTACGACAATAAGTAGCTATATAGTTCGCGATATTTATCTAAAACTGTGCTAAAATTAGCACTGACAAATTAGTTATCGAAGTTACGAAGCTATTTGTTTACGAAGCGACGTCTGTTATTTTCCTATTGTTATAAATGAGAGTATATTTTTCTTAATTTATTGGTTTGAAGTGGGTTTTGCGAATGTTAAGTGTCATTAAAATGAAGCTTCCCTATTTTAAACTGGTTTGAGTTTAGAGCCTTATTCTCCGAATACCCCCTCCCCCATGGCTCTTACTCCTTTGATATTTATTTTGTTATAATTTTTGAATCACGCGTTCCGCGGTTTTCGCCACATTTCAAAGTGTGGTTAAAATCTTTTTAAATAAACCATGATTGGGCGAAAGGTTATAAATATGAGAACTAAATGTGATTGTCCAGACCTTCATAGCATTTAATTCCTTTCCCATGAACGTCGAATTCCAAATTGGCTGTTTTTGATCCCCAGCATTCACCAAAGAACTGGATACCAAAGTACTTGTACCCCAGAGCATGTGCACCCTCGGCACATTTCGTCACCATGCTCCTAAGGTTGTGCCAATCAACTTGTTCCCTAGCGTTCAGGTAAAGGTCTGATAATGCACGCCCTTTTGGTCCTATCGCCACGATGTCTCGGTAACAGCCTATCTCAAGGATTTGTGGCACACCTATTTTAACGTGAAACAGGCATTTATTAGTCATGTAAGCCGTGACTAGTCAGTGAGTAATGAAAGAGATACCTGGGAGTCACGCTACATCAAAGCAAGAAAGTGCAGGACTAATCACGAAGCGTGTGACTTGATAGATATTAGGTATATTTTGCATATTTTTACAGTAGCATGAAGGCCTAAAACCTAATTTACATACACTCTACGCGAGCACGTGTGCCAAGAAGCTTTACACTCGGGTCGACAAGAAGCGAAAGAGAGAACGATACGAAATAGCCCGGAAAGCAGTGATTAGTGCCAGACAATAGTAATGGTCGCCTCGTAGTGTATAAGACTAATATATAATAGTATCAGACATTGACGGGTGCCTTGGGAGGGGTTAGCATACCTTCATGAAGACATTTAACGCCTGCATCTCTACTGTGCTTACACCAGGTCTTTCCAAAACCACTATGTGGACAATCAAGCAAGCTTAGCTCGTTTCCTTTGCAGGATACGTTTTCTATCCAGACGGGGCCGGTACCTTGTCCATACTTTGCTTGCCTTTGAAAAGAAAAATTGAATCGTTTAGTTGAAAAGCAGGACAGGAGGAAAGGAATCTCTGGCATTCATGAATGTGACGATCATAAGCACCGTTTGATGCTATTTTTTTAAATATTAATATTATTTGCTAAAATTTAAATTTTGCCATCATTTGTTTCCTTTCTGTTTTTGATCCCCAGGTTCACATGAAGCGGTCGTGGGTCCGTGAGTTTGTTGGCCGAGTTTCACCTTAATTATTTCTCGCTCCGCTTTTCCTCCCTCCGCTAAAACAAACTTTGAAATTTTGATACGATTTGTCCCCTAAGCGGTCTTAAATACGCGAGCCGTCCTGGCTCTGGAGACCTGAGCAATTATCCCTGCTCTTCGACGAACGATGAATTATTTTTTCTTTACCTAGTTTCATGAACGGCTTTGATGAAACCCATTTCGATGCATACGACTTCAGCATCTTTCTTGTCCCAATTGTAGTCACAGACGGAACCCCACTGACCATCGTGGAAGATCTCAACCCGACCTGTACCATTGCCCTTCATGCCATCTGGCTTGACTAGTCTCACTTTCTCCCCTGAAAGAAACAACCAAAGCGAATCATTCTTGATTTGTATGGCGGATTTGGTGCCGAAAATATAAATTATTCGTTGCTAACTATAATCCATTGGACTGAAATGATTACCCAATCGAGAAGACTTGGTAGAAGATTTAGTCATTAGTCATTATCGACAACATAGACAATGAAGATAATACGAGCTTACCTGTTTCTCGCTTGGTTAAAGCTGCAAAAATTAAAATCGTATGTCACTTAGGATTAGGGTTAGGGTTTAGTTTTTTAATATTTTAATATCTTTCATGGGGATTTTAGGAAGGCTCTTTGCGAAAAACGTCACTGAAATGTGATATGATTGGACTTTGGGGAAAACAAGAATCTATTTCACGACTTGGAAGGAGAAAATAATTTCACAAAGGAAGTAGAAAGTATACTGCGATATTTTTCTTACCACAGAGAATGGAAGGCAACAAAGCCACCAAAACTAAAAGAAACTTCATAACTGCTCCCGTTGTAACGTTGTTGTAACGAACCACTGAAGATTCGACGATCGGTGCTGGATTTCCAATTTGTCGGCTTTTGTACAAAATTTTCACTAAAATAACATCAAAGAATAGGATTCATTATTTTTGTGGAGAGAAAAATCGTATTAATCAAGCCTAACGAGCTCCATTTAATGAAGGGGAGAATAAATAAATAAATATCTTAGAAAGTAAACCTTGCTTAATCAGCAC
Source organism: Actinia equina (assembly GCA_011057435.1). NCBI lineage: Eukaryota > Metazoa > Cnidaria > Anthozoa > Actiniaria > Actiniidae > Actinia > Actinia equina. The sequence goes on along the minus strand of WHPX01001308.1, from coordinate 289,386 downwards.
CGTATATGGAAGAGTGAGAAACAAACTATGGCGCATGCTTGGCAAACTCTTTCTTTCTTTTTTCATTCTGATAGTTTTTAACAAAATCTGAAATCAATTTTATTATTTTTATTATCACAACAGATTCTTTTTCAGTTCTATTGCGGGATTTACATTGAGTTGGTTTTCAAGGCACACTTCTACTGACCGGTCTAAGTTTGCCTTTGCAGTCTTAATTTTTGTTTAAAAAAACAAGCGACGGAAATTGTGAAGAGTTGTGTGTTTTGCGTCTTTGTTAGTTATTAACAGTATTACAATACTGTATTTATTTTGACCTTCAGTCGCTGATTTTGGTATAAGATGCTGTTTGCTTTAATCTGGTTAAATTGTTATCCCATTTATTTTCATTACTTGCTTATAGCAAAACTTTTTACTGACAATTTGATCCCTTTTTTGTCTATGTTAATGTCTTGTCTTCGTTGGCGATTTACTCTGTTAAGGAGGCTGGAAAGTGTTTTGGGCCTTCACTTTATAAACTAAAAAAATTATTATGGCTATAATATGACAGCAAGTAAACCCGGAAAGCCAAAGACCATGAACCAAAGATCACAATGAATATGAAAAAATGAAAAGAAAAAAAAAACTTGGTATCGTAATCTTCTTTTTTGACAAAAAAAAGAGAAACAATTCTGTAAGAGGGAACTATTCCAAACTAATTTTATTGATTTTTACAAATTCCCTCTTACAGAATGTTTTCTTTTTTTTTTTGTCAAAAAGAAGATTACGATACCAAGTTTAAACATTCCGGTTTTTTAAAAATTTCACCATTTGGTTCCTGAGTTATTATTTTTTAAATAAACATTTTTGATGGCATTCCAAGGGTTCTGATGTTGTCATAGCAACATCTTAAGTCATTATTCATTGTGATCATTGGTTTATGGTCTTTGGCTTTCCGGGTTTACTTGCTGTCAAATTATAGCAATAATATTTTTCAAAGTTCATAATGTGAAGGCACAAAACACTTTCCAGCCTCCTTAAAAGGAAAAGGAAAACATACAGGTGAACCTTCATTCATTGTCTGCGTAAGTCTTTAATTTCATTTTTTTTTCCAACCACATTTTTTTCATCTTTTCTTTTTTCATTCTCGTGTGTTCTCTTTACTCAATGTGTATATACTTTCCTAGTGTTATCGTCTAAGGTTGATAAAGATTGTGGATGTAATAAGAACTTCTGGCGTGATTATTGAGAATTGTTCAGGTAAGGCTTCAAAGAACACCCAAAACAGACTTGTCAACTTCTCTAAAAAACACGACAAGCAATATCTGTGTTTCAAATTTTTAACTAGTTTGGATCACAGATAATTGGTTATTTCTAATTGAGGGATGAGGGATATCGAGAATGAATAATGATGATTTAATAGAATATTATAACTAATAATAAATTCATAAAGCGCTTTATACAATATTTGAAATATAACGCTGATTGGCTGGATACCGTTGGGCGGCTTTAAACTCTATTATTCGAAAAGCAAGAGAAACGCTCGTCTACCGCGCTCGTGTTTCTAAGCTTGCTTCGTCGTGCTCTACAGCTTATACAAATATATTTAAATGATATATAATCCTTGATACTCAGTAAATAAAATTATTGATACGACAACTATAAATACGTCTTTGATAGTGTTTTTTTTTTTTGTTGTTGTTGAAAGATCCAAATTTAGTTTTGCAGCGAAGATATTAATTCTGATAGCTTGAATTATTTTTATAAATATGCGCCTTCCCAAAGTAGATGACTTAACATTAGGGATTACAAGAAAATTCTTCCTCTTAGCTCTGGTTGCCATCTGGTTTTGGCGCTTGTGAATCACTGAGATCAGCAAGATAAACAGTAAAGTACTTGAAGGTCAGTATCTTGTATTCGATCCTTCTACTAACAGGTAACCAATGGAGATCATGTACAACTGAGGTTATACTGCTCATACGTTCTGGTCCCAGTTACTAATCTTGTTCTGGGGCGGGTCAAGGGAACCCCCTAAATCATAAAACAAACCCCCATAAATGACAACCACGAACCCTCTTTTTAAACCATCTTTATCGTACCGAAACTGCTAAATTTGAATGAAAAGGTAATTGTATTATCTTGAACGAATCTACAGTGGCTTTGCCTAGCCAATCTGAAATCTGTTTTTCTTTATTGTTTAATTTTTTTTAGGGCAGGCAAGGGCGGATCCAGCCAAAAATGTAGGGGAGGGGGGGCTAATTGAGTTTAGGGGGGGCTAATTGAGTTTAGGGGGGCTAATTGAGTTCCTTCCGTCAACACAACGGAAAACAATTAAAAAAGCATCTAATTCATTTCTGCTGTGGGGGGCTTCAGGCCCCTTTTGTTCCCCTGGACCCGCCCTTGGCAGTGAATGTATTTAAATGTTATCTGGCAGTCTATTGAGATGTTCTTGCATGGGTGAAAAAGGAGCGTTTTTCGATTCCCTTTGTACTCAGTGCCATAGTTACGGTTCACATATCATGATTTACTTACAATACATAAGGAATCTGCGGTCCGGAAAAAAATCAGTTTCAATTTCGCATTAAGTAATTAAAGTTAAGTTTACTCATTTCTTTGTCACATACAGAACATAGCCAAGCAGTTAGCTGGATAATTGCCGGCTTTAACGACGTACAGTTTTAAAATGAATGCCATTCTTTCTCTTCAAGTTGTGCGGCTAGCACAACCGAGCGTTCATTTTTGTCTGGAGTTTTGTGACATTCGTGCTAAAAGCCGTTCGAAATACTGGAACTTTTCTTAAGGAAAAATGAATAAAGTAATTTCTTAAACTGTGTATTTCTTACCTGTAAAATGTTAAGTCTATGCTGAAAGTCCTGATATTGCCCCAGTTCCAGTTCCAGGTCAGCAACTTACAGGTCAGTTCCCCGGTAAATTTTACCTGAATAAAATCAAATCGTGAGTCCAAAGGCCGGAACCATCGTGTTATCAATACGGGGGAAGTTAAGGATTGCTCTAAGCAAATATTCACATTTTGGTTTGGAATTTGAAGTGTATGAGGGTAGGAATTGTTTAAATGTACTTGGAATATGCAAAGAAACGGTTAAATGTCAAGGATTTTAAAATACATCAAAAGCAAAAAATGAAATATAACAAAGAGTTATTCTTTTGTCTAATCTTTTTTGCAAAAGATTCTGCAAAAGACGTGAGCTTGGTGACGTGACGTGGTGCTGTCGGGAATGAGTGTGCCAAAGTGTTGATAGCTGCCGTTTCATTGCTGTTTCATAGCTGTGGTTCTTTGACATAGCCGTTCTAAAACCCATTTAAAAAAGAGCCTTTTTGATCTTTTTTCCCTTAGAGGATATCATTATTTTTGGCGTTCATAAAAGATACAGAAGTATTGACATTTCTAGTGTGCAAATATTACATTTTGAACCGTAATTAGCATTGACAAACATTCCACAAGCAGCCTAATTTTACATCCAACTCCCACATGTCTGATCTGAATGCATTCAAGAATATATCTGCCGCTAAGCTTTATTTTTCTTTTTGGTTTTCTGTTAGTCTAGTTAATCAATTACCGGGGTCTTCAGTGTTAAATTGCGAGTAATAATAGCAGAGTTCGAACTTGAATCGTTCCTAACGATCCCTTGTGAGTAAATAGCCATCATTACTCCGGAAAAGTCCGGCTTGGCTGGGTTTTCCGGCCACAATTTGTTTATCTTCGCATTTCATATATAATCAAGCCACAAAAAAGGACTAACAATCTATCCAGAGTCAAAATCACTAATAAAAAAAGCCCTCTTTATTCGATTTTTTTTAGAGTCTTATTTTGTCGCATCAATATCTATGTTATTCACCGGCCAGGAGACCGACTTTGGTACGGTGAAAAAACTTATTTTTTTACCCCTCCCTCATTTACTTTTCCACTTGTTTTTGTTATTTAGCAATCCGTTATCCCATGGGCGCGCGCACGAATTATGTAAGCACCAGACCGCGGGCAGACAGAAAAGACACAAAATATCGGCTCCCGCTTGCGCAGCCAATCAGAATGCACGAATTTTAGGATGCCAAACAGATAAGAATAACACAATTTTCCGTAAAGACGTAGCGCTTGAGGACCTGTTAAGTCATTTTTGGTCGAGTTCGGCTACTTGCAGGTAGACTCATTTCCTCACTTAAAAATGAAGCTAACTATAGTCTCCCTTTTAGCGCTTCTCTCTCTGGCTATTGCTGGTAAGTTCGGATAAAGTACACTGATTAGATACTATAATGAATTTATTAATAATATTATTTTATACATTTTGAACGAACAAAACTTCGTACAGAAAGAAAGAACATTTTTCTATTACCAAAAAATAGTACTTTCAAATTCAAAGGTTGCATTTTAAGAATTTGAAATGAGTTCAACGATGTCCATTTCCCTCCTTTGTCTCGTTTACCTGTTTACGGGATGTTAACGGGGCGAATCCAATCACATATTGTAACCCAGGCTATCCATTTTTATAAGAAAATATATGTAGTAAATTCGATTTTGCTAAATTTTTGTAGGCTTCGCTAAGTTTTTGGAAATAAAATTTCGAGTATATGAAAATGAGTCCAAGAGTCCTAGAGGGTAAGTCAATGCGAAAATCGACTCCTAAAAATCACTCCCTATTTGATACCGCTTGCCAAAATCTTGGAAGGATACGACGGCGTTACTTCAAAGACCAACATGATCTGGATACTGATTGGGTGAATTCCAACAAAAGGGCATTCAAAATTTTATGCGTGGTCGAAAAAAGAATTTCTTTAAATCCTTGATATTTTGTTTGTCATGAATTGGGGATTCTTAGGCGTTAACAGTTTTTCTACAGCACATCTGTATCGCGCGCACTTTTTTTTTTTTTTTTTTCAATTTTCGATTTTTCTCGATTTTCTTGCGTTGAAGACTTTGATTTTAATAAAATATACATTGGTACAAACTTCAAACCAAGACCAACAACTGGTATAAATTCTAAAATGGCCCAGCAAACAGAACATTGTCAACGCAACGATTGAAAAAATTCTGTTTGGTGATCACGAAACTTTGTCGAAACACCTTAAGTAGAGTGACTTGCAGTTGGAATCCGCCGAAGCTTCCAACCTTTAGATTATATAGGGAAGAGAAGTGAAGGGTACCTTTAAAATCGCTATAAACGCTTAAAATCAAAAAATGTTAATACGAGATGGTAGGTACTTTTATATACTTGAAGTTTTATTTCCTAAATCTTAGTAAAACCTACACAATTTTAGCAAAATCGAATTGACTACATATACTTTTCTATAAAAGTGTAGAACCTGGGTTACCTGTATTTCTATATCAGTGATTTGTTCAATACGTAGTATTCGAATCTTCGTTCATCGTCATTAGATCTTTCTTTTTTCAAGTATTTGACCCGAACAATAAATTACGAATTACATCTTGGTATTTATCTCTCTCTAAAAGTTCACTGTTTGAGCTTTGTTGTCTTGTATGATTTTAGATAAAAGCGAACAGAACTTCTTTTCTACCGTTGCACGGTTTACCAAAGACAGACAGGAGGCCATCGACCAAGGCGTTGGTACATTATATATGTATATGTGTGTGTTAATTTATTATATGTTTCCTTATACTATTGGTCAAGTTTTAAAAAGTCTTTTTAGCAAAATCTATCAAGCATAAACCTAAATTACCGTTTCGTTGCAGAATTACTGAAAGCTGAATGGCAGCTTTTAACAGGCTTACCGGAGTTGCCAAATGCGCTGCATCATAGGGCTTTTGGGCAATTTTGGCTCTTTTAGTTGACGCTTTAATGCTTATATGGCGTGGTTTTCTTTTTTGCTTTCTCACTATAAAAACTGATAGTTTTCACATTTCTTTAACGTGGCTTTTTGATTCATAAAATGTCAAAGTACATGCTTAAGTGTCCTTCGAAACAGTCCCATAATACAACACATTTAAAGAACTCCGGAACGGCTAATCAGAAATATACATAGATGACCCCATGTCTAGGCAATTATTAATAACAGTCTCTAACACAATTATGATTACACCTACTTGCAAGAACATTGTCATACGAAAATAGAACATTAGGGATCTAGTGGGATAGGAATTATATTAAAAAACAAAAGAAGATCACTGAAAATTTCTAGTGCATTTTCTATCGATTTCGAATTTCGATTTCTATCATTATCTTGACCTCGAATTTAAAAAATATCTATATTATTAAGTTTTTCCTATTTTATTTTCACCATTCACTTTAATCTAAATTGGGCTCCCTGTGGTCCCAAATACCAAGGTGCTGGAGGGATATTAATGGTGCAGACACACGGTAAAATATTTGAATCGGGGTGACACACATTGCAGCAAATGTTTCAGGGGTACACACGCTGCAACATTCCTGTTGCATGCAATGTTGCACCGAGTGTCATCACCTTCAAACGCTTTATTCGTACTCCACCGGTTCAGTTATAAAGAACGCAGGATTGACAATTTTCGTGGATATTCTGGTTGAATGACCAAGAACAAAAGAAACTGAGTCGAGGCTCGGGGTAAAAAAAAGAACAATTATGATTACGCTATTGTTTCCCCGGAGCCTCGACTCGGATCGTTTTTGTGCTTGATTACTCAACCAGAATATCGAAAGTTGACAGTGCATAGATTTTCACAATTTCCTTAAATGTTTAAAGGATTTTTGGTTATCATTTTGGACGTACATTTCTCCACATATTTATATTTGGAAAGTTTTTTTTGTTTACTAGTGAAGATTTTAGACTGGAAGTTTTCCAACTTAGGTGCGTACCAGCGGTTTCTGGCGCCATAGTAGTCAAAGGGTTCAAAATTCCTATGACTTTTGCTCACTCTTATTGTATAACTTATAATCAGATTATATATCTGTATTAAATTTTTTTTTTATGCAGGTCGGTTGTCCGACGGTCGATCGAAGCGAGAAGTAAGTCTGTTCACTAAAAGCTGGTTGTCTAAAAGGGCCATTGGACCAATCCGCGGTACGAAGAGTTTCTAATAAGCTAACTTGTCGTGAAAATATTTTCAATGTAACCAAAGAACCTTTGTTGTTCTTTTTGAGAAATTAGGTTTTAAGTTATGATTTTTTAAATACTGGCTTATATGACTGGTGAAAAGTGTTTGTAAAGCTCTAACAAAGTTTCTCTTGTAAACAAATCAAGCCAAAGTCTGGCTTTCATGCTTAAAATTTCACAGAACCCCCTTATCTGGAAAACGGGCCACTGCATTGTTTGTTTTTGTTTTCTAGAATCCTAAAATTTATACAATTGTGTTTTTAAAACTTCTGTCTTATTTGATTGACAATCTCAATAGCCAATGCAGTTCGCTTAAATCGTCCAGACATTCTCAAAGAAGGCAATGGTACAGGTCGAGTAGAAGTATACAACAATGGAAGATGGGGTACCGTATGTGATAAAGATTGGGACTTTCAGGATGCACAGGTAAACACTAATATACAACAATATAATCGTCTAGGTCTGGGTTAGATTTGGTAACATCAGTTAACCTATGCCAAACTATGCCAAACTATGTGTAATGATGACTGGATTTTGACACCTCTTTGTGGTAAACCTTCCATCATCAACAGCATTTCAAACCAAGAAATCTAGACTTTTCAATATCAAAATTGCAACTGTTCCTTGCGTTGCAGAGAGCAAGGGATTAGCTGTAGGTATGGTCTGGGGGCCGGCCAGTCTCTCCCCTGATAGTTCCCCGGCTATAAAATTTTCTTGCGTAATTCGTACACACCCAAGGGCAGAAGGTCTTAATTGCCATCCGAAGTCCATAAGACGCCTTAGCTCTACATGCGGATGTCTTAGGGGTCAGTAGCACAGTGAAATTGATTTTTTTCTGTCAGTGGGTTCAATCCCCATTGCATCCCGATAAGAATTCTATATTCTATATTCTAAATTAAAACAAACGACGCTCCGTAAACTGAGGTAAACTTTTATTTTTCTTTGACTTTTTAAAACATGTTTCGGCAAAACGTTTGCCATCAAGTTTGCCAGCAAGTCTAGTTTGATATCATGGGTCATAATATACCAGCATCAACCTTTTCTGGCAATAAAATTACTTTATGGCTTACAAAAAGCAATTGAATCTGTTTTAGGGATACGATCCTGCTACACGTTCTTTTTCGTAATCCCACTTTCAGACATATATATCAATGCATTATAATTACATAGGTTGTTTGTAACGAGCTTGGCATGGTCAAAGCTGTCCACGAGTCTAGAAAAGCTAAATACGGCCAAGGAGTTGGCGACATCTGGATGGGAGGGTTGCAATGTAGGGGTACAGAACTCTCTGTATGGAACTGCAAACGGGACCACGAGAAGGGTACTCAAGGGTGTACACATGCTGATGATGCTGGCGTAAAATGTCTTCACACTGGTAAAAATAATGACAGAGGAGACTTTAGTTATTTCTGCCATACGTTTAGAGACCTATATGGAATAAACATGTAAAAATAAAAAGAGTGATAATATATAACAATATCTATCACTTTGCTGCTATGGGTATTATTCACGGCTTTATCACTGATATAAACCATTGATGTGAAATAAAACGAGTTAAGCAGATCAGTTTTGCTACCCAGGGCTAAGCCCAAAAACATGAAATGCTTAAACTACAAAAACAAATGATTCCTGTTATTCTAAGAAGTTGTATCTCCATTCGTAGGCTTACCTGCCATCATCGAGGTTGGCTGTTACAAAGATCAGAATGAGCCGAACAGAGCTCTTCGGCATCTAATCGCCAACTTACGAGACGAAATCGATTGGTATAATGTCCGTAGTATGGTAACGAAGTGTGCCGAACGTGCACACGAAGGTGGATACCAATATTTTGGTATTCAGTTTTATGGCGAGTGTTGGGTGGATAAAGAGGGAGCAAAGCGATATCATATGCACGGGAAAGCTGAAAGTAAAGATTGTTTCGAAGGTAAAGCCATAGTTTACAGTAGAAGGTTTGACATGAAAATGGAATAAAGGTAAATTCTAATAAATACTTTGTGAGAGCGAGATAAATACAGACAGAAGAGGGCGAGAGAGTAAAAGCCGTAGAGAGCAACGGATCAAATGACTTTTCATTGCAACGAAATTCGACATAAATACATATATATTTTTGTTTGAAATCATAATCGTTAGCATATATTGAAAATTAAGTGTCATTTAGATACAAAGGTAGGTATGGCTATGGCTAGGTATGACTAGGTATGGCTAGGTATGGCTAAGTATGGCTAGGTATGGCTAGGTATGGCTAGGTATGACTAGGTATGGCTAGGTATGGTTATGGCTAGGCATGACTAGGTATGGCTAGGTATGGCTAGGTATGGCTAGGTATGGCTAGGTATGGCTAGGTATGGCTAGGTATGGCTAGGTACGACTACGTATGGCTAGGATGGATGCATTCTAAGACTGACATCGACCTTTTTTCGTAACAAATTGGGTAAACTTGATAGTTGGATGCTTTTGTTGTCGCCATGCAGGTACCGGCATGCATTTTACGAACTTCGTGTACAAATTTGCGCCATGGAAGGATCTTGGATGCTGGACTGATGTTGAGGCGGACAGGACAATGAACAAGATCATCGTGAACCTCAGATATAAAATTGACTGGTTTAACATGGACAAAACAGGTAGCTTCTCAAACGTACTTATTAATAATTCATACTCTCAACAACAAATCACAGCATCGTATTCGGTCAGTGAATGGCGGTCAGTGGTCATAATGTTTAATATATTAAGATTTGGAAATTGTATTTTTATATACAGTCAATGTCATTAACGTTGTCCACCGAAAAAAGACATTTATACATTTAGACATTTAAGCATTTAGACATTTAGATATTAAGACTAAAAGAAATATCACGTGTTTCATTATGTATTCTTTGCCTCGTGTGCGTCAGCCTGAACTTTAAATGTAAAATTCAACTCGTGAATCGAAAATCCAGAATGCCCCGAACATTTAGTGAGGATTTAGGATGGAGAATAGTATTTCAGTGTTTGTCTAACGCCAGAACGTTCAAGGAAACGTGATGTTTCTTTTAGTCTAAATGTGTAAATGTGTAAATGTCGTTTTTCGGTGGACGTCGTTAATGACATTGACTGTATATACATTCAAATAGCGGCATTAGAAAGTTCCTTGAAGACCTATATCATATAAGGTGCATGTCATATAAGTTAATTGTAATATTAGATGAAAATCATACAAAATTTTCCTTTTCCTTTTATGAATTAAAATGAGCTAATCGGAGAAGCCATATCAAAATCTCGTTTCTCTATGTTTCACTGATTGTACGTTCCATGCAAGTACCTCGATCCAGCTCAAAACCTATATTATTAAAACCATAAACTGAGTTATTTATTACCTGAGAAATAGGGAGGTTACATGGTTTTGGTACTGAAGGGTGCGTCATTTTTTGGCGGTTGAAAAGGAGGAAATATGACAAACAAGGTTTTAGAATTGTTAAATTTATTTTCTAAAAATCGAATGTTTTAAAATTGTTCATTAGTTAATGCTAGAAAGACAGAGACGTTTAATACCTAAAACTTTACAGTCATGACGCTTACTTGCCGGAATCCAAACGTAAAGATGAATCAGGTTCTAATACTAACCAGCTAATGACATGCACTTAATGATTGACCAAAATCGTTAAACAATTTTTTGTCTTCGGCGAAAGGGTGTTTGGAAGGAAGTTTGAAAATACTCTGAGCAGCAACATACCCATAAGCATTTATAAACACTTATTAACATTCCTTCACTTTGCCCAAAAGTCCTTTTAGCTTATGCATGATATGACTGTCTTTGGAAGGTGGCGGAACCAGTTTAACAAAGAACAAAGAGGAAGCAGCTCACTTTTCATATTTCTATTTATTTTCAAGTGTTGGATTGCTACGAAGCCGCTAAGCAAGCCGGATTTAGATACTTCTCCGTTCAGTATTATGGTGAATGCTGGGCATCTAATGACAATAACTTGTACCGGAAGCACGGCTACAGCGTCAACTGCTGGAATGGTGTGGGAGGACAACTCACCAACTACGTTTATCAAGTATTAGATTGAGTAAAACAGATCTTCTCTAAATAAGACATACAAAAGGTGTGTTTGGCAATAGATACACTAGGGTAATATCATACCAGTTACTTTGCTGCAAAAATAAATGGGGTTTGGGAGGTTACGATCGGTGGAACACCTTTGTAAGGAGAATTGGCCGGATATGTATGGGACAGACTGGGACATTAGGATAGTAAGAGATGTGATGGTACTCTAATAAAAAATAACGATAATTCTAACGCGCATCTCATCTTTTTGCAATAAGAAATCAAAGTACACGAGTTTATTGAAAATTGATAAGTAATTAATGAATAGCTTGAATACCATTCCTAGATCTAATATTAATGTTATTTTGTTTCAGATGCTATTGTTTCCTGCTATAGCTTCACCAAACACACTATGCGTTGTAAAGGGGTTTCATTGAGAGGAAAATAAAGTAGAACTAACTAATAAACCCGCCTTTCGTGATTACACAGTCATTTGCATAATAGCGTTCATGGGAATCTTTTTCTCCATCCGATTTTTTTATTTTTCCCGTTTTTTCCCCTAAACCTACTTTGCTGTCTATATTCTTTCTGCTCTCTTTAAATTTCATACTCTTACCCTTTCTTCGCATGTGGATTAGTGTCAAAGACATGCACCCATACGTGCCTTCGAATCGAAAAACTAGCTAAAATGAACCAGCTAAAATATTATACAATCTAAAAAATCTCATGATGGAAAGTAAATAATAAGTTTATGGGGTTGTTATTAGATATGAATGATCTTAACCGACAGTAAAAATGCGTTAAGAACAGGAAATAAAAGAAATTGAGCCATTAATCACTCTTGCCCGTTGGAAATTTTGCAACTTATTTTTACTTCTCCTTTAGAGACTCTTCGAGACTCTCATATAATAGTAAACCGTCCCAATTAGGGTCTGGACACAGACTCGTACCCAGTCGCTTCGCTTGTCTTATTGATCTCACGCTGTGGTCGATGGGAAGGACTTAGTGAGTTCCCGGTGCATCAGGGGAAGGACGAAAGAGAAATGCGAACTTTTTCTCTCTCCTTCCCAAAAGCCACCGCGCGCAAAAAAGCTTGAAACAAATGACGACTGGGTACGAGTCTGGTCTGGACATGTGAAATAGATGCCGCCGACAAAGATCTTGTTTCAAATGTAAATATAATCCTTAAGGCGGTCAAAATTTCAATTTTTAGCGAGTGTAACTCGTAAGTATGAACTCCTTGAGATTTGTAACACAAACAGAGATGCTTTCAACTGAACAATGTTTTACTCGTGTTTCGTGTTCTGCATAAATTCTGCATAGTTTTACTGTGCATTGCTGATCAACTAATGCCCACTTATTTATTTTATCAAAAACATCAAATAAATCCCAACACAGGGACCCCAAGTGTAAATGTCTAACATAACTTCTCTAGATGCGCAACTTTTCCAGCAATCACATCACATCTTTCGATGTCATGTAATATCTACTTTAGCAGTATTTTTGGAAGCTCAACCAACTAAATACTCCATGCATGCTGAAACCAGGTCTTCTACTCCCCGCTTCCAGGTATCCCAGTGTACCCAAGTACTCCAGTAGCACTAGGGCACGAGTAACCGCTGAAGCTAAGCGTCTTGTTAGTTTTAAAACAGTATCACAAAATCAATGGCACCCTTTTTTAACTGTTTTTGTTAACAGTTTGTATTGCCAAGTCCTCATTTGGCAATTCTTTTGTATCGACAAGCTCATTTGTCTACCCTGTCATATCTTTATTTAACCTTAAAGGGACATTTCCTTTATTCAGTCTGGATTAGATGTCTCGGGTGAATTGGGAAAGACGCCGCCGCTTAATTTGGTTGTTTATTCAGAAGAAGGAGATAATTGAAGTCTTTCGAGTCAAGCAGGAAAGGAAAATTAACGCAATTTTTTAAAACAATGAAACTGTCTTGAAGGTATTGCGAAATCTATTTCTAAATATTAATCCGATCTGTCGGTAGCCTTATCAAGTGGGTAACAAAACTCCTGTAGTAGGCTTTTTTTCTGTGTAGTGGTAGATCCGATTACATTACATGTTCTTACGGCTCAGTAATCCCCGGGTGATCCAAGATCCAAGATCTCACCTAAAGACACGAATCGGCTGTTTTTCTTTCTTTCTTTCTTTTTTAATATACTAAGGGCTAGTGTTCTATTAATCAACCACAAAGGATGTTGAAATACAATGCTAAAAGGCAATAAAGTAATTGTTTACACATCTGGTTTTAGGTTTGACTTTCCCGTTGAAGTTCGCATCAACTTGTGTTAATTAAAATCGACGCTAATTTCCCCCCTGACTTTTCCAAAGTAAGACTTTCTAATAATAAGACTAATTCTACTGTTAGTATTTTTGAATTATGATGAGCCATTTTTGTCTTTGGATAAAGCATTGTCAGCAAATATCGCCCTCAAAAGCGAGCGTCTCGTATAAAGGTTGTTTCAAGATAGCAAGCAACTTCCCACATTTTACCAAATGGAACCAGGGACTTCTTTTCTTTTCTTTTCTCTTTTCCTCTTCTTTTTTGTTTCTTTATTATTGTTTCTTCTTTTTATTTTTTATTTTTTTATTTTTTCTTTTACTTTCTTCGATAATCTCAAGGGCTCTGTAGACAGTATGCCTTATTGGCGAAATATAAATGACTCCATCTAGTCAACATACAAAAAGTTCAAATGAAAATTTCGGATCAAGGATTCGTACAGAGTTTAGTTATGTTGGACAAAATCGTTATTTCTTTGTATCATATCGATAGCGTGATAAAGCCATGAATAAAAACCATATAAGTGAAGTGATACGATATCACTTAACAGTAAACTGGAAACTGAGAGTTTTGATCTGGCATCGATCCTAAACGTGTAATAAACAAATTATCACATGTTAAGACCCTAAAATCTTTTTTATTCTCTCATTTTCCATATCATGCCATATCATACTCGCTCGTGTACCCGCCCGCTCGTTCGCTCGTTCTTGAATAAAAACGATCAAGCGCTTAATATTTGGTTAATATTTATTTATTTGATTTTATGTTTAGTATTTTGAGACAGCACGAGACGAAAAGGTTGATGCGTATATGGTTCGTGTGGATGGATGGACTGATAATAGGGTGTATGGATGCATGGGTAGAGGTATAGAGATGGAATAACTGACGAAGAGTGGCGATAGCTTGAGTAACTTCATTCATAAAACGCCTTACCCAATAAACCATTCGATATTCCACTTTCAGCAAGGGGACCGCGCGCAACTGAATTAACAACAAACATCTCAAAGAGAAACGCCAATCAAATTTATGATCTTTCGCATTTCTGGAAAAGTAAAGAGTAAACTTAGAATAATCAAGAAATCATGAATTTTGCTTGAGTTTAAAGATATTCTCCTGAGGGAATGCTTCTTAATTAATTACATATAGCTATTCTTGCAGTTTTCTCTAGCTTATAGCATAGTTTGGTAAAACATTGCTATTATGGGATGTATTTAGTATACTTCAGCTTCACTGAGAGCCGTAAATGAATGACTTGAATGTAAATAACATCTTTTTAATGATTATCCCGAGAATACTATACAGTCAATTTATAATAGAGTCGATTCATGCACCAACATAGCAGCCGAAAAAATAGTTTGCGCATTCATTCAAACAGCAAAACTCAATACAAATGAGCGCAGTCCTGACTGGTGTTATATAGTTTAGGTTATACATTCTGGGCAATACTTTCTAATTCCCTCTACCCCTTGTTTTGAGATTTATTTTCACAACTACTTTATTGTACGGCCATGTACATATATGGTATATAAATTTGCCCTTATTTCAAGACCCAAAACAAAACAAAAAAATAGGGTTACATGTTTGAAGAACGCTTGGAAGATTTATCAAGCTTCCATTTCATTTTCTGTTCCTCATTATATTCTTAACGAATTTTTACAGCTCAGGTCTTAATTTAATATTTTGGCACAAAGGAAACGATTGTTTGGACTTTGACAAATGGTGGTTTCCGCTACAGAATGTGATTTCCTAGTTAGTGCACTAAACTGGAATGGGTTTTCATTCAAAAACTTACTCTGTCGCTAATACTAAAGCATGGTTCTTAATGCTTTTTTACTCTTTTCGATTCACTCTTATGCTTTTTTGACAGGAAAACTCGTGTTCCCAAGATCAGCACTTTGAGAAAAAGTTGTTGACCAAAATACCACTCGGTCAAACATGTGAGTGTTATTTCTTCCTCTTAATTTGCAGGGCAATACTCTAAGAATTTTGTAGCGAAATTCCTTATTGGACAACGAATAAATAAGAGGATTTAAAGCTGAGTTGATATAGTGTAGCAGTTTTATTCCTACTGTTGTGACGGCACTGGGAAATAGGTCTGGACGATAGCTTACTATAAGATTGACCAAGAAAAATGGTGCCCAACAAGCGATAAAAGTTCCCATTACAATGGCAAGAGTTTTAGCTGCTCTAAGCTCCCTTTTGAAGTAGTAAGTCTGGCGAATCGGAAACACACGCCTTGCTTGAGATAAAGCGGTCTTGAAAATACGGGAGTATGAATAAATCATGATTACTGATGGAAAAATAAAAGATACAATGAATACAAATGTAGGGAAAAAATCCCAGTGGACAGTAACCAAAGCAGCTAGCGAAACAGCGAAAATCCAGATCGCTGTGAGAGCAATGTTTGCACGTTTGGAAGTCATTATGTTTGGATAATGGAGTGGTTTAGTAATGACAATAAATTTATCGATACTGATAGCACACAGATTCATGATGGAAGCGGTGGAGAATAAGACATCAACACATTTCCAAACAGTGTACGTTGTTTTGTTACAAAGGACGTTCGATAAATAAAAGCACTGGTTGAGTTGGAAAGACAGCCAAATTGGGATGGATATCGAAGCTACTAAAATGTCAGTGACTGCCAAGGACAGGATGAATGCTACACTCGCATTATGTAGTGCCGATGAGCGATAGAATGCTACAAATACAACGCTGTTGCCCAAAAGTGCAAGCACGATGACAACAAAAAGGGCAACGGAATATACAACCACAACTGCTGTTCCTTCCTGGGAAGTTGACGAAGTAGTGTTCATTACTAAGGTACACTGAAAACGTCGTATTGTTTTGAAACAAGTGTAGTGTCCCTTCGCCTTTAGCCTCTTTCGTCTTTCCAAATTATTTTACTCCTTTGTCTTTCGAACTCCTCGTCGTCTCTTTTTCGATCCGTCTGCCAATTTCGCTGCTTTCACCAACCAAGCCGACCTAGTATCCAGGCAACCAAGCTTTATCTTTGCCGTGGAACCCGTAATTAGAAACTTATTTCAAATGCGATTTGTGAAATAAGAAGATTTTTCAGATGCTCATTTAAAGTTCCTTTTCTCTAATCTTATTTAAGTCTGCTTGTAAACAAGAACCACAAAAATAATTGCTTTCAAATGCTATCATTTCTAGCTCAATGTTATTGAAACGTTTCAAGATGTCAGATCTACCGGATGAGTTCTTAATACCAAATAACTGTGATTGACAGCTCAGGGCCAGCTCGCGAGTTTTCATGTTATTCAGCTGGCTTAAAAACAATACAACTTTTGGCGGTTGACTTCAAATAGAACGAGTGTTAAGAGCAATGGCTGTAGGATACGACATCAGATTAAGATGACTGCCGGAACACTTCTAGCAAACTGAGGCTTATCGGGGCTTTATTTAATAATCAAAAAATTTTACTGACTTCCTAGGAGATCCCCCCAGAAGTAAAAATTAAACTTTCCTTCCTTTTCGTCTCTCTTCCCTCCGAATTCCAGTTTACAGTCATAGTTGAAAAGTAAAATTCAATTTTAGATTGAAAAAGTCAAGCGATTTTTCTGTGTTAATTGTTCTAAGCGTCCTTAAACTGTAAATAATTTTATATCACTTATTAGAAATCCTGGCATTTGTAAAGTATTAGTTGTCTCGCCAATCAAAAGAAATCAGTTTGAGATTGTTCCGGCTACGATAAAATAAATCTTTATCTGGAGACAAAATCCTTCATTAATATTATCAGTGATGATCAAATAATAGCGGAGCACCATACTTAAGAAAAAATGGTAAACCATTGAGTTGATTTTTCATGGCTTGGCTGACGTCACTTCCGTCCGTCCGTCCGTCCGTGTACACGACACAGGAATCCCGCTTAATATCAAAGCAAAACCATGGCAAAACTACTCACAAATGCGGCTCTCAAATGCACAGAAAAAATCGTTTTAGGACAAGTTATAGACCAAAAAAAAATATTTTAAAATGCTTAAATGTAGTCAAAGATGGATCAAGAAGTGTTCTTCAAGAATTCAGGTGTGTGTTTTTTAGCGAACAATCGTATATATAAACATATATTTTTTGACAAGCATTTTTCTCGACGAATCGACAAATCAAAGACTTTTTATGTAATGTTTATAAGCATTTTTCTCGACGAATCGACAAATCAAAGACTTTTTATGTAATGTTTATAGGATGAGTGACCGTGTTTTATCGGCAAATCTTTATAGCCGATAAAACACGGGCAAGGATTCTATAACCGACTTCTAAAACTCATTAATATTGTTTAAAAATATTATTTTTCCATGTTTTAATGGTTAATCTGAAACACATTTTTATTGTTCATAAAGTGCACGTAAGAAAACCAGAGTGTAAATATGTCAGTATTGAGAGTATTCCCTTGTGGTAGAAAAGGACTTTAAAGGGGTACTAATGTACCACAATAGCACTCTAAAGTAAAGTTACCATTAGACAATCATCTTCATGGATTGGTAAAAAAAAATGGTTTGCCAAGTTTGTATAAATTAGCAAATTATTCGGTTCTTGTTGGTTTCGAAATAGTCCGCAAAATCATGAGTAGATTCAGGAATCCTAAGACTGAGAAGGAAGAACAGGACTGCATGGAAGCTGGAATTCCTTCAAGTACCTAAGTATTCTACCAAATGGGCTGCTAAATTTTCAATAAATGGCGGGAAAGTGGACAAAATCAGGATGTTACGAGTAAACGTAGCAGCTTGAAATTCTGCAACAAAGAAGATTACCAAGATCTCCAAACCTTTTGGCTCATTAAGTTCGTGTAAGAAGTGGCCAAAGTGGATGGACAACCATATCGATCCACCTAAATCTTTGTATGCCATTACTTGTGGAATTAATCGCTATATAGCCACGACTAGACCAGAAGATGGATTGAACATTCTGAGGACAAAGGCGATAAAAGGTAGGTTCTGATGAATTGATTAAGATAAATTTAAACTTTCATTAGGGTCATATAATTGAATTATCTTTGATAAATTTCAAGTTTTCCCTTTTTCGAAAAGTTCTCGATTGTAAAATGAAGGATAGCACTATAGGATGCGTAATGCTACAAAGTACAAGAAGGAAGACAGAGAGGAAGTTACAGAAGAAGATGAGGAGACAATGTGGTCTAAGGGAATTTTAGGCAGCTCAACAGCTAAGTCTCTTCTGCTTACCATATATTATTATAACGATAAACTTTTTGGGTTGAGAGCCCAAGACCATAGAAATTTGCTAACAAGTAATTTTAGAATATCGAATAATACGATAGTTTTTGATGAAAGTCGCGAAGTAAGACTTTCCATGGGGGTTTGAAAGACCTAAAATATAATCCTCGAATAGTCAAACATGTTTGCCATAATAGTAGCTCTCTACAAAATATATACCGGAAAAGTCAAAGATTTCGCTGAACAAGTTTGGGCGTTCTACCTCACACCTCATAGAAATTTGTCTCTTTTTGAGTATGAGAAAAGCCCTGTTGGTATTAATACCCTGAAGAAGATTCTTCCGGAAGAATTTGGTGTCAAGGCAGGCTTAAAGAGAAAAACTTCCCACTCATTGAGAGTAACTTGCGATACTAAGCTATTCCAAAGTGGTGTTGAGGAAGAAATCATAAGAGAAAGAACTTGGCATAGATCTAATGCCCTGTTACGCTACGAAAGACCATCAGAGAGACGGTTTATTAAGGCTAGCTCGGTCTTAGGGCCTTTAGGTTTCCAGAGCAATTCCTCCACTTATACTTTATCTCGTAACTTAGGATTGTTTGAGGATTTAAATAAGTATATTGTGGATGACAAACAAGATGAAATTAAAGATAAAACGCTAGCTTTAATCGATTTGCCATCGCAAGCTTCTTCTACTTCAATTACAGCCCCATCAAATTCTGAAGATTTGGACATAGAAATGCCTTTGTTCGACTTCGACTTAATGCTTGAATTAGATCAGTATCTTAGTGAAAATCTAGAATACGAAGTTTCTGATGAATTACTAGCAACTATGTATTTACCAGAGCCAAAGCGGCCAGGTGTAGCTAGGGCGCCGGTGTTTAATAATTGTTCTTTCACCTTTAACTTTAATAAGTAAGTAACTTTAATAAGGGTATTGCCAATGAAAATGAAGTATTCCTCGGATACTTGTAATCAAATAAAATAAACTGATCTTACTCATTCATCAAAATGATTATGATGATGATGGTGGTGATGATGGAGATGATAACGAAGGTGGTGATGATGGCGATGATGATGGTGATGACATGGTCATGATCTTTTGTGGAGATGGCGATGACGGTGATAACAAATGTTACATGACGATGATGAAAACGGCTGCTAAAAATTAGTATTTGTTTCACGGATTTAGTGTGAGCACTCTAATGACGATAATGATAATTTTTTACTTATATTTATTAGCTTTTATCCCTAAATTTTTAGAATTATTATTGCTACAATTTTATATTGCTACTATATTATTATCATTAGTCTATTATTATTGCTTTTTTAATTGTTATCATTATTATTATAATTATATATTTTTATTGTTTGTACGTAATTACGTAATTCAGCCCATAAGCTGCGATAAAATTTTCAATAAAAATCTATCTAAATCTATCTAAATCTAAACGAATAAAATAATACCAATAATACTAATGAAACAGTAATGATGAAAAGGTAAATTATACACCGTGAAAAGATGAAAAAACTTACTGACGTTTCGGACGCTAGTCCTTCGTCGGAGTAAAAGAGAAAGAAGTGGTAGAAAGGAGTGTATATATGATAGAATAAGACAAAAGAAACCAATGAGAGCAAGGTAGGCAAGGAAACAAAAACAAACAATCAAAAGACAAAAGGAAAGGTTAGTTGAAAATAAAGCCGATATATGATAGAATATATTCTCTACTTCATTAACTACACACCGAACGCATAATTTCTACTTCACTATGTCTATTTATCTGCGTACATTTACGGTGTTCAACTTACCTATAGAGAAAAAATATCGCTCTGGGATCCTCACGAATACCCTACATTTCATATTCTGGCTGCGTTACCAGCGTGGTTGGTCCTTGTAGTGTAGTGGTTAACATATCGGACTAGAATACCGAAGACGTGGGTTCAATTCCTGCCAAGGGCATATAATATTTTTCTCTTATTTCTCTACTTCATTAACTACACACCGAACGCATAATTTCTACTTCACTATGTCTATTTATCTGCGTACATTTACGGTGTTCAACTTACCTATAGAGAAAAAATATCGCTCTGGGATCCTCACGAATACCCTACATTTCATATTCTGGCTGCGTTACCAGCGTGGTTGGTCCTTGTAGTGTAGTGGTTAACATATCGGACTAGAATACCGAAGACGTGGGTTCAAATCCTGCCAAGGGCATATGATATTTTTCTCTTATTTCTCTACTTCATTAACTACACACCGAACGCATAATTTCTACTTCACTATGTCTATTTATCTGCGTACATTTACGGTGTTCAACTTACCTATAGAGAAAAAATATCGCTCTGGGATCCTCACGAATACCCTACATTTCATATTCTGGCTGCGTTACCAGCGTGGTTGGTCCTTGTAGTGTAGTGGTTAACATATCGGACTAGAATACCGAAGACGTGGGTTCAAATCCTGCCAAGGGCATATGATATTTTTCTCTTATTTCTCTACTTCATTAACTACACACCGAACGCATAATTTCTACTTCACTATGTCTATTTATCTGCGTACATTTACGGTGTTCAACTTACCTATAGAGAAAAAATATCGCTCTGGGATCCTCACGAATACCCTACATTTCATATTCTGGCTGCGTTACCAGCGTGGTTGGTCCTTGTAGTGTAGTGGTTAACATATCGGACTAGAATACCGAAGACGTGGGTTCAAATCCTGCCAAGGGCATATGATATTTTTCTCTTATTTCTCTACTACATTAACTACACACCGAACGCATAATTTCTACTTCACTTTGCAAATAAAGCGTTCATTAATCCCGTTGGGACTAAGAGTGCCCAATATATAGATATATAGATATACATTTAGATATATAAGACTTTTCAGAGTTCGTACTGGTATTCTGCTGGGTTCACGATCATGTCTACGTAGGTTTACATGAGACAACTGATTTGGTATAGTATGACTTTATAGTCAGCGACGAAACCTTGAATAAAATCCGCCATTGTTCGTCCAAGGGCGCTAGGGCAAAAATTGGTGTAATTTTTAGCCGTTAGACTCTGTTATATTGGTGTTTTTTAAACGTTAGAAACTGTTTAAACTGTTACGTATCTGTACTGCTATGTGCTGGCTTGATTTGTTCAGTTTTCCCGTCTATATACGCCAAAAATATTGCTGTGACCAACGGTTCAATCGTACATAACGAACTACTGTATCCTATACCTGCCTCGTGACCGCTTATGTAAGCGTACGTGTCGGTTAATAAGTTAATAAGTTAATCCAAATCCCCTAGAATAACCAAGAATGTTCATTAGGATGATAGGATAGGATACAGTAGTTCGTTATGTACGATTGAACCGTTGGTCACAGCAATATTTTTGGCGTATATAGACGGGAAAACTGAACAAATCAAGCCAGCACATAGCAGTACAGATACGTAACAGTTTAAACAGTTTCTAACGTTTAAAAAACACCAATATAACAGAGTCTAACGGCTAAAAATTACACCAATTTTTGCCCTAGCGCCCTTGGTTCGTCCATGTGCTTATGTAGCGCATACTACGCATGCGCATAGAACTTGAGCATGCGCTTTGAACGCAACTGCGATTTGCGACTGAACGTAAAACACGAAGCCTAATTTATAGAGTGCTTTTAGTCTCATTGTTGAATAAGAGAAAAATATCATATGCCCTTGGCAGGATTTGAACCCACGTCTTCGGTATTCTAGTCCGATGTGTTAACCACTACACTACAAGGACCAACCACGCTGGTAACGCAGCCAGAATATGAAATGTAGGGTATTCGTGAGGATCCCAGAGCGATATTTTTTCTCTATAGGTAAGTTGAACACCGTAAATGTACGCAGATATAGACATAGTAAAGTAGAAATTATGCGTTCGGTGTGTATATAATGAATCAGAGAAATAAGAGAAAAATATCATATGCTCCTATGATATTTTTCTCTTATTTCTCTGATTCATTATATACACACCGAACGCATAATTTCTACTTTACTATGTCTATATCTGCGTACATTTACGGTGTTCAACTTACCTATAGAGAAAAAATATCGCTCTGGGATCCTCACGAATACCCTACATTTCATATTCTGGCTGCGTTACCAGCGTGGTTGGTCCTTGTAGTGTAGTGGTTAACACATCGGACTAGAATACCGAAGACGTGGGTTCAAATCCTGCCAAGGGCATATGATATTTTTCTCTTATTTCTCTGATTCATTATATACACACCGAACGCATAATTTCTACTTTACTATGTCTATATCTGCGTACATTTACGGTGTTCAACTTACCTATAGAGAAAAAATATCGCTCTGGGATCCTCACGAATACCCTACATTTCATATTCTGGCTGCGTTACCAGCGTGGTTGGTCCTTGTAGTGTAGTGGTTAACACATCGGACTAGAATACCGAAGACGTGGGTTCAAATCCTGCCAAGGGCATATGATATTTTTCTCTTATTTCTCTGATTCATTATATACACACCGAACGCATAATTTCTACTTCATTGTTGAATAGGTGACTTCAACTAAATTAGATAAGTCATTACTATTTAAGGTGACGTCACCTAAATTTTAAACTACGAGTAAACAGCTACTGAGATCAGGGGGAGAAACGATGATACAAATGAATGTGTGTTCACTCATTCTCGGGTAAAACAACCCCCCGGATTAGAATGGCCGTTATTTGGCGCGCTTTTACTATTTTAGGTGACGTCAACTAAATAGTTATCTAAGTTAGATAAATGTATCTAACTATTCAACAGTGAGACTAAAAGCTCTCAACTAGCTTTCGGCACTATTTCCTTGAGGTGTTATAATATTGCCACTGCCCTGCCGCCTATGCTCAATGAGTTTAAGGTGGAACCAAACTAATTCAGAGGGAATTTTGGACAAATTTCTTCTCGCTCGCTTCGCAAAACTATTGCGTCAATTTAACTGTATTTTTTATATAATGTGCTTGGATTATCCTAAATTCTAACAGTGTATTTTTTTAAAAGATTTTTTAAATGTTTAGCCTATTACGGCCAAAAATCAAACAGTGCTATTTTTACTTTTTGATTTTTTTCTCCTAATACCCAGGTACGATTTTTCTGACATTTTCAGAATCTTATCACCTAGTACCATTGCAGCCTGTGTATAAATTTGTATGGAAAGTCTTGGGCAGAAAAAGTTATGACGCCGCTTTAAAATTCGATCCAAATTTTGAAGCATATAAGACATCGCGCTGTAAAAACAGCACCATTAAATGGATTGCCTTGAAGTTTTCACATACCTATTTCCAAGTATTGGGAATAAGCCTTACGAAAAATCAGCATCAAATCCTAAAAACTCATTGAATAAATGTTTTTTTACTAATTGTCCTGACTAACCTCAAAAATGAGAGTTTTGCTCAAAATCACATTTTCGTCTTTTTCTTCAAAACGGCTGCAAGATATTTCTTTAAACCTTTCATCTATTGAGTATTGTTTTTTTAAATTTAGCTACGTGTTCTCAAGGATTTATGATCTGTACCTGCAAAAGCTCATGTCGGTTGATTCATTCTAACATTTTTAAAATGGCCCTTGAAGTTGGGAAGTCACAAGGCAAGAATTATACAGTCTCTTGTCGCGGTTCATAAGTTTATGCTAAAAAACTTGCAAACTTGCAAAATTTCGTTATTTTGTTCTATTACAACGATTCGAATAATCACATAGAGCAAGATAAATACATTCGTTCGACAAAGTAAGGTCAAAGCTCAAAGCCGTTTACAATTGAATCAAACTTTCAAAATTGGGCAGGGTTCTTGATTTTGTTAAATTACAACATCTCAAATACAATGAAGTCTGCAAATCGATTAAAATTTCTTATTTTTGTTCTATCACTTCAATTTAAATAATATTAATGCAGTCTTTCGACAAATTTTAGTTTTAGTTTTTATAAAAGCACTCTAATAAAAACCTGCAGAATTAATTTATTTAGTTCTAATACAACTATTAGAATACCCGCAATAAAGTAAATAACTTTAAAAATCGATCAGAATTTTCATACTTAGTTGTATTACAACGATTCGAATGCAATTAAGCAAACAAAACAATTTAACGTAGAAATCGATTAGAATTCCTTAATTTCGATTTAACATATTAGCAAAGAGCCTCGTTCAATGGCATTGCATGGAATACAAAAACCGCATAAAACAATCCAAATCACAAATTGTTAAAAATTTCGACAATTTCAATAAAACCTCCGTAAATTATAATTTTTTTAAAAATTCGGCAGAATTTATTGATTTTCTTCCATTACGACGATTCGAATTCAACCTAATTTGATTTATTCTTTTACGACTATTACAGCGATATTTTTATTACAATTGTTCTTTATTTCGCAAACTTATATTTCATTATGGATAGCCATGGATACCTATGGATATTGATGGATCGCTATGGACACTGATGGATCGCTATGGACACTGATGGATAGCCATCGATGATGATGGATAGTCATGTATGCTCATGGATACCAGTGTATACCTATGACTACTGATGTATACCTATGGATAGCCATGGAAACTAATGGATACCTATGGATATACTTATGTTAATTAACCTATGGAATCGGATGGATACTGATGATACCTATGGATAGCCCTGGATACTGATGGACACCTATGGATAGCCATGGATACCTATGGATAGCTATGGATACTGATAGATACTTATGGATATACCTATAGCTATGTATACCAATGTATACCTATCAATACTGAAGGATACCTATGGATACCTATAGATAGCCAAGGATACATACGGATAGCAATGAATAATGTTGGATAGCCAGGGATAGACATGGATACTAATACAGTTGACAACAATGGATAGTGATGTACATGATGATCTACAGAAGAATGTGATTATATAGCATATTTATATGAAGTATATACCGCTAAAGGAATTCCCTATAATGTTTATAAACAGCCTGCTTTCTAATCATCGAAAATAGGGAAGGTTAGTTAATAGTAAGGTGAGGTTGAAAAACATTTGCGTTCCACCAAAATCTTTTCCCTTGTTTTCCCGTTCGCAGTGGCTGTTCGTACGGTAACCAAAATCCTCGAAAAATTTCCACACCAGTCGGCCTACGGATTCCGTTCATATAGCCACTGCATTCCCCTTTTCCTCCTCTTGATTCCCCCAATTTTCAAAAAAAGACCAAGCACAACGTAGATATTGTGAAGAAAGCTACCGGTGTGATTTTGATTTCCAAACATTCTCCTATAGCTCTTACTATAATCTGTATTGTTTTTCAGACCTCGTTCATCAGTTTCCAGTGCAGCTCAAGTTGGAGGACTATAAACAATGAATTTCAATTTTCATAGCTTGAGTATATTGATCCATAACTTATAGCAGCTGCTCATTATAATTGTTTAGTTCTCTCCAACTGAATAATAGACATTTTCTTAAAAAAAGTTTTGATTACAGATAATTTTACTAACAGTATATGAGCAGTAACGAATCCCAGCATGTCAGATTTCATAAGATGGCCAATATTCAGTCTCTTAAAAGAAGAGTTTCTTTGTTCTGTCAAGACTGCATTAGTATTTGGTAACTCTGGCAATGAAGCTATCTTGGTTACTCATGATGATGAAGTGTTTGGTATAGGATCAAATCTTAATAGCTGCCTTGGCGTGGGAGATCAACAAAACTGTCTAGAACCAAGAAAAGTAGAAACACTTTGTCATAAAAAACTTTGTGATTTATCTTTTGGATCTGGTCCTCATATGCTAGCTTTAACAGGTAAGAGGATGAGTGATATACAGAGGACTAATTAGAGGGAGAGATATACAGGATGTTTGTCTTGCTTTTGCAAGTTTAAAAGGGATTTATTCATTTAAAAGAATGATAATACTCTGGTACACAGTACATGTACATGTATCAGTGATAGATATAAGGCGATCCATGATGGAAATTATGATAGGAAGAATATAGTAGTCTCTTTCATGGTTGATCCTCTTCCATTTGAATAAATAGTGATGATGAATTTGTCATTCACTGCTCAATGTAAAGCTCCTTACATTATATCCATATAGAAAAGGTGCTTTATAAATAATAAATCATCAAATCATCAATGCAGGATACTGCCTCAAGATATTAAGGAGATGTGAACTTGTAAGACAATAATATTATCCAGAAATGTCATTATCAAAATCGGGACCTAGAGTCCCATTCACACTTTCTGCTCTGGGTAGCATTTTGGTTCTGTAATTTTCCTTCTCCAATTGATACCCAATAAAAGTTGTAAACGATCAATATAAACGATTGCTCAAAAAAAAAGCTAATGGCCTCGGTTCACAATTATCAAAATACGGGATATTTACTGGAAACATTAAGGGCATACAAGACATCAACACCCCCCTCCCCCACTTAATAGAGCTTCTCAGTAGGCCATTTTTTGAATAAATTAGTCAAATACTGCTGTTTTCTTTGATCACTGACTCTTTTATACAGGGTTAGCCTCATTTCAGTGTCCAAATTTAATATTCACATGTATCAATTGTAAATAATTAAAGAATGTACAACTTTGACAACATTACAATTACTTTAAAATTTAAAGTAATTGAGGCTTTACCCCCACTAGAGAACAGAGAATTCAAAACTGGAGCATTAAGGGCCAGATAATTCAGCTTTTTTGCAATAGCCATCACATGGTATAAATTGTAATGGATTGTGTTACAGACCACAAAAAGTTTGGAGGTTCTCAATTTCCAATACAAAATGTACTGCCTTTTAAACGATTTGCATCTAAGTGAGATATATAATTATCATTAAACAATAATTTGCCCAATTCCCAATCCATGTAGAAAACGAATGCAGAGAAATAATAATCAACTTCATTAATTTGTTGAAGAAACTGGAGAAGTGTATGCATGGGGCCATAATGGCTATTGTCAAATTGGAAATGGTAACACAAGCCAGAATCCTGTGTTTATTCCCACAATCCTTCCAGTTTTACAAGGCAAAGTAATAACCCAAATTGCCTGTGGAAGTCACCATTCTTTAGCTCTCACTTCAGAAGGAGAGGTAAGCAATCTTGATTTTTTTAAATAAATTCTTAGAAAAAAAAAACTTTCTTCATTAACGTGTCTAGTCATTCACACTAATTAGGGACACTTTTTGCTCACATGCATTTCCACTTCATTCAATATTCTATGGACACAACGCTCAATTCACATATTGATTTTTACATGTATGTATGGAGGAAACCAGAGAGTTTGTTTGATGTATTGTTTTCTCTTATGCTATGAGGGATTTATGGGGGATAAATCCCTCATAGCATAAGAGAAAACAATACATCAAACAAACTCGATTCACATAAGGTGTCTTCAGGGCCCACACCTTTGGACTTTATGCTACCCACAATCAATAGATTTATAAAGGTTGTTTAATGAATGTGAAGTCTGTATGTCTTCTAGGTACTTTTCTTCACATGATTTGACATCATCAATCGAATTAAAGCTCTGTGTTTAACTTTGAAATGAAGTAGGGAAAATACAAAACATTAATAAAATGGCTGTATATTTCAGGTATATGCTTGGGGATATAATAACTGTGGGCAAATTGGCTCAGGTTCAATGACCAACCAAAGCAGCCCAAGAAAAGTTGCTTCAGCTTTAAGTAAGTCTAAAATCTTATAATAAATGTAACTGTAGTGGGTGGATTATTGGGGGAAGTTCACTAAAGTGTTATATGCAAATTCTTCCCATTTCTTGCCTTGGAATGCAACCTTGAAAACTTAAGAAATAGCTGTCATCCAGGAGAACATGAAATTTTTAAATGCATACATGGTCCCAGACCTGGAAGAAAGTCTTACCCTTCAACACAGGCAACATTTTCGTTTCGCTGCCACCCCTCCCTCTTATATTTGAAACCAAGTTGATGTACAACTATGTGCAAAATGCCTAATACAATATGCCTGCCTGTCTTTCTGTCACACACATTCCACCAAATATACAAACAAGCAAACAGAAGTCCTTTAGTACGATTTATGAACAGTCCAGCTACAGTATCAAGGCATTTGTGTAACTTATTATCAAAATGGACAGTGAAATCTTGCTATACCACTTGACAGATAACAGGAAGATTCTTTCAGTTGTTTGTGGTCAGACCTCATCTATGGCGCTTTCTGATACAGGAGAGGTATAACATTTTTTTATATGCAATGCAATTTTGTTTTTAAATGCTTGATTTTAAATTGCGAATAATAAAGAAATCAATAACTTACAAAAACATTGTAAGATAGTTTGTAACTTCGGAATTTTATCACCGCATTAGCTAGTGTTTTAGCTAGTTTCACCTTTGATATAATGCTTTTAAGTGTGACATCAGTTGTATGGAATACAATACTACTTATAATCTGGGTCTAAAATGATAAGCAATATCATGATTTGTTTTTCTTCATACAGGATTTGTTGTCCAAAGTTCTTGTTTAGGTGGAAGTTAAATTGTTAAGAACGTTTTGTTTTCTTTATCTTAGCAGTTTTTGTGAGCAGTTGAATCCAGAAATATGTTACAACTTAAAAGCTCTATTGATTAACATATATCCTAGCTACCATTAAAAAAATATTTTCTGTATCCCTGTCTAAAAAATTGTAGCCGCTATTTCAAAAAGGATAAACCATTATTTTGTGCTCCTTAAAACAATCAAAAACAGCAAATAATGTACTACCCTTTATTTACAATAAGCGCAAATATGCATTATTTAAACAGGAGATTTTTCAGCTTCTGTTTTTGCATCATATTAATTGACACTTGTATCATACACTTGCACTTCACGATGCAAGGTGAAAAATATACCTAGTGTTCACATTCTCATTCTTACAGTTATTGTTAACCTATTTTAAATATTAAATTGAATTGACTAATTTGATGTCTTTAACATTGTCAGATCTTTGCCTGGGGTTACAATGGTAATGGTCAACTAGGTGTTGGTAATAACACTAACCAGCCTTGCCCATATAAAGTTACTGGCCTTGGAGGCATATTCATTGTCAAGGTAATGGTTGTCAGTAACGTGGTATGGATAGTGCATCAATCTATCGCAGTGTGGAATTTATATTTTAAGTATATCAATTTTATTACACTCAGATAACATGTGGATATGCGCACGCATTAGGCCTTAGTGACTCTGGCTTGCTGTTTGCCTGGGGAGCCAACTCATATGGTCAGTTAGGAACGGGAAACAAAAACCATCTAGTTAAACCTATGGAGATCGCTAGTGACAAAGGAAGGTATGTCTTGTTCTTGTGGAAAAAAAAGGGAAAAAAACAAGGACATAAACAAACAGAATAATCAAAGTAGCAACCCAAAAGGATAGGGCGCGAACGAGAACATGCGAGGCACAATCACATCCCAGGATGTTAATTGTTAATGATGTTAATCTCTAGTTGATTAGGGACTGGATCGCCATTAACGTGGTCATCCGAGCCACGTGAAGATCTTACTGTAAATGTAATTACAAACCTCATCAGTTATTCTAAGACCCTCAGTTATCCTGGGTGTTGGTTGGGCCGAGGCTTGAACCACGACCTCCCGTACAACAGACCGACCTCTTACCAACCGGATAGCACGAGTAACGAGAGTAACATAACTGTGCACATTTATATCGGAGATAACATACAGAGCTTTATAAGAGCAAATCAAGTCTCTAATATCCCCTTTGCATCTTGATTCCCAAACTGCATCTCGTGACACACTGGTTACACATAGTTTAATTCAGTTCTTTACAAGTAGCTTAAGAAAATCACCAATTAAAAATAAAAATAAAAATTTATGACACCAGTACAGACACGTGACCGTTAACTGCAGAGGGCCTATTTCACGATCTTCAAAAGCGGTAACAGTTCAAGCGCTAATAAACGTTCCTTGTAAAATTGTTTTTGACAGATTTATAGATATTGCTGCAAGTCCTTCGAGTCATATTAGTGTTGCTTGTATAGCCAATGGCAAAGTGAGTATCAATTCTCTAGAAATTACGTTTTGATTTGCTTGCTTTGAAAGTGGTTTATTTGCCATATGAAATTGACCAAGTAACAGGTGACTGTTTGAGGTGGGAAAATTAACTTGTAGACGTGCATTTATAGTGGAATAGAGTCTAAAATGTTCATGGGAGCCGCGCGTAGGCACGGTAATTTGAAAGCTCTAAACGTTTGTTTAGTCGAACAGAAATTACCAATTCCCATACCAACAGGCCGGTAGCGGGAGAAGGGGAAGGGCCGGGGGGGGGGGGGTTAGTGGAGCTGGGCCCCCCAATAATCTTACAACTTTTTAGCAAACGTCCAGATAAATTTCAAACACTGGTAACTTAAAATTGATAGAGGCGGCTCATTTTTTCAAAAAAAGTTCACATAGTTGGAAACTCAAAAAAAATGATGAAAACTCAAAACAAGATCCCCCCCCCCCCCCCCCCCCAATAATTTTACTCCTGCTACGGGCCTGACCAACTAGACTAAGCCAATAGACCTAATTACTATATAATGAAGTGCTGCGGATATATGTGTAGCAGGGCTCCCAAGAAGCGGAAGGTATTGTAATGGGTTTATTAAAATAAGATGAAATCCTATTTTACATCTTAAGTTTAGAATAAATTTTAAAAGATATGTAAGAAACATGCTTATTTCAATGAAGACGATTATCGATATTCATTTAAAATGATCAGACAGTTTAACAGCCGTTTGTTATCCAATACAACTTGAAGTTCAGGTGCGTTCTTCACAGCATGGTTCGTGCCAACTAACATTATGCTTATTAATCCATTATCAGTAATCCGATTGCTTAAGAATCCTTTAAGTCTTGATTGACACGTCCTTCGACTATATCTACCTCCTTTGAGCTAGGGTGGACTTTTTAGACATGTATTAGTAATCCATTAAAGTGGACATTAAAGGGGGTTGGTCCAAGAACCGATCCTTGAGGGACTCCATAAGAGATTTCAGACTTAGTTGAGTTAGTACCACCGCAAGAGACGATTTGATTTCTTTCGGAAAGATAACTTCTTAACCAATCCAGTTCTATTCCAAGTTCACCGCGTGACTGCCGCTTTTGCGATAGAGTAGCATTGCCAATCACATCGAAAGCTTTTCGAAGATCAAGAAAAGCATACACAACTTTTCTCCTCTGTCAAAAGCTTGCTTCCATTAGATAACTGTTTCTATTAAAGCTACTGCAGAAGATAAATGATTTACATGTGTAAACTGGTGCTGTTGGACTAATCCTTTGCATAAGCTTTTAACTCTAGATTCAAGAATGATTCCTGACTTTCAGATATGCATGGTAGGACTGATGTAGGACTATAACTGTCATGTTCTGTTCTTCCGCTTTCCTTGAACACGGGGGTTACGTTTGCATTTTTCCAAGTGCAATGTTTTCCCATTTTAGATTGCGTACACAGATTAAATCATATGTTATTTCCTTTTCTAGCTGTATATGTGGGGACACTGCCGAGGTCAAGCGGTTACCACTCCAACAGAAACAAACTTTACCAAGATGAACGAAGTCTTTGCTTGTTTTTCTTCGCCACCATTGATGCATAAACCTTTAGTCATTGGTAATGTTTTAGTTGTCATTAACTTACATATCCTTATGATTTTATTATCGTTGCTTTGGCTGCCTAGCTGCCTAGCCTTCTCCCTGTTCTCCGCGCTGTTTCTGTTGTTCTTTTTCCATTGCTATTAACCACCTCTGGAGTCTCGGATTCGATTCTTGGTCTTAGCATCAAGTATAAGTAGAGTTTTTTCAAGGTCTTTTCACTCATTTGAGTATTCTTTTACAGATGTCAAGCGTCGAACTTCACGTGAGTCGAACTTAATTGAAAAAAGGGATTTTAAAACGTTCTTTTTTGATGTTATTAGGTTCGGCTCATTTGAAGTTCGACGTTTGACCTTAGTCTAACTCTTCTTCTGATATCAATTTCGATCTGTGAGTTAGCCGTGCCCTGACTTAGATCAGCCTAGAGAATGTTTAATGGTTGGATCTGTGAGTTAGCCGTGCCCTGACTTAGATCAGCCCAGAGAATGTTTAATGGTTGGATCTGTGAGTTAGTCGTACCTTGACTTTGATGCCCAGATGTTGTTTGAATGGTTTGCATATCGTACTTTTGTTTTTGTTTGTTTATTTGTTTTATTTAGGTTTGCTATTGTACCGTTGCTGTTGCTGGCATTGCATTTTTGCTGCTGCTCTTTTGTTTCATGTGTTCGCTGCCTTTGCTGGTCCTGTGTTTGATGTTGAATTTTTTTTGCTTACATTTATTACAGTTAAACGAATAACTTATCTTCATATCTAGTAAACACAATTTTTGCACCAAACAGAACGCGAGGATACACGAACAGTAGGCAAGTGTGTAGGTGAAGCATTCAACGACCAAGAAACAAGCGATCTGACTTTCATGATCGAAGGAAAACCAGTATATGTTCACAAGGCTGTGCTAAAAATAAGGTCAGTAAAGTTTTCCAACTTTCGACGTGTGATAATAATAATATATAATAATAATATTTAGTCTGATTTAAAAAACCGATTGGCTGGACACGATAGAACAGCTGGAAGGGAATATTTTAATGGCCACACTGTCTGGTCATAGAGAGTATTAGCATGGTTTTGCTAAAAGTTGAGTTTGCAGTCCAGCCGCGCTAACGGATCAGCGAATGAAAAACTGTTTAAGAAAACCTGTAATATCCGCCATGAGAAATCATAGTCATGAATATCGTAATCAAATATTCTAACAACTTTTTTGGCATTGCATTTCACAGATGCGAACATTTTCGCACCATGTTTCAGTCGCATTGGGGAGAAGATGAAAAAGAGTACGTAGCACACCGAAGTCAAACTTGTTATATGGTAGAATATAATATTATATAATATTTTCAAATCCGTAAAGTAAACGCCTAACAAGCTAGTTAATTTGCGTCAATCTTGAAGTGACTGTTGGCGTTTAATTTTGACAGTGTCATCGAGATCACCCAGTTTTCATTCGTCGTCTATGAGGCGTTTCTAAAATATTTGTATAGAGACAAAGTAGAACTGATACCAGAAGATGCCATAGGTAAGCTTTCTTACATCACATTAACACACGCATTCACCAATATCAAATAACGGATGCAGGAATCCCAAGAGCAGGCGTAGCTCAGTTGGTTAGTGCGCGACCTTCAGAGCTTGAGGTCCACGGTTCGATCCTTAGGATCTCCACGGCTGTTTCGACTTCTCTCTAATCCGTGTAGCTTCAGCTTTAAATACTCTTAAAACAGAGCACTGATGGAGAGAGGAGGTAAAGTGCGCACCGTCGGCTTCCATTGATAGCAGTTGAATTTCAACTGAAGGAACTACTGACGTTAAATATAGGTACTTTACTTTACTTTATGGTTAAGGATTCTTATTTGATACCACTAACCTTAACAAATCACTGATCTATTCTCCATCTTCCTCCCCTCCTAAACATACACGATATACATGCATATGACAAATGAGTAGACAGGGAGTCACAGGTTAGACACCCTGACTATGGTGCGCATCCAATGTAATGTGAACATGGAGTTCGAAAGTAGTGTAATGAATGGTTTTCAAGTTGCCAAGAAAATTTGTTTGCACTACTGCAGGGCAGACTTGAAAAAAGAAAAACCCAAGAAAACGTAAGCAAACAGTGTAGAGCGTGTTCAGTAAGTGCGTGCAAACTCAACAACAACAACAAAAAAAAAGAAGCAAAAAACAATGAAATGAATGATCCTAAAATTAGCATGAATAATTTTAAAACTAGCATGAATGATTCTAAAAATAGCATCAACGAGTGCTAATGATGGGGCCCGGGGATTCCTTCTCTTGGTTCATTTTTTTTTTTTTTTTGTTTTCTTAAAAATACCGAGTGGGGTTTGACGAGAGCTATATAAAGCTTATTTACAGCCCAGGAGTTTCAGAAAGGGAAACACTCTGACCGAGGTCTTGAGGTACTGATTGGCGCGCGAGGAGCAGAGATATCGAAACACTGCCCGCTAGCGCAGCTAATCAGAACGCACGATGTTTAGGAACCGGACCTAAGTGGAGTGGAATGCTGCGAGTCGTAATACGTACAGATGGTTTATTGCGTAGACTACTTATGGTGTTGTAATGATTTTAGTAAGGACTTTTGTATGTCATTGAACTAAATTCATATGGGGGGGGGGGGGGGGGGCAAATTGCAGAACTCGAGATTTCCTCTGGCATAGATGGAGCCCAAGATTAGTTTCGCTATTCGCCTGATGGCTTGCAGCAATTATTATTTATGTCCCAAAACAACATTTTATTGGATTTCTTTGTTTCAGGGTTGTTAGATTTAGCCAACTCTTACTGCGAGGATCAGTTAAAAAAATTATGCGAGCGTATAATCAAAGAAGGGATCACGGTAGACAACGCTGCCATGCTGATGGCTGCTGCCATTAAATACGAAGCAAAGGTAAGTAATAGAAAAGTTCTTAGTCAACTAACCAACTTTCATGGCTAAATACATTCAGGTTATTTTTTACGGACTTGTAGACTTTAGTGCACGCGCACAAGTTGATGACGCACAGGGAGTATGGGAAGGCGAAATTTTAAACTGCATCCGGTTACTGAAAATAGACCTACCGGGAATTGACATGCCGCGCGGGTTATTAAGAAGTTTCCCTCCCTTAATTATGCTCTCTTGATCCTTTCCCATCATCCTTTTTTCTTTTCCCTCTCCTTTTTAAAATCATTCATCGCACACGCTACCCTTTTTCGTTGGTCTTACTTTTCCATTCCTTCCTGTATTTTCGTAAATTCAATCAGTTCTTTTCTTTCTTTACAGAAATTGGAAGAGTTTTGTTTCCAGTTTTGTGTTAACCATTTGACTGCAGTATCCCAGACAGACGCATTTGCTCAACTAGATGAAGCAACATTAAAGGGTTTTGTTAAGAAAGCTGGTCAATGTGGGGCTTTTAAGTACTGATAGCCTTTGACTCCAAATTTGTTTTCCTCCCTTCTTTTGTCTATCAGCACCAATCTCTTGTAAGATCGAACCAGAAGAGACAACGAACAAGAAGTACATATGTATTATCAATATATGATCATCAATGAAATTTCTACATTTCTTTATTACTAAAAGGTGATATCTTGACATGTGAACATAACATCATTGGTGAGAAATCTTAGGGAATCGCAAAGTAAATAGTAAAAAGCCGCTAAAATTATATATCAATAATTATGTGTTAAACCAAGAATATTACATGTCCGCTTGAAGATGCAGATTTTATCTCCTAAGGTTGAGAATATCTTACTCGTTCTCTGCGCTCACTCCAAAGATATCATCTCAACACCCGAAGATAAGATCCATTTATTATATAGATATCGATGAAGTATCAGGATTGTGATACCTATCACTACCAAATCCTGCAATCTGATTGGTTCAAAGGAGTGCAATTAATTCCCAAATTGCATCTTAATCGCATCCTAAAAAATAATTTTTTTTAAACAAAATAAAACAAAATAAATCAAAAAAAGTCAAAAAGAATGTGTTTTTTTTGTTTGTTCGCATTTGGTTCTTCTACTACATTAAATTGAATATTCTGCACTCTTTATTGTGTCTTTTTCTTGTGTATGATTACAAAAAGGATATGATTAAGTGGTAACTGAACTTCGTGTCGTGCAATTTGAGTCTGAAATCAAACTTGCAATTACAAATCGCACTCCTGCTATGCGGTCGTCCGATTTTGTAATCACGCGTTTGATTTCAGACTAAATTGCACTCCACTCAGTTCAATTACCATCATTTATTATATAGATATCGATGAAATATCAGGATTTATCCGGTGCCTAAAATCTCGTACATTCTACTTAGTGAAGATATCATATCCGTCACATGTGAAGATATCAACGTTGCCATGACTACGTTCTTATCAACCAATCACATTTAGGCCTTCACGGTTTCTTTCAATCCTCAGATCGAAATTGACCTGTTTCCTCATTTTTATGAAATGCAAGAACAAAGACAGAGAAAGACTACAAACTGTAATCGCTTTGTGCTATTTTGTCGATTTTTTGAACGCCATTTTTACAATAAATCCATTTTTAATGATTGTGAATTCTATTACGTATTTTTCTTGATTTAGCGTGAAGGGTTAATTCAAGACAGTGATTTTTCAAGAAACTGTAATATCACTGAACTGAGTCTTCATTAAAGAAACAATAAGTTTAATTATCTTTAAGATTTCAAATTCAATTCATAGGAAGATATTTGATTAATAATAAATAGCTTAAGTTTATATGTTCAAATTGAAACTTTAATGGAATATCTATCTAATAAACAGAACATTTACATGGGCGCTTGGAGATACAAATTTTATCTTCTCGTGTTGAATATCTTTCACCCCAAGATAAGATTCGTATCTCCGCGCGCGCATGTAATATCCTCTCTATAAATGTGTTCCCATGTCTTATAGCTCAAACCCTAAAAAACTGACCTGGTACAGAATCAAAGGATAAGTTTGTGATTTTGTATACTAATACCTGAAACTCAGTTTTAAAAATCCCAGACCAAGGACAAGGGTTTCAGATACAAATTGGCAATAATCCAAAGATTGCGTTGCATGCCAACTCCACTTGTCACACCACAGGGAGCCCAATTTAGATTAAAGTGAATTGCAAAAACAAAATCGGAAAAATTAAATAATTAGTTACTGTAAGAGTATATACACCTATTTCTAAATGAACGTTGTCGGTCGGAGATCTGATATCGGAGACCGAAAGGAATTGTTGGTTGTAAGCTGTAAATTGTTTGTGGTTTTAATTAGTGGTTCACAAAAAGTTAATATCTTGATATACCAACTTTGAGCGATGACCTGCGCTGGCAAACTATCTGGGTAAGTGTATATTGAATTTTTAACGAGAAATGAATAAATGAGCCTTGCGACAGTTAGCCAACTGGTTCCGGTCGTACGAAAGGTGGATTGCGTTATCCAACCGATATGTTATTGACCGGCCAGTAGGTCCGCATAGGGAAAAAAATGGGCCCGAGGTTTTGAATATACGGACCGAGGTCACAGTTTTTCCCTATCCATACCAACTAGGACGGTAAATAATTTATAACTTATTTATTTTTTCCCGTATATTTTTTACTTGTTTTTGTAATCGTTTTGTTTTGTTGTTTAGCGGCAAAGGATACCGGACCGCGAGGGCAAATACTAGGCAGATCCCGTTTTTCCTTCCCGCAAACGGCAAACGTGACCCCGTTTTCATCTTTCCCCTAAATTTCTCTTTACCTTTTTTGCAAACCTTCTCGACAAAGACAAGTATTCTTTTGTTTATCTACTACTTGGAGATTTTTCCGATTCCTTATGCCGTAAACGAAAATCGTAAACTCTCTACTGACAAAATACCGCCCGCTCAAACAGCCAATCAGAACGCTCGAAGTTTTATATACCGGACCGGAAAAATAAAAATCCTTATTCAGTTGATGCTGTTATCCATGCAATAAATTTATCCACTGAATAAGAAAACGCTATCCACCCTTCGTACAAACCAGGCCCTGAACTTACGTAAGGTAGACTGGAAGTAAGAAGGGAGGAAAATACTTTTTAAAAATGTTCTTAACATTTCTGAAGACTAATATCAAAACTAGGTTTGTAGATTTGTGAGTAATAATAATAATAATAATAATAAACTCTTTATTTACTGAGGGTAGCAGTAAATAGCAATATGCTAACAAACCTGTGGCCCTCTAATATATAAACTATGAATATATGTGTATAAAAACTATAAAATTATAATTACAAGATAAAAACCCCTACAATAAAAAATAAATTATAACTAATAGTTAATAAATTATAATAAATAAATAAGTAAGTAAGTAAGTAAGTAAATAAATAAATAAATAAAATAAGATAAAATATAATATAAAAATAAAATATAAAAATAGAATGCACTAGATTATAAAATGATTTAAAGTTTTTTGATTATCTAAGAAATAATTTCTTAAAGAGCTTTTAAAAGTCAAAGAATCGTTTTGACGTAAGGCTAGAGGCAAGCTGTTCCATAGCTGACAAGTAGTTACACTAAAAGATCTCCCTCCCTCCGTCTTACGCTTAAAAGAAGGACATACTAAATTATATTGGGAATATCTTGTTGTGTGAGAATGCAGATCACAATTGCGCTTTAAAAGACCACCCAAATAAGAGGGTACATTGCCCTCTAACCTCTTAAATGCTAAGATTAATTTATTTATCTTTGCTTCGTCATAAAAGGGTAACCAACCTTGGGTATTGAATAGAACTACTGAGGAAGATTGCTGGTCAGCATTAAGAATTATTCTTGCTGCACGTTTCTGCATTCTTAAAACCCTACCTAATAATTCCTGATCACAGTTGGTCCAAACGACAGCTACGTAATTTATGACGGGCCTTATCATGCTATTGTAATATAAAAGCCGCTGCTTTAGAGGCAAATAACCCCTGATATTCCTTAATACTCCTATTCGTTGCGCTAGCTTTTTGCATACATTTTCAATGTGCGGTAAAAAAGATAGTTCTTTATCAATTTCGAGTCCTAACAGTTTTACACTATCTACTTTGGAAATTAAATTTCCATCAATGTTAACGATTGGCGAGCAGTCCATCTTGGAGGAGAGACGTTTACCAGTAACAATCAGTGTCTTTGTCTTTTTCTCATTGATGGGAAGCTTATTGGATGTAGCCAATAAGGAGTGAATAAGAAAAAGGAAAAGCCTATATGTTTAACATGACCTTTCCCTTGAAGTGGAGCTAGACGAAACCCTTATTTGACGATAGAAAAAAAATTTTTACAGTTAATTGTGGGTCTATACTTAGAATACCTCGTCGAAAAGAGCTCTCTATTGGAATGAGTCGAATGTGACCGCAGTATCCAGAAGGAATGTGACCCTAATTGTCAAGAGGTGATCAACACACGCAAAACCTAGCGGATAGGAGTGTGGTATTTAAGTAGACCTGCCAAAAATCTGACACAAATTGCTTCACGAGAGCTATCAAGTTACTACTCTCTGCTTCGAATAGGTAAGTTTGGTATGGTAATCAAAAGGTTAGATTGACTTAGGAGATTCACTTCGAGCTTTGTTTTCTTCTTAGAGGCAAGGCTTTCAGATTTCGGCTTCTTTGCGAGTGCTCAAGCGCCTTTGGTACTAAAACTGATCTGACATTTGCTCGTTTTGAAATTTGTCCGAAGATCTTTCTCGCTGATTGAGTAAAACCAAGTTTTCTGTCCATTCAGTCATCAGTTCAACAACACTAAGGTAACAGAAGAACAAGGAGAAGAAGAAGAAGATTCTTATTGCTTCTGGAATACTTTGTCCAGTAATCTCACAAGATCTGAAATGCTTAGGATTATCTTGCTGTGTGCTGTTCTTCTTCCAGCGACTCTCTACGCGGTAAGGGCCCTACAAATACCACAACATCTTCAATACAGATTCTTTCAGTTATGTTAAAACATCAAAGAGAACGTCTATCGAAAGTTGTTAAAAGAGAATTAAATTTTTATACTTTCGCTTTTAACTCCATCTAGATTATTGATAAAATAGACTTTTTGCGGAATTATATCTACATGTCAGTCGCCGGAATACGTAATTGTATATCGTTGCAAGGACACTGAACTTGCTTGGACTCTGAGATCCCCTTTACTGAGATCTGAGTTCTCAGATAGACAACCTCTAGTGTTTTCGTATGTAAAATATCGAAGACAAAACAAACCATCGTGGATAATAATGATACACAAGAAATATTGTCGAGGTTGTAAATCTTGTTTATCGAGAAGATTAAAGCCCAAACCTACTGAGTCGTCTTTAGACTAGAAAGCACATTCGCACATATACTTGTCAGGTGACGGACTATATGGTTTGATAAATTAATTAACAGTCAAATTACTAAAGTATTAGAATGATTTAATCATGTCAACAGCTAGGTTAACAAATCCACCTTTAAATTTATAAGATTCCATTCAAGTACTGTAATACTGAGATGAAGTTGATCATATTAAAACTTCAGAACAAAATGTACAACTTTATTATTTTTGCCCTCTTTTACAGCGAACTGTGAAGCCGAGCGAAGAAAAAGAAGATAATGGTAAGATGCAACAGTTATATATAAAAAGGGATTATCCCTTACAATTTTGAAGTTTTCCGAGACGACAGTGGTGGTCATGCGTAGCGTGTTTATTGAGACCCTAAAACTATATAATGTACATGTTTATACCATAATTGCCCCACTGCATTCAAGCAAATGGATTGACTTGAACAAAATATTGCCACAGACACGCGAAAACCTCAGGCAAAGGTTTTCCGATTTTCTATCGTAGCGCCTTCAAATAATAAAGCTTTCACAGCAAAAGAACTACAAACTTAATTATTGATATATGTCAAGAGTGACTGACATCCACCGGAAAAGCTTCAACCATTTTCGATCCTGCGTGCAGACGAATAGCCCCACGAAAGTTGGTATCACGGCTGAGTTTTCTAAATCCTTCTTGTGGACAATTGAGAGAGTTTAGTCTATAATTTTTTTTATATGAAAACGACAGCTAGAGTTTAAGTTGCAAAACAAGTTTTGATTATTTATACCTTAATTAACTTTTCATTCCTGTTATTATTTGATGTCGATTGTGTATCTAGACGCAACCTAATAAGATATTCCATCACTAACTCTTGAAATAAACGGCCAATGCAATGATTTCATAATACAGTAATAGCAATCATTATTGCTTTCTTCAAATACCTGCAGCCAGAAACGTTTTCCGTAAGTTCCACAAATTTCTTTCTTAATTGAAAAATATCTTTTATTTTGTTTAATTAATTAATTAATTAATTCGCTTTTATTGCGATCCACCTGATTTCACTCAGACAGGGGAAGATAATGAATAACACTGGCATCTATTGTTGGTTTTCTGCCATAGCTGAGTTCTTGACTGATCTCTTGGGTCATTATTGAATTAGGCCTAGGAATTCTAGGCGCGCAAGCTGCATGGCCAATGCGAGCCTACGCTACCAGTTAACCACGTTCACTCATTTGGCACCAAATCAAGAATTTGTTGCGAATATCACAAGGAGAGGTATGGCGTGTTCGCAGTTATTAATCCTTGCATCTGCGGATTAATGTTGTTAACTTTTAAGCTCACTCAAGTTTAATGTTTTTTCCCTCAAATTTATCAATACATTAAATTCTCTGGTCGTGCTACTTTGATGATTCTCTACGGACATTTGCGGTTCAAACACGCTCAGCCTGGTAACCAATTGGGGCATCGAAACGAGGTCGGATTTGCAAAATGACGGATGCGTTGACATTGGTTTTCATTTTTGTTCATTGATTATTGATTTAGATGCTGCAAATGTTGATTCCAAGAAGCTAGAAGCCCTACATTTTAGATCAGATTGGATACATGACCTGATAGTTTGTTATCTTGAAGTGAATAGGTTTGCGAACGAACTGTATCCAGTTAATTTGATGACGACGGCGTCAAATTTTTATATTCATTTGTATTATTAATTGTATATTATGTATTTGGAGATCAAGATCGCCCCAAATACATAACACAGAGAGAGCAACTGGAATTACGATCCAAGCCTGCTCTAATAGGAATGATATTGCAGCCCAGTTCACATTCAGTGTAAGGACCGTAGAGCGGCTAATTGCCTGAAGTTTAATGACGAACAGCCAAAAGGGTCGGTTCACATGCAGCCCAAACTTGTGTATGGTTGTTCCTGTGTATGGTTTATAAGGAAATGTATGGGAGTTATGATAAAAAATGTTACGAAAAGTAAATGTTTCACTCAACAATTTGCCTCAAAACTTGTTCCACTTGTTGCTTTTACTTTGTTCAGTCTTCTGGCGAAGTTTCAGCGCGATTTGAGGCCGTTTAGTGTTTTTTTTTTCAAAATCCGCTCTTCTCTACCTTATTTAGATTCACATGGCCTCC
The DNA here is from genome assembly GCA_011057435.1 of Actinia equina. Classification (NCBI taxonomy): domain Eukaryota; kingdom Metazoa; phylum Cnidaria; class Anthozoa; order Actiniaria; family Actiniidae; genus Actinia; species Actinia equina. The sequence continues at coordinate 246,902 of WHPX01001308.1, read as the reverse complement.
CCCATTCTCAAGGTACTTGTGTACACCTAAATGTTGATGACTTTTAATGCTTTGATAAATTACTTTCAGAGTTTGTATGTAAACTCAACTCATCGACATTCCATAATAATGCACTCATTGCGTGCATTTTTTTTCCTTTTGCCTTAATGATAATAATTTTGTCTTCTTTCCCTTTTGATTGTCAGTGAGCGCTCTCAACCTTCCCATAACAAGCAGAATTTACAACATGCACAGAATATTAAGAGGCTATTTATTCTAGTCCTTACTGAATTTTTTTGTCACAACAGACCATTGCGCAAACGTCTTCTGTCACGCTGGTCAGGAGTGTATCATAGACGAAGGTAACGCAACTTGTCAGTGTATCATCCGCTGTCCAGATCATAAGAAGACTGTGTGTGGTTCAGATGGCATAACATACCCCAGTCACTGTGAGCTGCACAGGACAGCATGTGTTCAAGGCAAGAAAATTGCAATCGAGAGCAATGGACCATGTGCAGGTAACGACTCTAACGTCTCAAAATTCATTTGAAGAGTATGTTAGACAACTAGACTCAAATACAATACTCTGCGTTACAGATATCTACCCAACACAACTCCCGACCGGAAAGGTCCACAAGTCAAAACCAGGTACGTTAACTAGATTTCATTGCAAAAAACGTACGCTATAAACTTTATCTAATAGCGTTTTTGATTGGCCCAAGTTACTTGAACCATTATGTATGCCGAGGGGGGGGAGGGGGGTTGGAGCACGTGCTCTTCTTAAACACTCTAACATTTTGAACTTCCCTAGAAAAAATATTGAATATTAATTTTGTCGTTGAATCGATATTAATTTTTCGGACCCCCCTCCCCCATATTTTCTGTTACCCCCACCCATACTCTGGCGTACATAATGAGTGCTTTGTTGATCATCTTATCAAAGTCACAGGATATCTGTTGCATTCGTACGAGGCGCGCCTTTCCTTGTAATCTCCTTGACCCCATTTCAAAGTGTTTCCTGGCCTAGCCAGACTCATTAGAAATTTCGCCCAAGTTTTTATCGAAACAGTGTCAAAAGAAGGTTATCTTGATAATACCATGAAGGACAAATTACTCCCATATGTTAGGTGAAATTTCACGCATCATTTGTAATTTCACTGTTGCCATTGTGATGTGGCTTCTCCTCTTTCGAAACAAAATGGCATCTAGCTGGTCGAGACGGGGAAGGCCAAAAAAATAGCATCGATTGGAATCGATGTACGATTTTGTTCGGGTTCATTTACATTCCTTAATTGCCTAAGTAGGGGCTAAGGATACCTTATCCCTTTCCTCACATCCCCCCCCCCCCCCACCCCTTCAAACCCCATAAGGCTTGCGAGTGAGTTTTGTACAGTTAAATACGTGTCAGACAACTCTTCCCAAGGCACACAATGTTTATCAAGGGAGGTGGTGGGAAGATATTAAATTGATGAGCAAATTAAATAGGGGAAGAGTCTAGACTGCGATAGACTTGCTTCTTATCCTCGCCCGGTCAAATCAACCAAATCAAACACTTAACAGTGATCAAGATCGGAAATACAGGGACTGCCTGCAGTCTTGGAAGATACTGAATGAATGTATATATTTTTTCTATGACTGTAGTGGTTTGTTATGAGCACAACAGAGATGATTTACGCAACAGACTTATAGTTTGGCTGAGCTTCCTTGATCAAGCTGTTGATGAATCAGCTGGTGATCATCACATCTTCAAAAAGTACTTTGATGCAATGGATGTGAACAAGAACGCTAAGTTAAGCAGAAAGGAGTTTGCACAACTCATCAAATTTAACAATACAGTTGGACAGGTAAGCAGACTAAGTAAAACTCATGACTTCTAATTGGTCAGTTAGGATGTAAATGCAAAGTTTGTTTCCAAAACCTGGTGTTTTCGTTTCGTTATGTATTCTCGCTCCTATAATGGGTCTTACGCGGCAGCAATCAATGTTTATTCTAAGGAGAATAAACAAATTTGTTTAACCCATAATAAATTTAATCTTAAGCACTTGAATATTGCGAGATCTATGGTAGCGAGACTAAAGAAAAACGTTCGCGCATGCGTGCATTTTAGCACGTTTTCTAAGACTTTTGAAGAGTTTGAGTGAGACAATAAATGTTGCTTTTCTCAAAGTATACACAAACATTCGAGAGTATACTTTTGTCAGATTGTGAAGTCCAATTTATCAGGCATGTTTTAAAGTCAAATTTACTTATGTTTTTCTCGTGTCAGTCGTTATGGTTGCCACGTGAGTAAGCTCCATTCAAGCTAAAATCAAGAAAAAGAAACAAACAAAGACTAGTAATTTTCCTTTTCCTTCGGTCAAGCACAGTTACGTATAGAGTGGTTTTTAAGTAATGCTCCAAATAAGAACGATAGCGCTTTCTATTGTTCTGCGGCATATCGCTTGCCTCACATCAGAATTTTGAGATTTTTCTACTGAGGGGGATGTATCAACCTATGGAGAGATGTTTGTGAAAAAATATGAACTAAAAGTCGCTTCTTAAGACGTTTACTTTTGAGTTTGAGGTTTTCAACCAATCACAACACCCAAAAACAATAGAAAGAAAAAGCCTCAAATTTGTCATTTTTCCCCACATAGAATTTCTGTCGTATTGAAGCACAGAAGATTTAAAGGGATTTAAAGGCTAAAAGGGAGTTTGTCAGTAGTTAAATATCACAAAAAATATACTTTTCCTCCATTTATCGTGTTTCGACTAATAAGAAGATTGGTTTAAACAATACTACAATTATCACCTTTCTACATTCCATGCCGTTGAGTGCTATCGTTCTTATCTGCATCGTTACTTAAAAGCCCGTGAAATAATTACTAGCATATTTAGTAGCCTGCAAATGCAGGCATTCATATGGGTTTCGGTAGAAACCGGGGTTTTGGGGGAACTTTGGGACGAGCGAAAATTGAAACCGAGCAAAAAAGAAGCGAAGAGGGTTTTCTCGCTGGCACGTAGTCGAAACAGGAACCCCAAAACTCCGATTCTTCCTCAAACCCATTACAAGAACGCCCGCTCTGCAGGCCACGTATTTAGCAGTAATACATTTTATTGCAGTTTTTAATAAACATGCGAACTCTGTGGCTGCGAGCTGCACGCTGGTTTTTCGTTACCGCCAATCAAGAGCATAAATGGCGAATTTGTTTTGATTGGCGGCAATGAAATACTGAAATTTCAGTGTGCAGCTCTCAACTAGCGAGTTCGCATAGTGCAGTTTTCGTATGACTGTGAAACGTTCACGGCACGAACACGGTCGTGACAGAGCAAGGGATACGCCAGACAAATCACATTGCACGAGAAATTACTCTCCATCCAATCAAATACATGGAACACGGCATAAACGCGGCGTGGCACGGTCACGCCAAGATCACGCGTGAAAAAATAGCCAATTAAAATTCTAGAAAGTGTCACGGTCACGTCACGTCACGTCACGCCTACGGCACTGAGCTTATCACAGTCACTCATACGAAAACTGCACTATTATGAAAATAGCAGTAATACAAGTATGAGACAGTAACTACGAGTAATTTATCACGGGATTTTGAAAACACTGTAACTGATCTAAAAAGGTATTAGATTTAGAGAAATATCTAGAGTCCTTCCACTTGCAAGTCTAAACATATGTTACATTATACTTGGATTCACTCTTAGATGCCAGGTGCCGATAAATTTATCAATCCTGTTCTGCAAGGGCTTTGCGCAGATGCGTTGATCGCAGTCTCAGATGAAGACGCTGATTGGGAGCTTACATTCCATGAATTCATGAAGTGCTTAAATCCAGGTAAAATCATTTTCATTTGCTTGCATTTCCGAACGTGATAATAATAATTCTATGATTTGTTAGTCAAACCCTAGTCATTACAAATGCCAGAAGAAAGGAATATGCCGTTTGTACTGATAGTTGTTTAATGTCTCAACAGCTTTCAAGCTACCAAAAGAACGTAAGTAACACTGAACAAGCGAAGTACTGAAGCATTCATAAAGTTACGACACTGTCACTGCAAAACTCAGATTCCTTACATCAAAATCCAGTCCCAAGAGCTTAATTTCGGAGAATATAAAGAGCGTAGCATTGCAAGGCAAATACCTGGTAAAATAACTTCTCTCGTCTGAGTGCCTTGCCATAGTGACACAAATTTCAACTCACAGAACGAGTGGATATTCATTTCTCAATTCTTAATCTTGTTTCTAAAGGTTGTGAGCTCGAGGGGGAATACTTTGATGACGGTGCAGAAATCCCAGCAGAATGTAATACTTGGTAGGACTTGTTAATACACCAAGCATAAATAAGAGAGGGAAACGTCTTACCATCGCGCGCACCATGTTGGGCTATTTTTAGAAACCGGATGCAGTTCAAATTTCGCCTTACCCTAACTCAGTGCGTCAACCAGCGCGCGAGTGCACTCTTGCCGTTTATTGTTTTGATCACCAAAATCGAAATCATTCAAACGGAAAGAGCGCACTAGTTACACACAGGAGTAGGATAAGGCGAAATTTGAACTTCGTTCGGTTCCTAAAAATAGCCCAACCGTGCGCGATATTAAGAAGTTTCCCGCTCTGATTTATGCTCACTTGCATACACTTAATTCAAGTATCTCCCTTGATTAGAGGGTTTTTACTTCTAATCATCCGCTATTCTATTCTCTAAGCAAAATCCAGCATCCTAAATTCTAATATTACATCTGTCAGTTAGGCGTGCTCCGACTTGGATCATTCAAAAAACTTGAAATTTTGTTCAGGGTTCAATTTGATGTTGCTTCTTTTTTCTTAATAGTGTCTGTGCCTGTGGACACTGGGTTTGCACAGCCCTGAACTGCAACTGTAAGTAGATCCTTATGCCATCTTCAGTTTATTGTCGTATAGACCAATGCTTGTTAGAGTACAAACACTAAAAGTGTGCAACACTTTGCACTATTTAGTAGTAAATAGTCCTAATTAAACAATAGAAAACAATAGGATTAGCATAATTTAGCAGTATTTGTTACACACTTGAAGTGTTTGTACTCTATCAAACTTTTTTGACGAATTTTCATAAAAGTATTTTTCCCTGAACACCACATTCTGACTAAAGATTTCCCTTGTAAAACAAAACTATTTCATTTCAATGTTTTGTGGCTTTTTAATAAAATGGTTAATTTTTTCCTATTATAGCGGAAAAATCAAAGAGCGAAAACGACTTTGTCGTAAAAGGCGATAAAGCAAAGCAAAAGTTGAAAGAAGTCCATCGAAACGAAAAAGGAGATAAAGAGAAGGTTTTGATGCTTTACAAGCCAAAACAACAGAAGCAACGGTCAGAAAGAAAAGAGGAGTGAGACTAATACATGAACCTCAAAGTATTATGAAGACAAAAGATGAAAGAGTTACTTCATGTTCCTTTTCAGTTATAGGATTAGCTACTAATCAATACAAGAATAACTCTTTTTAATTTTGTGTACGTCCTTTGGACTGATTGATAGCAGTATCAGATAAGGCTACAAACCATATAATGCAACTAAAACAACTGCAGAGTATACGCCATATATCCGTGAAACGATTATTAACCATGAAGTTGTAAGTCAGCTATGAAAATTCACGTAAAGGTATTTGCTTTTATTCCCAGCGTTCTGCTCCAGTAATATTCAATATAAAATAGCTGCAGTTAGAAAATAGACCTTTTTCTCAAGGTTGCACGCGCATCCAAATTTAAGAAACTTGACAATCTCGTACCCAGAGATTGCGTTTCTTCCAGCTTGGGTTGAAGAATGAGGGCTCTGGCATAATCCATTTTGAGACCAGGATTTCTAGGACTTCCGGTTCGACAGCGCACGCGTTCAAAGACTTGCCAATAATTTTAATCTTTTCCCCCCGAATTTTAATTTGTACTATGATTTTGACTTCGATTTAATTTTTACTTTGCTTATTTTGACCGTTTATATCTCACTTTGTGAAAACTGCGCATGCTCCAAAATATGGATTATGCCAGAGCCCTCGTTCTTCGCCGCAGGCCAGAAGAAACGCAGGCTCTGGGTACGAGATTTGAAACTTGACGGACCAACATACCAGAACACGAGCTTTACAATGTGAATTATCATACATTTCTGAGATTTTTCGATAAGAATTCATAAAATCGATTATTCTCCTTTTTAAATATTACTAAAACTGCATGACTTCTCAAGTGTTTTGGCCTGCAAGATTGGATGCGCACGCAACCTTGACAAAACGTTCCATATATATTGTTTTGTTTTGTTTCACGGATATATGGCGTGCACTTTCCCGGCTAGCAGAGCCTATTTTCCTTTGTTTTGGTTGAGAGAGAAAAATGGACTCTGCCGATGTTGGACGTTATTTCTGTCGCGCATGCGTGGCGTAACTTAGCAACGCTGTCATGATTTTGACAGCCGCTCTCGTCAAACAATATTCGGCGCCACATTGTGTTATATTTGCTCATGCGCACTACATGTAATCGAATGAAAACCGGTTTTGAAACTGGTTTTGTTCGTCCACGATCGAAGACGGCGGTGTATTAAAGGAAACGCTTTACATCGGCAGAGTCTCCTTCCTCCCCGCCTGAATAAAGGGAGAGAAAGAGAAGAGAGATTCTGCTAGCAGGGAAGCGTGCACTCTACCATGAGAGACCATTGACACCATTAATTGATACCATTAATGCCAGTTTGAAAAAAGATTTTGTATTTACAATCAATTAATGTTTAAAACTAAAATCATCTTACCTAATAAAAGTTTTTTTTTTTTGTTTCCTTTTTTCTACTTTTATAAAACACGGATACATTTGATGGAAATAAGCAAAATATGAATATTTTTCGTCGAATGTTTACGGCATTTGTCACATGGTAGTAGTTGGTAAAGTTGACGTCAGTGGGTTGGCTATCTTCGCACTTTCTTGTTGCGTGGCTCTAAACTGAACGGGTTATCAGAATCGTCACTCTCCTAACAAATATAATCGACAGGAAGTATTTAGTAAAAAAAACCCTCCTAGTGGCTGTGATCTTGGATGATAATGTACGAGGATAAGAAATGGTCCGAATATTCAATTTCACTATCGATTGTTTGTAAAAACAGAGTTTCTGTTTTCCATATCTTTGCTCTTTGTTCTTACGTAATTTATTTTTCACTGGACGCCATATAGCTTTGAACGGGGATATTGTCCGATATCCTTCCTGACGTGACCTATTTGAACCAATGACAGTGCTAAGAATTCATGGTTGGGATATTTAATTTGACCGGCAGGCCGAATGGTGTACGAGACTCTTCTAGACCATGAGAGAGACAAGTACTTATAGACCAAACCTACTAATCGGTATAATAAACGGATCATAAGATACAAAAGTTAAATTAGGTTGAAATCAGCAAGTTATTCGCAATTCTTTGGTTGTCAAAACTGGGAATTTTTTCAAACAGGTGATATCACTGATAGACCATTAGTAACTCAGCCAATCACAGACCAGGATTTGTAATAGACCGTTAGAGTGAAGTCACTAAACCCGTGAACTAGATATACACTAATACACATTAATAGACCATAATTCCATTGTTTTCTTTTGTGTCTATTTGACTATTGATTTTTACTTGTATTTTTTAATTCACGGGTTAAATGCCTTCACTCTATAAAGTTTAGACTAATAAGCCTGAAGCGAGATGACGTTTTACCCGTCTCTAGACCATAATCCTTTTTACACTGCTTTTGTTCTTTAATTACGACTATTGTTCCTGTATACTCTAAGGAATCAAAAATTTTAATATGAAAGGATTTTAAAAACTATTATGGTCTAGAGGCGGGGGTAAAACGTCATCTCGATTCAGGCTTATTGGTATCATAACTAAACGATAAATTTTCTCATGCTCTCATTGGTCTAAAGGGGTCACGTGGTACATTTCGTCCAGTGGAAAAAATAGGAACCGAAAACCACAGCTATGCTATCAAACCAAAAAACAAACGAGTAAGGGTTACGCCGTGATACCAGTTCCAGTGAAGTCGTTTGGTTAAAAAATATATAAATCCCTTTAAAACCGCAGCGCGCAGATTCTAAAAATAGCTCAGACTCAGACAAACTTTGCAGTCCGTTTAACCCTGTCGAGCGCTATACGAACCGATCCCCCCCCCCCTAAAGTTAGAATAATAACTCACTTAAACAAAGATCTGATGGGATCGGCTATGAAAAAAATATATTTGTATGAGTTTCGCCTTTGTCCATGTTTTATGACTTCGTCTGCGCGCTGCACTATTGGGTATTGCAGATCATCATTAGCATTTCCACCGCTGTTTTGCCTCCGTCGTGAGTTCTACATACTGGTTTACTCGTACACTGTAGTATGTATCAGTAGTAGCATTTTTCCCAAAAAAATTTTGTAGTATTTTGGGAGTTTTGCATGGAGTATCATTTATTACAGTTTCCATGACAATTAATATTTTGATTCTAAAGAATGATTTACCTCGTATTGTATGGTTTTCTTTTTAAAACTCGAGTAAGATGGAGCTGAAGGGGCTGTTATTCTGCAAAAGTCGTGAAAATTTCATTCTTTCAATATATTCACTTTATTCATCCATCCCATCCACCCTTTCATTCCCATCCAGACATCCTCTCCTTTTTCTTACGTTCCATCAATACTTCCATCCAACCATTAAATCAATCGATCAAACACTGCTGAAAACTGTACCCCTAAATCTAAAATTACGTTAATTGGCATTGAACTTAATAGACTTTTGTTTCTTCAACCAGTCATGATGATTCAGTATGGCCTCGTAGTATTATGTATGTGAGTGCTCACAGCATTTTTTTGTTTATAGAATTTTTTTCGTTGAGCTATTTGTACCCTGGAGATGTGTAATGCGCCTGAAAGTTGGTCAAAACTCATTGAAGAAGCAAACGTCTAAAATAACTATATGCCAACATGTATTAAAACAGCGCACAGTTTAACTAAGAGTTCAACTTGTTGTAGAAAAGTACCTCTGCTCACAAGGTAAACTTGTCGCTTCTAGCTATTACTGTTAGGTTTTCGTATTGTTTAGGCCCGCATACAGTAATTGCCAATTGCTGTTACAGCTGATACAAATTGATTTCTTTCTTTCTTCATTATTTTGAATGTTACTTGCGCATACTCCTTTTATGTATCCAACTGGTGAAACTATACTCAGAAAATAGATGTCTTTCAATCTTCCATCCATCCTTTCCTACCTTCTATCCATCCATTTAGTGTTCCACTGATCCACCCACCCATACATTCGTATATTACTTTAATCCATTCATTCTGCTTATCAATCACTTGTAACCAAACAACACAAGACGTTTTTATTGCGATGCAAAATGTGTTATATTCTCGATCCACCCGAGAGTCGTAAACGGATCAAAACTAAACCACTCATGCAGAAATTACTCACTGGGTGCTGGTTCTGTGCGATGAAAGTGGTGCATTAAACTCCTCATCATCATCTGAGCTGCTTATCATCTGTAAACATCAGGAATATATCAAGTTAGATATATTTCATAGCATAGGACATTCTCTAATTGGCTTCCCGGCCGTTCTTGACATTTTTATTCAAACGCAGCAGCTCATAGTTACACTGACGATATAATAAATGATACAGATCCACGCTCAGCCGTTTTCGCTGCCTGTAAGTTATAGCTACTTACCGTTGCGTCTGCTTTGGTCTTCCCTGATCCAAGTGAAAAAGCTAAGGCAATAACGATAGATAAAACAGAAAAGATTTTTCAATTAAAGAGCCTATTTTGCGCATCACTAAAGACCTAAGTAAACTGAATGTTAGAGAGTTGGAACTACAATACTCTTATTTATTTTCGCGACTGATTATAAAAACCACAAAAACAATCAAACACTCGAAAATTCATGCCCCAATTAAATTTTACAAAAATAAAAAATGAAATAAAATCGACATCGACACTAGATATTTTACGATAAAAAAAAAACACGATATTTTAAAGAAGTATATATGTAGCATAAATAAGATGAAGACATTCAAACTCACAGTCTGTTATAAGGGCCGTCTTTTTTCCTCTTCCCCCTTGTGAGACTCTACCCCTGCCACGCCCTTCTCCTCTTCCCCTAGCAACCCCTCTACTTCCTCGCCCTCGCTGACTGGTAGCACCTTGAGCCTTTCCTCTTCCTCTGCCTGTTTACAAGAAAATACAAGTTCATATGATAAAAGTAAAAGCAACAATGATAACCTCTGAATACAATTGTGCAAGTATTGTGGTCATGGACTTGCAAACACTTATATCAAAATAACATTCTTATGTTTTAGTGGCTACTAATGACACACCATTTGAAACATAATCAATGGCAATGTTTCATTTATTTAACACAAAATGTACCTGGACCGTGACCAATACTTTTTCACTAATAGAGGTTTTTGCCTTGGGCGTAATGTTTTCCCATTTCAGACTACGTGTCAGTCCCTAGGAGTATCATTCCTTTACAAGTTTGACGTCTGTACATGAAGACACATAAATATGGATACAACTCCAACAAAGAATCTTATTATCAAGGGAATAAAATATGGTCTGAAGACATTATGCCCATGCCCAAAAGGTCTATTACAACTGTATGGAAGCTTACCATTGTTTGCCTCTTTTACTGGTTGCTTTAGGCAGTGTTAAAAATGTATGGCAGAAAGGGGGGGAGGTGAATTTTAGGGGGGAGTGGATGGAGAAGCTTTGAGAAGCTATGAGGGATTGCCTGGGGTTGGGGGGGGGGGGGGAGGGATAGTTTTTGTTTTGGGGGACTCAAGTGGGGGGGTGGAGGTCTTAAGAATTTTTTGTCTTTTAAAGATTTCACCTGTCCTCTACCTCTGCCATACATTTAAACCCAGAATTATGTTGGGCAACTAATCTGTCATTGTCGCTAAACTTATTATAAACTCTTCTCATCCTATGCTAAATCAAACAAAAGTACTAAACATCTACCCATTTTACCTCTTTTACTGGTTGCTTGGGCAACTAAACTGTCATTGTCACTTAAATCACCATCACTTAAAGCATCATTATTTCTATGAATGGATTTAATTGCGCTTTTATTCAACACCTGAAACACAAGTAAATTGCTTTTAATAATAATTAATCATAAACGATTTGATCCAAGATAAATTTGCCCACCAGTGACCCCACTGTCTTTCTTTTATGATCAGCAAATTTAGGGACCATGGATTTGGCTGGACAGGGTAGCTTGTTGTGCATCACATTTAAACATGCTATCTCATATTGTTATTCGATTACTATGCTATACCTTGAATATAGACAATATGATACACCAAAACCACCATACTAAACTGTCATGTAACGAAAAGACAGAAACGACCCCACAATGTTTGAATAACTGTTCATGCCATACCTCTCTGACCTCTTTTTCCTCTTCTTCATTCTTCTGTTCTTCCCTCTGCCTTCTTAGCACAACAAACCTCCTTGCTTCAGTCTCTATATCATCTTCTCTAACATTGTTTCTTTGTTTTAAGTGTCTCTGAGCCACATCCAGCTGCCAGTTAACCAGAGTTTGAATGGCATCATTTTCTTCTTTGTCTATGAACTCATGTAGAGCTTGAGCCATTTTGTTCTCGGACAGAATTGAGAGTTCTAGTGCCTGTTGAGAGCAACATTGTAGATGAAAAGAATGAATTGACAGTCACTCGGATAAAGATTGGGGTCTTCAATATGCACATAATTAGTAAATCCACACTTTAAATAGCCTAGCCACTGATCAAAGGGATCACAGTATATTGGTTCTGAAGACATCTAAACTATTGACATTAGAATTGGTATTAAGTCAAACACAAATATGACGTAATCAACACAAACATTTTATTCAATGACTAAGAAATGACAGAAAGCTTGTAGACTTTATCTGCAACTATTGTATTTGCTTTGGACTAACCCTTTCTTTTGATTGCTTGTTCTCTTTGGTTTCTTTTGTCTTATTCTATCATATAAACACTCCTTTCTACCACCTCTTTCTCTCTTACTCCGAAGAAGGACTAGCATTCAAAAAGTCAGTAAGTTTTTTCATCTTTTCATGGTGTATAATTTACTTTTTATCATTACTATTTACTCACATTATCATTAGACGTCAAGTACTCCTTAATCAAGTCTTCTATTTTTATATTATCTAGTGCTTCTGGGCGAAGGTGCAACATTCTTTCCTCAACATCTGGTCTGATAGCACTAGCGTCTAACAAAATGATTTTTTTAATAAAAGTAACCAGTTGATGAAAATACATATTCACATGATTTGTTCTCAAAAAATCTATTTCCTGATTCTAATATTTTTGGAGCTTAAAATTTCTTGAGTTTAAAATTGGCTTGAATTGGCTCAGATTCAAGAAATTCTTTTAGAAGAGGGTTCACCATTCATGATAAGGAAATTCCCAAACTCAAGCACCAATAACACAGTAGATATTGCGTCAACTGGGGGAGGGAGAGGGGGAGGGGGAGGGGAATGGGGGGATGCACACTGCTACACCCCCTCCCCTAGTATTTTCACTATGAGTCAGAGTGTCAATATATTATTGTCTAAAGCCTTTCCTCAATCAGTGTTAACCTGATGTAATGATGTGGCCAAGGTAAGCATTGTTACACTGCTGTACTGTACATAGATAAATGAAAAGTTGAAAGAACTGAACCATGAACATCCTGCTTTATAGACCAGTTTCAAATTCCAAATTACCGCTGTGTTTCTTAATTACAGACTCATTTGCACAGGGTTAGCCTCTTATCAGTGTTATATATTCACAAATACCAACAGAAAAGTAAAGAATGCACAACTTCAACAGTACAAACACTACAAACTCAACGGACCTTGACTGGAACATGTGAATGTTCTGCACAAACTCGAGGCTAACCCTGTGCAAATGATTCTTTAATCAAGAAACACAGCAGCAATTTGGAACTAGAAACAGGTCTATCATAGTAGTACTGTAGGTCAATACTAATTAATTCAAAAGTATTAAGCCAGATTTTCTTTTATTCAGTGCCATATAATTCACTGAAAGTTTTTTAAAAGCCAGTACAGTGTTTATTAGAAAAACTTTAGTTATTAAGAGCGGCCAAAGTTCTCAACAATATGCAAATGACCTTAACTGGTAAAGGTAAATGTGAATATGTTGTGCAACCTACACCTTTATGTACAGAAAAGGATATAAACAGTTAAAAGTTAATCTACCTTTTTTCTTGACTTCCTTTTTTCTATGAAATAATAAAATTTCTTTTGGGTTGGCTACTCTGTCCACAAACTGTTGTCCAAATCGTTGTGTGCTGAATGAGCTGAAGCCACCACTGTACTCAACCTGTTTATTAACAAAATAAAAAATAGTAAGAATGTTAAGGGAAAAAGTAGAAGAAATAAAAGGAATAGAAAATTGGATGGGAATAGTAAAAACAGCGAGACAAGAAAGCAAAAACAGAAAAAGAGGGTACTAAAGAGAATCAAAGTGAGAGTGGGAATGGGATGGAAGGCAAGAAAAACATAAGAAAATCATAGAAAAGAAAGAAAAAAGGAAGAATAGTAGAATACCTTGTTACATCCACAGGTGCAGTGGGGTGTGGATGGGAGCCAAAACAATGAGCAGCGCTCATAATATAATTTGATAGCTGGATCTGCAATGTTGGCCTCGTGTGTTGCTCCCGTGTAACTTCTGGGGCACCTTGCAGAGCTTAGGGCTCCCCATACATGTAAGTAAGAAGTATTGTGCCAGAAGTATTGTGCCAACTTAGTTCAAGCAATGCAGCATGCAGCATGCAACAAGTAGTCTGAAGTCAGCCCCATATAGGTTGAAAACTTCTCTATCAAAAAGTTTACTTGAAATAAAAAAGAGAAAACTTACTCTCAACCGTACAAGAGGTTTGTTAGGCTGTCGTCTGTTCCCTGTATGTTCTTCCTCAGCTCTAGATATTAACTGTTCCACCTTCAATTTACATTGAAACAACATAATTTACAATTGCAACCATTCTTTAGGCCCTATAAAAGCCAAGCTATCTAATGAACCTGCTTAGCTGGTATACGTAGTACTATGGTTAACCTCCCTGCTTGTAAAAAGGCCCCAAACGATTTATTGATGAGAGAATTGGGGGTATAACTTTTAAAATATTTTTCCTTAATTTTTCATCCACAATTTAAAAAGCTGGTTTTAAACAACTATCTGCAGAAATTAAATTTGCATTTTACACCAAAAATCACAACTATTATTATTATTCAAAAACTTAAAAACCCTGTTGGTAAATTTGGCAGGAGGCAGACACAGTATGCTTTCTTTATTATTCAAACATAACATTTAGGAAAGTACCTTATCTGTGAGGAAAGGCATGACTTTCTGCTCCTCTGTAGGATCTAAATCTGTCTCACTAAGAACTATATCCTCCATGTAGAATGGCCGGACAGTTTTGAGAGGTACTTTGGTTATCTGAAATGCTTTGTCAGCTTTGATCTCCAGGATTCCTACATGCCTGATCAGATAACAATTGAATATTTTCAATCACTGTGAACTGTCAGGAAATCATTCAATTAATAATGGACTTATTAAACAAATACAACTGTCATCAATCATTTTAATCTGTTTGTTAATCAATAACAATGCAGTCAATTACTTGGTGCAACTATATTAACCAAGGCCACAAATGTTCATACAAATTAGCCAATCACAATTGAGTATTTAAACAATGGAATCTGCACAAATTACCAATGAAATATCTATTTTTCTCTATTTCGAAAAATTGATACACTTATTTCAATAATGTTCGTCACCAAAAACTTTGATGATGAAAAAAAGATGAGATCACTGAGCATCATGGGAAACTTTTCATATCAAAAAAAGCATATATATAAATAGCTTTTTTAATACAAACTGCAGCTCGATGATGCTCAGAAGAGGTGAGACTGTAACGGGTAAAAGATGCGCAAGCCCATGAGCAGTTATCAAGCGGTTGATTGTGTAAAATGAATCTACCCATGATTCTTGTCTGCCTCAGCTTTATAGCTTTTCAGGTGACTAACTTTATTGAAATAAGTTTATCTTCACATGTGAAGATAACACAATTGTGATGGCTATTCAAAAATACACGGAAAGAATTGCCTGAAAAAGCCAAAACATACTTTATTGATAATTATATAATAAACAGAACATTACTTGGCCGCTATGCTCACTCGTGAAAAATATTTTCAACACTTGAAGATAAAATTCGTATCTCTGGGTGCCCATGTAATATCCTCTATTTATATTTGTGCAATCAGAAATTTTATTTTATATATGTATGATCAGAAGTGAAGAAGAACCAATTCAAACTCCAGAATGTTATTCTGCAGCATCATAACTTTAAAAATTGTTTGGTTGGCCTAGTTTGGTTAATGAAGTCACCGTCGCTGTAACCAGTAAAATTGTGAAATTCTTATTTCTGTTGTGACAAATATAATGCCTATAATTCTGACCCTGTTTACTCTCATATACCTACTTTTGTTTTGATTCTCCATGAGAAAGTGAAGTGGCAACAGAAGAACCTGGCTGTGTAATGTAAAATGGCAAATTGGGATCCTCAGCATGGACTGGCTCAATAAGACATTCATGTTCATGGCCCCAGAAGATCAAATCCAAGAAAGGGTCCAAGAATTTCTCTGGGATATAGTTAGTTGGGCCATGCTTAGCTCTAACATTAGAAGAAAAAAAAACAATCATTGTTAGAACATATACTTTCTCACTCTTTAAACAGTGATATTATACTGTATTTCCCCTATGATTTAAGCCCCCAGCCTTTAATAGGTCCCCAAACCCAGTAGTCCCTGAACATATTTTCAGTTGGCAAGGTAGTACTTGCTGGGGTTTCAAGTATTGTCACCTGATGAAAATCTTCACAGCTGGCTACCTCAAGAATACTTTATAGCATTAGAACGATAGTTCTATTATTAGTAACAGCTGCTGCTAATCTAAATTGTATAATCTACAAAAAATCAATGAACCCAAAGTTTTGGAATTCATAGTTTTTGCTTTCATTTTTGTATATTTTGCACACAACTTAGAAGTGACAGAATTCAAAGCTAAGGTATTAATTTAACTAACATGTTTGTCTAACAAAAACGTATATCACTTCATGCCTGTTTTGATGTAAAACAAGTAAATTAAACCAAGATTCCTGATCTTCCTTTGGTCGTAGCATTTTCACTTTCTGGTTAAGGAATGTTCTATGTAGTCTCTCATCTCTAACAGACCCCAGACCATAGACTGCCAACTTTGATGGGCCCTTTTGAAGAAGAATAGGAGATACAGTGATGTCATCTACAGAAGACGGCCTCCCAAAATAGTTGACCAATCCACAAACACTAAGAAGGTCTAATGCACATAGGTTACCATCCTATAAAATAGATTAGCAAATCAATTAATCTAGCTATCTATCTAGTATAAGTATGCTGACTGTTGGTAGGTTGTCTGTTAAAACATTGACCCAGATTTAAAGTAGGTTGTTATTAGTAAGATCTACTGTATGCTAGCAGAATAGTGGGAGCCGCCTTTAAAGGAAGGCTGTTTACAGTAGGATGTTGACAGAATAATGGTATTCTTTTAGTGGGTAGACAGTACATGCCATCTGAATGATCAATCAGTCATCATTAATTTTCATTGGTTGCGGTCACTTATTGTTAACCTTGATCAATCTCAATTTATTGAAAGTAATTAAATTGAAATAGCTATTTTCGTTGTTAGAGCTGTAGTAGAGAGGGTGATATTTCTACTCTTATTTTCTTTTACACTTAGATTCTGCATTTTGAAATTTTCTATCCTATAATCATTCTCCATTAAGCTTTATAATAATAATGATAATAACAAAAATAATAATGAATTCATTAAACAATTCCACATACACCTATATAACAGACACAAATAATATATAAATAATTTATATAAATTAAAGCTATGGGGAATCAAGCTACCAGGTAACTAAATATCAAAAAATAGTTGGCTGCCATTGGCCATTAAGCAAGTGTTGGTAGGTTAACTGTAGAATATTGGTAGGTTTATGGTATACTGTTGATCACAACCTACCCCTGCTGGATCATCATGGTTACCATGTATAGAGAACACTGGCATGGATATATTGAGATTAGGATCTTCATAATTAACAACAGGAAACCTAACAAAACACAATTAATGTCAAATCAACTTCATTTTTGATTCTGATTATGAAAACTGTTTCAAAATGAGGCTGAGGCACATAATGTGTTGTTCAAACAAAAATAAATATCCAATGTCATAAAATAACCATCAGAAGCTTCCCACACTCTTGGAAATTGAAGTCTGTTTTGCTACAAGGTAGACAGATGCTTATAATTCAATATATTTTCTGGGGTGAAAAATACAATAGCTTTAGAATATTGGTCACCACAGTCATAAGAATGATTGTCTCTAAAATAATAGCAGAGAAATCAGTCTTCAGACACAATTATGTCATTAATTTGTCTGACTTTATGACCAATCAAGCAAAACAGAGCTTAAAAGAAAGACCGTTTACTCAAACATTTATGTTTATGTTTGGTGGTGTGCAAACATTACTGGCAATGCAATTTCAAACAAGTACTTTATTAACGCATTCTGCAAAAGCCAAATCATTTATACATCTACTTGCAAGAACATTGTCATACCATATTAGAACATTAGTTTAGTGAGAAAGGAATACATTAAAAGACAAAAGAAACAGTTCAACTTCAGTGATTTTCTTTTGTTTTTTATTATAATTCCTATCACTAAATCACTAATGTTCTATTCTGAACAACTTTTTTGCAAGTAGGTGTATGTATATATATATATATATATATATATATATATATATATATATGTAGTCAAACAAAATGTTCCAAAATGTACTGATTTTATGACAACCACAAGTAATACATACCTATTGTTTGAGAAGTTAACAGACTGATCACTCAGGAATTCCACTTGACATGGATTGTTACCCATGCAGTACTTCCTGAGTAGTGACATACAAGCATGTAAGGTTTTCCTTGATGGCTTGTTCTCGTGGAATAGGTCTCCACCAAGAAGAACAAAATCAACCTTTACAATCAATCAATTACTATAATCAATATTGAATAAATAGAAATTAGAAATGTAAACAAATTATAAATTTTCAAGAAAGAAAAATGGTCAGAGATAGAAAATACTGTCCACTTCAATACAGCCACTCTCAAAGCATTAAGCCATGGACACACAGTGCAATATTGCGCGATGCAATTGATGTTGCGAGCCATGACACACAACACAATTAGTTGCACGCAACCTTGCTGAAGTACAAAATTATCCTACTTCAGCAACATTGTGCAATGTTGTACTGTTTGTCTGTGCCTTTATTCCACTTGGGATATTGGACTAAAAAAATTACCATTATCTAGTATGTTACCCCATAAAGTTGGTTGATTTGTGTTTGTTTAATTAGATGAATGAAAAATTATTATATGACCGTGAATCTTAGAGCCTGGACACTAGCAAATCGAGCAATGTGATTGGATAGATCGCATCTCAGACGTCTATGATGGTCTAGATTCTCCGGCATTAACCGGTCAGATCGCATATTAATCTTACGGCGAAAACATTTTTTTCCAAATCGATAAATTGGTCATAAAACTCTTATCAACTGAGTTTGGTCGGTCTGTATGGGATAATCTTGACCTCGGCCGGGTACAAACCTTGGTCAAGATTATCCAGTACAGACCTCCTGCTCGATTAATAAGATCTAAGTAATAGGACTACGTACTGTCCAATTTGGAAATAATTGGATGAAAAAAATTCCAAGGACTGATAAAAGTGGAAAAGTCCGGATAGGCCAAGTCCAATTTGGCAGTCAGAGGAATTTTTTTGAATTCATTCATTTCCAAATTCGACAGACATGCAGTCCTATTGCGGATTATTTATATCATCCCAATCTATACTAGACTGATTCCATAGTCATAGTTTTCCCAAGAAAAATGAGAATGGAAACGATCCAAATTCATCTTTGAATTGCACAGGAAATAGAATTTGAAAATAACATAATAGTTGATTATATGGGATTAAATAATTAAATAGATAAGCATTGACATCCTAAATAATTCCATACTTTGTTGTTTTTGCCTATTTCTAAAATCTCTTCAAAAGTAACCAATGAATCATTTCCTCTTATTTGGTCTTTCTCAGCATAACCAAGATGGATATCAGTAGCTAAAAAAATTAAATAAGAAAAATGTACACATTACTGTCTATAAGTTACAACAATAAACAAGTTATATTCAGCAACCCTTTGCCTGTTTTATTTAAAAAAGAACAGTTTTAGTACAAGCCAGGAACCTGCAACTTTTGTTGTCTGCTTCAGTTATGAAAAAAAAGTTAGAATTATTAGCATTTAAAAAGAATTAAGCTGTGTAACAAGATTGCAGGTTAAATAACCTAGAAATCAAAGCAATGGACAGGCAGGCAGCAAGTCGAAGAAGCTAGTCGATGAGATGACAACCATTTTATTGACATTATTTTATTGAATTCCATTCTAAAATTGTTGTTTCATGAAAAATGGTTATGTTGAACATTATATTGATTACATAAAATTATTATATTATTATTGACAGGTTATTATGATGATACTGATGATGACAAATTGCCATCATCAAAAATCAACTCACACCACCATTCCTTAGGCTGCGTTCATAATGTATGGCAGAGGAGGGGGACGGGGACAGGTGAAAATTTGAAAAATGTCCAGAACAATTCTTAACACCCCCTTAAAAGTCATGCAAAAAAATATGATCCCCCTTAAGGAAGGCTTGGAGCTTCTTCCAAAAATTGTCCATCCCCTTTTTTGTACCAAAATTTTCCCCGATCACATTATGAACACACCCTTAAACGAAATTTTGTCTGCAAACATTAATCAACAAACTTTGACAAAATCCCATTCCAAATATAAACAGGTAAAACCAGGCCTGGAGCAAGGGGAGGTACTGGTACTATACTTTTCTGATATGAAAATGTGCAATGAAAAACCTCAATTGTGCCCATTGCCACAGCGAGGTAATAAGGGACCTGAGCCCCCCCCCCCCAGTTTTTGACTCAGAGTCAAAACAAACATAATCAGTCAAACAACCACAAAATGACATTATATGACAGACATTCTCCCCCACCCCTCCTCCCCCTTCAGATATCTAGGTCTTGCTGATGGACTGAAAATATCTCTTCACGATGCAGATCATGCTAATTCGTAATCAGCTTGAAACCAGAGAGTTCCCGGGGAAACAAAACTATGCTATATATCTCACCAATCAACACTTTGAACAAATCTGCTGGATTTCTGTCGATTAAATAGATATCAGAAGTCAGCATAAATTTACTAGATACAGTGTTTGAATGGTCAACTTCTACTTACATGGTACCGTCAGCCATGTCTTCCAAATCCTCCCGCGCATTCAACGGGGTTAGCTTGGTACCTGGTTAAGTTAACCAATCAAATACCAGGTTATCAAAGCCGTAAATTTTGCCATACCTTCTCTCTACAGTAAAACTAGAAATTTATCACACAAAAAGGCTAATAAAAAAATTTGTCTCAAATAATATAAAACATCCAGGACTTTCATCCAAAGAAGTGCTTGCAGACTTGCAGAGACTACTGAAATACATCCGAAAAACTCATCCGAAATACATGCTGTATTGTCTTGCCGAAATATAGCGAAGTAAAGCGAAAATATATCGATTAGATACGAAAGGCGTCGGCCATTTTACGGATGTTTCGTCACGGTTGCCATTGGCTAACAATTGAACAAACTTTGCTGGGGGTCCCGATGGGTTCCCGGTGCCACATGCCTCTGGAGCGCCATTGTGATTTTCCAAGTGTCATTTCTCTTCGACAGCCAGTCTTCATTACGGTTTAACGATCTCCATTCTTCTGTCCATTCAATCTTATCCAGAAAGCATTGAGGTGGAATCCTGAAAGATATTATTTTAAAATCTGGCCCTCAATGAGCCGTAAGTCGTGCAGTTTTGCTGCCAGCTTTGCGCGAAACTGATTCCGGTCTTGGTTGGGTGTAAGGTGGCTTGAAAGCAACTCTCCATTATGAATGTACGTTTTGCCGAAATGTAATATAAGGCGATCAGCACAACAGACCTGCTAGTTGCGTTCACCAAAGAATGAGTTCACATAGACCAAGGACAACATCCTTTGCCGAAACCCAGAAAAACCAATCGCTCAATTTCACCGGGATGAAAATTAGTCGTAAGTGAAGATAACGAAATCCGTAGTCGTCAGTGTTTTTACTGGCCTCTCTATTACATAAATTATTCTATCTTTTTCTCTCCTTGTCATATGAATCAAGGATTTTATTAGTCCTCTGTGTGTTTTTAACCAAAAGGGGATAAAGACGGAAGCAAGATTACGACTGTGGTTGCAACTACAGGATCGTTGCCTGATCGTACTCAAGAGATCAGTTATACGGACACAAAAGTTATCGGCAATGGTTCATTTGGAGTGGTATACCAAGCCAGGACGTGTGATACCTCCGAGCTAGTTGCTATAAAAAAAGTTCTACAGGACAAACGGTTCAAGGTAAAGGTTCATTTAGCTGTCTAACAAGTCCTAGCGCGTCCTGGCCCCCGTAAACATTATGTTGTTAATTTGTCCTACTGGTCCTTCTTGTCTCGTAGAATCGAGAGCTTCAAATCATGCGAAAGCTAGATCATTGTAACATTGTACGGCTAAGATGGTTTTTCTACTCAAGTGGAGACAAGGTAAGTCACTTCATCTAAATAATTGTTGCTTTTGGTCCGTTTGCAGTTGGTTCTTGGCGAAGACGCCCGCTGTCGACGCGACCTGTTCGGGTTTATGTGCACTATGTCCTTGTTGTCGTGTATCTTTCTGTAATAAGCGCGACTTTGCTTTTTCAAGAAACGAATCTAAAGATTTGTACGTGGGTGGACTAACAGTGATTTACGTAATACAATCAATGTCTTACATAGACTTTTGGATCTCTCAGTAATCCAAATAGATGTCTTGCAGAAGGCTTTATATAATTTCAAATTTAGCAAGGAAATTTTTTTCGGTTTCTGGGCTTCCGTCGCTGTTAAATTCGTTGGAGATTATTGGCTCCTTACGTAGCGATTGAACCTTTTTTTATCACCAAGGAGTGAGCTATATCCTTCCTTCAACGGGTCAAAGAAATATTTGGTCGTTGATTTCTAATAAAGGCCTTAATTTTGCTAAGATCCTCAGGAAAGCAACGTATGTTTTGATGAATATTGTTTACACTTAGGAAAATCTAATGACTATGTATGCGTCCAAAGCAAAACCACTCGAAGGAAAATTTTGATCGCATTTAAATCTCCCCATCGCCTTATTTCCTGAGTCTAAGGCTAAATTGAATTTCAAAATCAACCTTTTTACATTCAATCGACTGAATACGATATAACAACGTTTTTGAAACGTTACCAGTAGAAAACCTTTTATCTAAAAAAAATATATATATGATGTTATTCCTCTTTGATAAACAGAAGATTGTCTAAAACACAAGGACCATCGATTTGTCTTATAGCCGAGGCTTGGCTGCTATGAAAGGGCTTCTTGTAGCTATAAATATCGTTCAAAATATGTCCAAACACCACTGAGAAATGCCCTGTCGAATGAAGAAACAAAACCAACCAGTTAACAATAGATTGGTTTTTTCCAAATTCGTGTTTCATTAACATAATGTAAAACACTGCTATAGATGGTTGTGAAAGGTAGATTTATTATAATCTTTTTAAAAAAATACAATATTTTAATATATTATTCTGAAATAAATGATTTAATCCATAACCTTTCTTTTTTTACTTTCACATTTGTTGACCAATCCATTCTTCCAGGTTTGGAAGTACTTCAATTAAATGTTGTGTTTTATTTGATTTAAATGCTAAACGTTATACTTCCACACTTCTCCTTCTCTGTTCAATCGACTCCTGTCTCCGTTTGTTTCCCAAAACAAATGCTTGATACTAAGGGTTAAAATTGCTACTTTCTTCCTTGAATCGTTGCACCATTTTATGACCATTGTTCAGAAGCTACCTTGCTTGAAGTTCTTGAACAGGATATGCTTTATTTCCTAACATATTCTTTACAGATATTTCATTCCGTCTTAAGACAACATACTACCAAAGTTTAATGATATTCATTTCAATGCAATATGTCATTATTGCTACAGATGTGAGGCTTACTCTGTTGTGTGCTAGCCTTCTAGCCTTATATTTAAAAACTTGTAATATTTTTGTCAAAATTTAACTTGATGCAAAAGTCTTGTGAGCTTTAATCAAAGGTCAAGCTTTACTTGAGAAGGAGTTCTGAATTTTGCTTTGAGTTTCTAAATAAAGCAAACAAATTATAAAATAGAATGACGGATTCATTATGAACCTTTAACTAAACATACATTTAACATATGACACTTATCTGGAAATAACTGCAGTAATTTTTTCATTGTTGCAAACTATGTTTTATACTAGCACTTAGTGCTTTCGTGGCAATTTTTTTTTTTCAGTCCTCAGTTTTGGTAAAGGAAAGTTGCTAAGATGACCAAATATATACATGTAGAAGATATAGAAATATAGATAAGTTATAGTGCTTGGGAACAAGGTTATGCCAGGCGAAAGGCCTTGGAATGAAATTCGGAAAAATTAATTTCCGACCTCGCTGGGAATCGAACCCACGACCTTCGGAATTATACTACCGATGCTCTTCCAGCTGAGCTAGAGAACAGACTGAGAGCAGGCTGGGGTGAAATAGATGTTAGGTCATGGTAATTATGATGCAAAGATGAGTATATGTGGACTGCTTAGCACTTATGAAATACATGAAGATATAGAAATATTGATAAGTCATAGTGCTTGGGAACGAGGTTATTCCAGGCAAGAGCCCTTGGAATTAAATTCGGAAAAATTAATTTCCGACCTCGCTGGGAATCGAACCCACAGCCTTCAGAATTGTACTACCGATGCTCTACCAGCTGAGCTAGAGGTCAGACTGAGAGCAGGCCGGGGTGAAATAGATCTTAGGTCATGGTAATTATGATGCAAAGATGAGAAAAACCGGAATAACCTCGTGCCCAAGCACTATATATCAGGAATATTTGATAACAATAACTTAGTGAATTCAATTAATCTATTGAATGTCTTTAAGACAACACTGACTACCTGTACCCCAAGAAATTCTTAGAACTAGATGTGTTTTTTTTTACAGAATTTAAGGCTGATTGCAAAATTGAAAAGAAAAACGAGGTGTCTTATTTATTAAACAGCTTCAAAAACTCAGGAATAATTCACAACCTTTGGTCAAATTAATATGTGACCATACACGTCGCAACATTTATATATCGATAGAAGTTTGAACATTGCTGTTACTGTCATTCACAATGAGGTATGTACATCAGTGTACAGACAGGGGTGCTAGTCAAAATTTTGTTGTCAATGATTGTACATGAGACTGACCTTGATAAGGCTCTAAAGTCTTCATTTGTACTTGAATGCACCTATATCTCTGATAAAGTTGTACTCATTAGCTAATGAGTTTCTTCATGTAAATAATGCTAATAAGGATGAATTCTTTATAAGAATATTTCATCCTTATTAGCATTCTTTATATAAGAATACTAATCAAGAAGACTTTATTGGGTAGAAAGGTCCAGGCACTTGACATGCATGGCCACTCCAATTGGATCAAATGCTTGTTAATATTCATGAGTTTTTGAATTTTGAAGCCATCTGGACAAGAAAGAAAAATAGTGAAACCAAGCTTTGCACACACAAAAATCATAACTCACAAATTATGAAAGCTACAGAAGTAATTTTCTTAGGATATCTACTTTGAACTCTCTTTTTTTTTGATAACTTTAAATATTTGAATAAAGTTTTGAAAATAAGTTCAAAATTCAGCATTTTGTTTGTTTAATGAACTTAAACAATGACTGCAAAAACATTATAGATATAAAATGGTGATGTTTATTTTGATTCATTATCTAAATAATGCATAATGTTACATGATGAAATTTTTCATAAACTCCATGGTGAGCTGAAACCTCTGAAATCACGCCAGTTTATCTCTGTTCCCCTTTCTGTGTAGTACTTATATATTTTTTAAATTGCAGAACAATTTTACAAAATTCTACTAAATTGTTTCTGACAAATAGATTAACAGGGAGCCTCGGAATAGCTTTGCTGCTCATTTAGTATTTCTTTTAGTATTTTATAGCATATTTTAGTATATACATTAAGCCAATTTGGCAAAGGTATGTGAAAATTCATCTTTACCTTTTCTTTACAAGAAGAATAGAAAATAATGTTAATTAAGGTGGAATACAATACCTTCCAATGAAATGCCCTGGAGCATTGGGTCTAAGATGAATAAAATAATGTTATACATATTGTCAAAGTTAATACTCAATAAGTTTTCTTTTATTCTGTAGAAAGAAGAAATATACCTCAACCTGGTATTGGACTTCATACCAGAAACTGT
This sequence comes from Actinia equina, assembly GCA_011057435.1. Taxonomy (NCBI): domain Eukaryota; kingdom Metazoa; phylum Cnidaria; class Anthozoa; order Actiniaria; family Actiniidae; genus Actinia; species Actinia equina. The sequence continues at coordinate 221,412 of WHPX01001308.1, read as the reverse complement.
ATACAGAGTGGCTCGTCACTATAGTAAAGCAAAACAGACAATACCCATGTTGTATATAAAGGTAAGGCATGCATTCAAGGAAAGGTATCTGAATTAATAATATTAGAATTTATTTTTGTCATTTTCGTTTAACTTGTTTTTAGCATCAAGTTTAATTCATGTAAAGAAATGTTTTCCTTAATAGCATGGATTCAGGTCTTTTCGAACCACCTTTCACTTTCAATCTACCTATGATACACTTTTGATCCACTTAAGATGGGTTTTATGTTTATCATGTACTGCTTTTTCTAATATATTGTGTAACCTTTATTATGACCACAATGTAGTGTTATATATCGCTCCTTTAAGGTAGTACCGGATCTTCAAAATTCTTCAATGAATATTTTTGAAAAAAAAGAAGAGGGGCCCTGTATTGGTTATTGAGATATAAGGCGTCAAAAAGGTGTGATTTTTCAGTTTTCCGCGCGTTTTTGTCGAAAATCTTTCCCCACTTATAAATTCAAATTACTCGATTGGATTTAACAAAGAAAAACTGATTTAAACGATAGTTGTTGAATCTAGGAGACATACTGTGATAAAAATCTTTTGAAAGTGGCATGAAAATTAAATTCTAAAAGCAAGTTGCTTGCAGTTTATATGCATGTGTAGTTGAAAATTCATGACAATTTTAACTGGTTTTTTTTTTTCCGCACTAAATCCAAAGAAAATGATATCTAGCTTCGAATTAAAAGAAAACAATTGGGGGTCACTGCACTAATAGACTACAGGGAGCCCAATTTAGATTAAAGTGAATGGTGAAGATAAAATCGGAAAAATTATATAATTAATTATTTTTTTAAATTCGAGATTAAGATAATGTCTTCTGTAATGCAAAAGAGCAAAAAAATCACTGAAAATTGCACTAGAAAATTTTTTTCGCACGCGCCTTTGTTTTCCTATATAAAATTTTCCCTATGGTGTCTGATGTTGATCTTATGTAAAGTACAGCTCACGGGAATGTTAAAATTCCATGCGTGTAAACTGCATGTAGTACACTTGGTGTAGTACACTCCTACACATGTAGTGGCTGCAAGTACATAGAGTACACGATACTACATGTAACAAACTACACGCAGCTGATTTCCTCATTAACTAGTGCCTTTTGTTCGAATTCACAATATTATAACACGTTTTCATGTATTCTTTTGTCTAAAGCTTCTCAAGTTTTCTGATATTTTGACTCACTAAGTTTATAATAAAATAACTTGGTAATAATATTGTTGATCGAACTGATTTGAAGTCGGGGTTCATGTTCCTTCACCACCGAGACCGTCTGCCGGTCATTTAGACACTTCAAAATAATTTTTCTTCTGTTTCCTGCTGAACTTCTGTTCTAGATAAGATCTAAATTTAATATTGAATATGTTATTAAATTATTAAAATTGCTTCAGATTTTTAATAAGGTTTTTTTTTTCCTATACCAGCTGTACATGTATCAATTATTTCGTTCTTTGGCCTATATCCATTGTCTTGGTATTTGTCATCGGGATATCAAACCTCAAAACCTACTTCTGGATCCAGAGACAGCTGTACTTAAACTATGTGACTTTGGAAGGTATGTTGGATGTACATAATAAAAAATATGTACTCGATGAGTACATGTGTCTACTCTGATAGATACACAGCAACATTATTATTGCATCATGTATATGTAGAATATTCACTTGCAGGTATTCAGGGCTTAATATTCTGCTTACGGAGCTCAGTTATCCCTTTAAAGGGCTCAAATATTGTCACTGTAACAATCTTTGTCAGTTTCACATCGTTTCTGTAACAATTGTTCATGAAGCGACATTGTTGACATGCTCTTTTTTGACATGCACAGACAAGCCAATTAAGTGGTCGTTTTATGCAATAAATTCTTTCTAGATATTGCAAATACCTGAAAGCACTTTAATTAAACAACACTTGACACATTCCATGACACCTATGTGCCTTAAGCTTGTTCAAAAAAAAAACAGATAAAATGAGGTAAATGAGGAAAAAGTTGGTCCAGATAGGGAAATCTGTGTCCTTGACCTTAAAAATGGACCTTGGCCCCTTTTTATTAGGCTTTTAGATCCCCCCAAAATAATACTTCAGAACCCAATATTAGAACCATCTAATGAAATCTTCTTTCCTTAACTTTAGTGCCAAAGTTCTTGTTAAAGGAGAGCCCAATGTTTCTTACATTTGTTCAAGATACTACAGAGCTCCAGAATTAATATTTGGGGCAACAGACTACACTCCAGACATTGGTAAGACTAAGATAGCTGTGGTAGTCCAGTTGTAAAATATCTTTCTTGTTCCTCTACCATGACATAAAGTGGGCAAATTGTACATTATTATCCAGGAGTCTTCAGGAGCCTAACCTGCATATAGTCTGGCAATTTAGCACATGTGCCTGCTATGTTACCAAGTGTTTAACAGAGGACAGAGTTAGCCTATCACATGAAGGAAATATTGTCTGATGCATGCTCTATGTGCTCAACTGCTGTAACTCAAACAAGAATTTGGACTTCAAAACAGACATTTTGTATGATTTTGGTTTTATAGCATAAACGTCTTACCCATAACCGATTTAATTCTACATCAGTAGCTCTATCATTGTCTTCTGAAACTTAGGAACTTATTTTCACTTTGCCTGCCTTTACACTATACCTTTAGATTCTTAAAAACTAGTAGTGTTGCATTGCGTGTCATGGTAAATTGCTTTAATTTTTTAACTGTTTGTTTTCTTGTAGATGTATGGTCTGCAGGATGTGTTTTAGCAGAGCTCCTACTTGGTCAACCCATCTTTCCTGGTGACAGTGGTGTTGACCAACTAGTAGAGATCATCAAGGTGCTAGGAACACCAACCAGAGAACAAATCAAAGAAATGAATCCACATTACACTGAATTCAAATTTCCTCAAATCAAGCCCCACCCTTGGAATAAGGTTGGTTATTTCCTTTAAAATAGTTAGGATTTAAAAAAAAAAAGGCATTGCATGTTGCTTGCTTTTTGCGTGCAGATAAAAAGGCTCATAAGTTCCTTTTTGCTTCTTCGAACATGATATCATGCCAGAAATGTCAAGGATAATACTCTTCATGTTCCAGTAGATTTTTGTTGCATTTAGTTAATTTTCAACATTTTTAAAATTTGTTTATGCAATATCTTGTGTTTCACTTAAGCACACATTTTTTGTTATTTTAAAAGGATATATTAAAGAACTGATAACAAAACAGAATTCTGCATCCTTTTTTTTCATTGAATTTCATATTTAGTATGTTATAATATGCAAGAAACAACCAAGAAAATGTACATTTAATTTATATATTATAAATAAAGCAGCTGTGTTTTTACTTGCCTCATTTTTTTTCTTCCTTTCAGGTATTCAGACCCAAAACACCACCAGAGGCAATTAACCTTTGTAGTCGATTATTAGAGTACACGCCATCAGGACGGCTAAAACCCATTGAATCATGTGTTCATTGCTTCTTTGATGAACTGAGGGATCCTGTAGCAAAACTACCAAATGGGAGAGAACTGCCTCCACTTTTTAATTTTACTTCTCCAGGTACATTACTTTGAAATTATAAATAACAGTGTGACTACTATAACTGGGGCCAGCTAGAAAGCAAGAGCCAATCAAATTGTAGAACTAAAACAATTCGACGTTGCATTGAAGCCAATCAGAAAGCAATAGCCTTATGACATATCATTTTATTCCCACAAGAAAATGATGATCGCTATCTAGTTGTTTACTTGTAACATCAGGGTCAAATTACCATTCTCCTTCAGTCTAGGTTTCTGATTGGCTCGACTACCCAAAGTTGGAATGCATTGTTTTCATTCATACATTTAAATTGGTTCTTTTAATTGTCTAGTGGCCCTGGTAACAGTAGTTGCACTGTGAATATACTGGGGGGGTGGGGGGGGGGGGAATCACTCTTATCAGTAAGAAATAGTTTAAAAAGCTATTGCTTTAAAAGGTGTTTTCTGATGATAGACCAAAAATGTGAAAGCTGGATCAGGATGTATAATAATTTAATCACATTTTGGTGTCACATATGTTTTGTTCCAACCCAGATCTTTCTCAGTGACCCAAACCTTTTTCTCAAATTATGAAAACTAAAAAATCATTTTAAAACGTTTTACAACAAAATGGAGAAAAACTTTTTTTAGGTTTGCTACACTTAGTCATTTGTTGCACCAATATCGGTGAGTGTCAAACTGCTGAAAGATAATATTATAGTTTAGTGGCAAAATTTTTGTTTACTATACTTTTAAAAGTGTCTGCACCAATCAGTAACATGCCTTTTTTCCTTGCAGAATTGTCTTTGAAGCCTTCTCTAAATTCTATTTTAATACCCCAACATGCACAGCAGCGGAATGCAACAGGTTCTAGTAACCCAGGAACACCCAGTAGTAGTAGCACACCATCAGTGGTAGATGGTGCTGTGGCATCTGTTTCTGCTCAAGTTTCTTGATTCATATTGACTGAAAGCCAAGCATGTCTCAAGACCTGTCATAATATTTTCCATGCAGAAGTATAGTAACCAAACTAATAGAGTGCACACAATAATTAATCCCTGAAACACTAATTACTAAATGGTACAAAATAGTGCTAATACACAATAGAAAACAATGGAATTTGCATGAAATTGTGCTATTTAGTATTACTTAAGTTTCACAGGTTATATTGTTTGCACTCTAGTGCACATATTTGGAAGAGTATGAAGTAAGCTAAAATGTAAATATTGTCCTTAAAATTAATTAGTAGTGCGAAAATTTTGAGTGTTTTCAATTAAATAAACACAACTGTACAGTGTACTTTACCTTTCAGTAGGTAAAAATTTTTAGTTTAGACAATTGCAAGTTTTATTAGTTGCTGTAAAAAGTAATGCACAAAGTTCACACTTGTACCAACTTGTAGTCTTTCATAATTTATCTCCCTATCATTATTCATAAAAGAATAACCCAGTTTGTCAAGTATTTATAGCTTCTCTGCAAATTAATATTATGTACTTAATAGTTTCTTTTATAAGTAGAGATAGGGAGAAATACATTTCTGAATTACTAGATAATGGTTTGCAGGAAGACTGACTTTTACTTCACTTTTTCAAAATCATTTTATTAGTCTCTTAAATTAGGTTAGAAATAGTAGCAATGAATCCTAAAGTATTCCAATATTCTCTTTTGCTATACAAAACATACACTAAAAATTCAAGGGTCTAAAAAAAGAAATAACAGTGTCATCAAGGAAATATGAATGATTGGTTTGCCACAATATTCCTATCTCCATGAGGCAAAGTATTTGTATTTAAGCCTTGTAATATATTATAATTCTTTTTACTTTCCTTGTGGGCCAAAAACCTGAGGGAATTTAAATATTATGTGAAAATTCTTATTTCAGTCATTTGTTTGGTGTTAAATGTAAAATGCTGTAGATTGAAAGCTTTTATCATAGTCAGTCTTTTATGTGTAGATCAATTTCATCATTGTTAATGTACAAGACTTTATGACTATATAAATGCACATACTGATCAATCATTAGCTGTTCTTGGGTCTTTTTAATCTTTTTTTAAGCAACTGTTGGTGTGACCTACCAGGTAGAGTGCATATCATATATCCATGAAAAAATTATCTAATTAGTACAAAGTTTTGTTTACTGACCTTGCTAATCTTTTAAAATAGAGATGTGGAAAGATAGATACATTTACAAGATATGCACTCTACTGTGCTAGGATCTATCAATAGAGGTTTTGCACCATCACGTTTCGGCACCCATAATACAGCTTCAACTGCCTGTGGTTAAATGGCAAAACAATAATACCCCTTTGCTCTCGGAAATGGTATTCGTCCCCATTTAAACCGATTGTATTCCTGCCATCTAGCATGGCTGTCATCAGTAGATGGTGCAAAGCCTTCCATCTGAGTATTTAGCTATGTTGACAGCTCTTGGTTACGAAGACAAGCCTAAATGTCCCCCACCTGCATTAGTATGTCCACTTTTCTTAAAGTCCACCTAACCTCCGATAAAAGGAATAGTTGAATGGCGAAAATTTTTTTTATTTGAATGTTGTATCTTTAAGTTATGAAGGTTTGTACTTTCATTGTGTTACTGACGTCACCCCAGGCTTTTGAGTGTATTTGTTTTAAGTAATATAAACAGTATGAGTGGTAGAACAAAAAGGCGGACACGAATAAGCCTATTCATAGTTTAAGAATCGATTCCAATGCGCATGCGATTTTATCCCGAATTTCTCACCTTTTGCTTAATTAAGAACAAAAGAAGGTTTAGACAAAAGAAAGCGAGAAATTCGGGATAAAACCGCATGCGCAGTGGAATCGATTCTTAAACTATGAAAAGGATTAATTATTAGATTAATTATCAAACGTCTAGGTTAGTTCTTTTTAGTTTTGCTAAAATTTTCGAGATAAAAGTGAATCTGGCCAAGGAAATCCATCTTACAATTTATGCAAATGAACAGGATTCTGTATCTGATTTACAAAACTCTTCACGATCATGATTTCTGTTGTGTTTTCCTCATGAGTTATTAATGAATTTAATAGTTTTAAATATTAAACACTAAGCCATTATGAGACAACAAATTTACAATCAACATTGTGGAAACCTTAAAGTGTATATCAAGGAATTTTTTTTTCTTTCAAAATCACATGTGAATAGTGTAGTAGTATTTTTGTATGTAAAATTTTCTTTTAGAAGATAAAAACATTTGAAATGTCAGTATGCAAATGAAATGACGTAAATTCAAGAATGGGTTACCTTTTGCAGTGTAATTTACTACAAGACAACACTTAGTGTTCTGTAAATGTAATAAAATTTTAAAGCCGTAAGAACTTATCTTTCGGCCGCCAAATAGACAAAGATTAGGAACGGCGTCGCTTCGCATTTTTTTACTGTAATTTTGTTGAGTGAGCAATAAACAAAAAATCGCACGATCTTCTCTTACAATTTGGAAATTAAATAGACACGAGTAATGTCTTGCAAGTTCTTGTATTTGCACGAGCCTTCTCGAGATCGTGCAATTTCCTATACTTATAGCTGAAGTGTGAGCTGTGAAGTTTGATGTTGCCTTACTGAAATGAATATCAGTGGGTGGCAGATCTAGGGAGCTTAGCCGCACTAAACTGCAAATGAACCCCCTAAAGGAGAAATACATGACCTGACAATTTACTCCCTGTTTCCCATAGTTTACGAAGTTTGTTCTGCCTCTACTCTTAGTCTCTTGGAACGGATGTAATTAAATCGTGCAATAAAAACAAACTAAATACTAACTAACCAATCAATCAATCAATCTATATCAATCAATATTTTATTCAGTACTTATTAATATAACAATTTAAATATTTACATTTGTGAGAAATATGACATACATAAAAGTACAGGCTACCTATGATAAGAGAGTATGTGCAAGCACTACAACTTATCTATATTTTAATATCTACCTATGATAACTTAAAAGTACATAGATTTAATTTGTAAAAGCAATTAGGTAGATGATACCTTTTTATATTTACATGGTCTGCATGGTATGTGCAGATACAAAAAGGATAATTCATTTATAAACGTGCAATTAATAATTGAAAGATTGTATAGAAAATATGATCAAAGAACAAGAAGAAAGAAGAAAAAGAAAGAATAATGCAATGGATTACGATAAGATAAGCTTATAAAAATAAGGAAAGTAATGAAAGTAACGAATGTATTTTGTCTTATTCGGGCTAAGTTGCTTAGTCCGAATATGAGTTCAAAATTTGGGTACATAAATGATCTTTGAATTTTTGTTTTTCAAAAATTTTAATCGTCTCACTTATATTGTTCCATATTTGGACTCTTAGAATATTATATTAAATTTGCCGTGGTTTGTGCGCCGAATTTTTGCCAGTGAATTTTTGATCTAGACGCCATTTATTAAACAAACGATTTGTCTTTGTATGATGAATGTTCTGGTTGAGTGATAACAACTATTAGTCACTAAATAGATACCATTAGTTAGTCAAAGATATAGAGGTAAGTTATAGTGCTTGGGAACAAGGTTACCATTAGTTAGTATTTAGTTTCATTTTATTTCACGGTTTAATTTCATCCGCTCTCACGGTATAACTAAGTCAAAATTAGAGAAATTAACAGTACTGTACTTGTTGGGTTTCCTGTGGTTTAGTCAACTGAACCCCTGCCATCCACTCCCATCAGATTTTCATAATGGTTCGACATGGAGCAGATGTGGTGTGTGGTTGATTGTTTGATAACTTTGTTATAAAAGAATTTATCAAGAACTCTTTAACATTCGAACACAATGATAACAATTACATTTTTATGTACGCTAAAACATAATCTTCCAAGGAACTACTGTAATTCAGTAATCAAAAAGAACGCGAGGGACTGATTTCACATTCAAGAAATTATGGAACCTACGGATTCTTCTCCGCTTTGTTGTTGTGAATATTACAACTTACATGGACAACGAACACATTTAATCGCGTTATGTTGTGACTGTGAGGACTTAGACAACGCTGTCGATCAGTGTTTGAAAGGCCAAGGAATCTCAACAGAGAAATTTGGAATCATTGGTAAAGTAGTCACCGACAGAATTCGATTACCTTGGTTTAGAGGCGCTGTGAAGTTTGACACGGAGGCAATCGTTCCGATAATTATTTTGACTTCTTCGTTGTATTTTGCTTCGTCAGGATTTGTTTTTACGGTTTTGTCATTTGTCTATCTACCTCTATTCGTGCTAGTATTCTACACTTGCACTCTACGTAACAAAAGAAAGACATGGTTTTTCGTTAGTTGGGCTTGTACTTCGATGGCTGGTATCTATGCTTTATTTATGATATACATAGCTGATAAGTGTTCTTCTATAAACAACATTGCCCTTTCCTTGGCGTTTATTCTAATACTAATGCTTTATTATCGAGTCGTAACTTCAAAAGATAAGATTTCACTTTTTACTCAACTTCATGACCAACCATTGAAAATTGGCGTCGTACCGGAGATGAAGAAAGGAACAGATATTGATTATGAACAGTTGTCATGTTGTTTTTGCACATACGGCCCTTTTTCTAGAAGCAAACATTGCAGGTGAGAAATTCTGTTATAAGAAAAATGAGCCCTTGTTTTTTCCTTCGCCCTTTTCTCATTCCTCCCATCCATTGTGTGGATTAAAGCTTATGAAAAAGCCGGGGGGGGGGGGGGTGAGGGAGGAGACCCTCTTGAAAAGTGGGTAGGGGGGCTCGACGGGCGATTTTGAAAATGACCCTAAAAGGTTCACATAAATAAACTGAGATGCTGATTTCAGACCCTAAAAGGTCTGACCACATTTAAAATGAAAACGTTTCCAACCATTATATTCTTGTATGACGTTTGATATTTTTCAAAACGAGCAAATCTGACCCTAAGAGGTAGCGAGTCAGCCTGGAGTCAGCCAGAGACCCTAAAAGGTACGCCATGTCTCATTTTTGACCCTAAGAGGCCCGTCGAGCCCCCTACCCACTTTTCAAGAGAGTCCCCTTCCCCTCATGAAAAAGTTTTTAAATGATATATTGATACAAAAGTCTACAAAAATAAATAAATAGTGGAATTCTCCCTTTTCCCTGGAGACTTAAACAAATGTAGACTAAACTTTTTTGGTTTATTTTAGAATATGTGGATACTGTGTGCCAAGGTCTGATCATCACTGTGTTTGGTAGGTAATTATGTAAACCCCAAGAGGGAGGGGGGATTCCTATCTTTAGAAGAGGGAATGCTTGTCAGAAGCTTTGAAAATGAATCCTAAGAGGTACCTGAGTCCTGTCCAGTGGCGGCATGACAACTAATGATTTTTATCCCTAAGAGGTACCAATTATCTTTGAGTGCTAAGTGATAGAAGTCAGATTACTGAACTGAAAATAAATATTCCTTATCCAAAAGATCCCCCTCCCAGGCTAAAAACCAGACATTAAGCCAATTTTGAGACTTCTAGGTCTTTAGTTTCTACCAATCTAGGTTACAGTACTCTCAGTAAGCTCCCACACACACACACACCTAGAACTCACTAATAAACAAAAAGCACCATTCACCACCCTATGTCTAGGACAGCTAGACAACCCTTCTATTCAGTCCTGATTTTCTGGTTGGATATGTATCGTTTGATTTAATAATGTTTTATTATTTCAGGACTAACTCCTGTATTGGCCATCACAACCAGCTATTATTCTTGGTGACTATTATTGCGTTTGTGATATCAGGAAGCTGGGGAGTTTATCTTTCCTTGAATACTATCTGTAACCCAGTACCCAATTCAAAACTTATTCTTGATTGTTCAGCAGTTTACCACAGTTCTGGGTGAGTAAGGCTGTTATAAGCCTCACAGCCATAATTTGTATATTATAGCCAGTCAATGGCAAAAAGAATATGGGCAAGTAAAGCTGGTTGGAGGAAATTGGAATTGATGTCATATTTTTTCACACAGCTACACAGAGTTGCTTTACTTTTAGTTAATAATGGGCGTGCGGAGATATGAATTTTATCTTTGAGTGTTCAATTGATATCAAAATTGAACACGAGAAGATAAAATTCGTCTCTCCAAGCAGCCATGTAATGTTCTGTTTATTATGTAGATATCGATGAGACAAAAGCTCACAAAAATTCTTTATTAAAATATGTTACTATGACAACAATGATATCTTCACATGTGAAAGATATGGTATCTTCCAATGGTGAAAGATATCAAATTTTCAACACTAGAGAAAACCTGGTATTTCTTTGATATCTATATAATATTCCTAAATATTACATGAGCATGAAATGTAAGCCTTAGATTTTACCTTGCTTTGACTGTCTCACATATGTATGGTAGTTCAGTCAAGAAATGTGTGACTTTAGGCATGAACTACACAGATAGATGTGCTTATTGTGAGAAATGTGCATATTGTGAGAGATGTGCATATATATTGTGAGAGATGTGCATATTGTGAGAGATGTGCATATTGTGAGAGATGTGCATATTGTTGTGAGGGATGTGCATATTGTGAGAGATGTGCATATTGTTAAACTTGTGCATATTGTGAGAGATGTGCATATTGTTAAGATGTGCATATTGTTGTGAGGGATGTCATATTGTGAGAGATGTGCATATTGTTAAGATGTGCATATTGTTGTGAGGGATGCGCATATTGTGAGAGATGTGCATATTGTTAAACTTGTGCATATTGTGCGAGATGTGCATATTGTTAAGATGTGCATATTGTTGTGAGGGATGTGCATATTGTGCAAGATGTGCATAGTGTTAAGATGTGCATATTGTTGTGAGGGATGTGCATATTGTGAGAGATGTGCATAGTGTTAAGATGTGCATATTGTTGTGAGGGATGTGCATATTGTGAGGAATGCCAGTCATTTCGAGACACAGTCGTTTCGAGACAGGTCGTTTCGAGACACTAAGATACAAGTTCGAGACAGGCATATATCCGTTTCGATACACATCATACATCGTTCAAAATATATCATATATAGAGGATATTACAGGTTCAAAACGATCTTATAAAGATAAGTATTTATTGCAATGTTGAGATACAAGGATACCAGACCAAACGTTACCAAGTTTTCCGTAAATTTTTGACTCGAAAACTCGTCACACTAGCTACCAGATCTTAAGTCAGAACTCTATATGAATATTTCCAAAACCTTTATCAGAAACTCAAATCTTCTAAACTTTATGAAGTATTTTTATATAAACATGAAAGGGAATTCATTCAAGTTTAGAGAGAAACACGCAAACGACTCGCTCAAAAACTTTAGACGTCATGCGGACGAGATGTTGTTTTGACTCAACAACAAGAATGTTCGACTCGTCAAACTACCAGATCTTAGTCAGAACTCTATGATTTTTTCCGAAATCGTTAATCAGAAACTCAAATCTTCTAAACTTTATGAAGAATTTTTTGATAAATACGAAAGGGGATTCAAGTTTAGAGAGAAACACGCAAACGACTTGCTCAAAAACTTTAGACGCGGACAAGATGTTTTGAAAACAACAAGAATGTTCGACTCGTCAAACTACCAGATCTTAGTCAGAATTCTATGATTTTTTGTATGTTGATGTGGTTTCGTTGGCGTATAGTGCATCTAAGAACTTTATTATTATTACCAAGTTAAAAGCATAGGAATTATTGACTTTTGAAGCATTTGGTCGGCTCCTAAAAGAGCCATTTTTTTTGTTTTTGTTGAGTTTAGCCTCTCGGGCCGGCACATAAATGTGAACAGGCCCTCAGCAGTCGTCTGGCATCGTTGTCATTCTCAAATCTTTCCCAGTTGCTGAAAATTTTTTCTTGGAGCTGCCGGTATACTTGCGACTTTGGTAGCGTTTGAGTTTTTTATCCGAAACCAATCTGATCTGAACAAAAGAAAACTAACCCAACGTAAACAGTTGTGCGTCTTTTTCTGGTTAGGAGTTAAAGAAAGCCAATAAAGTGCTGTGATGGGTAGATTTTGATCCGCTTTGAGCTCAAAGCTCGATGAATCTACGCTGGTGGAGTTTTTTTTTGACCCGACGTGGATCGAATTCATATGCTTTCACCTTGATAAAAATAAAGGTTGTACTAGTATATTCTCTAACTTTAATGTGAGTTTCTGATTAACGATTTCGGAAAAAATCATTTTTCTCAAAAAAGTTTTTGAGCGAGTCGTTTGCGTGTTTTTCTCTAAACTTGAATGAATTCCCTTTCATGTTTATATAAAAATACTTCATAAAGTTTAGAAGATTTGAGTTTCTGATAAAAGTTTTGGAAATATTCATATAGAGTTCTGACTTAAGATCTGGTAGCTAGTGTGACGAGTTTTCGAGTCAAAAATTTACGGAAAACTTGGTAACGTTTGGTCTGGTATCCTTGTATCTCAACATTGCAATAAATACTTATCTTTATAAGATCGTTTTGAACCTGTAATATCCTCTATATATGATATATTTTGAACGATGTATGATGTGTATCGAAACGGATATATGCCTGTCTCGAACTTGTATCTTAGTGTCTCGAAACATAGTTAATAGAGGGGAATGGTTATGAAACCTATTGTTATATGTCTTTGTTCACTTTTTTCAAGCGTGACCGTGCACAATCTTTTGTTTTACTATTGTTTTACCATTGTTGGCAATGGCTGAGTGAACAGACAAAAATCTTTCTTTTGGCTGCTAGTTCAAGATACTTAAAGATTTATAAGAGATATTTGAATATTCCTTACAACAATCCCATAGACAACGTTTATGTTTACTTATTTTGCAATTTGGACGAGCATAAAACAAACATTGTGCACGGTCAAGACTGGTTCAACATCAAAAGCGAACAAAGACCTGATAACAATAGGTTTCCTAACCATTCCCCTCTATTAACTATGCTCGAAACGACCTGTCTCGAAACGACTGTGTCTCGAAATGACCGGATACTATTGTGAGAGATGTGCATATTGTTAAGATGTGCATATTGTTGTGAGGGATGTGCATTTTGTGAGAGATGTGCATATTGTGTTTCAAAAAATATTTCTCTGAAACATGGTTTTCAGAATGGGAAATAGCTGGGGAATCATTATAAAGGTTAATTTTCTCCTTCTATTTTGATTATATAATATGTTCTGTAGGATTTTTGTTCGTTGATTTAACTTCTTTACAATCTGACCTTCTGAACTGTCAATTACTTTAACTTCACTATTCAACTGCATTAAATGCACCTGTGAACTGAACTCCAACTTATATACTTTTTGAGTATGAGTAAGTTCCAACTTATATACATTTTAAGCTATGTTCTAGAATGTTCTATTTGTTGCTATTTTTAGTAACTTACATCATACCTGTTTAACAATTTATTAGAACTTTCTGGAATATGAACCTATGCAGGACTTTAGGCATAAAACTTATCTATGTCTAGAACTTTCTAGAATTTTCTATTGCTTGTACATTTTCTAGGATCTTCTAACAAACATATTTTGAGATTATTTTTTTTATTGATTTCAGAAATGCCATCATGTTTGTGAGCTCATTCTACAGCATCATCTTCATATTTTCAATGTTGGCTTTGTTTTTGCAACAAGTGTTCTTCATTAGCTTTAATATTACTGGAGATGAATGGAGAAGAGGTTCAAGACACAAATCATTATGGCAAATTCTATCAACAAACCCTCACAATAGAGGATTTTTACTCAACTGGATGGATTTTTTATTTCCTAGATTACTACCACAAACTTCCTATGAACTTGTTTAACAACTATTGGAGATACTGCAAATTGTATTTGAATTCAGTTTTCAACAAAAAGTCCCCTTCAAAGTTCCCTCTGCCATCATGAAAGGTAGGCATGCCTTTGCGATGAAGCAAGATTAATGGCGAGCTTGCATTGAAAGAGACATGTGCATGATTGTCCAATGTGTTTAAAAATGGTCTCTATCATTGCAAACTCAACGTTCTTCTTGCTTTAAAGCAAAGGCATGGCTACCATTCAAGATGGTGCAGGGAACGGTGAAAGGGACTATTGAGAGCATTCTCATTCTTTTTAGTTTTATTTATCTTTTCATTTGTATAGCAGGCATTTGTGACATCACCTCATATAGCTAGCTAGCATTTATGATTTTTCTTCCTTTCTTGTCTATTGCTATATCTTTCATGGTGGTGTCCATGTCTCTTTTTATTTATTTATTCTTTTAGACGAGAACCTGTCTATTTATTAACTATATTATTTGTATTTGCCTTGATTGGTTTGATGTATTTGATCCAAAGTATTATTCGTAGTGATGTAGTAACTGACATTTTTACTGACAGAATAGAATGACTAGTCATTCGGCTTATTTATTACATTTTTTATTATATTTTTCTTGTACGTAGAACATTTCGTGCTACAAATTATAGAGCGAGAAAGTGAGAGCCTTCTAATGGTCTGGCTGTATATTTTATCGATATTTCCTCTCCCATCTCATTTATTCTATTACAAAAACGTGAAATTTCTTATATCAATGACTCATTTACATTAACAAATTCAGCTAAATAATGACCGAAACAGTCTTAATAGATGCTATAAGGGGTAATGTATTGGGGGATACTGCCTGGCTAGACAGCACAGCCATATGCCTGCCTTACATCACTGACAAATTTTTCGGCGGTTCCCGCTCCTGATCGATTGTAATACTTCTTCCAGTATTGCCCCTGAGCTTCAAGGTCATATGATGGGGGTATGGCTGCAGGAACTGTTGCCAGGAGCAGACGTGCTGCTAAGCCGGAATAGAAAGGTTTTTGAAGGTCTGCCCATGATGTTTTCGTCCAGTCGATGTTGAAAAATTCCTTGATTCGTTGGTGGTATTTCCTCAGGGAAGGTCTTTGTACGGTATCGAGCCATCCAATTTCGTCAACCTATAAAGAAAAGATTGTGAATGTAATACCTTGAGGTCCTTTTTCCATGGTCTGTATTCTTATTGAACATGGATTGGCGTCGCATATGATCCAAACTCAATGGACCACGAGTGCAGCGATTGGTTTAACTGCAAAGTTTGGAACATATGCTGACGCCAATCCTGGCCATGTTCGATAAGGATACAAACCATGGAAAAAGGTACTCGATTTCCTAAGTAGAGATCGCGCGCACAAATTCAATTTAATTCAATCCCTTTTCCACGGCAGCCTATTCTTTCAGGGATAAAATCTCAACTTGGGTACAAAACGAAGACCGAAGACCCTAAAACCAGGACCCCCTTAAATTTACCAGAAACAACGCGGAAAACATTCAATTCCACTTAAAAACTAATAAAAAATAAAGATATTTTTAATTTACACGGTTTTCGGCGGGGTCTTCGTTTTGTATATTACCCCATGAAATGTACGAAACGAAGACCCCCCCCCCCCCGAAATTTACCCGAAACAACGCGCAGAGAGCGGAAAACATTCAATTGCACCTAAAACATACAGATATGTGTTGCGTGCAATGTTATTTTTCGTATTTCATGGGGTAATATACAAAACGAAGACCTCGCCGAAAACCGTGTAAATTACAAATTTTTTAAAAATTAGTTTTTTAATGGAATTGAATGTTTTCCGCGTTGTTTCGGGTAAATTTAAGGGGGTCTTCGTTTTAGGGTCTTCGGTCTTCGGTCTTCGTTTTGTACACACCCACACACCCCTTTCGCAGGTGATGAATTTTGGACAAATTCCATAGTATCATGCGAGTCAGGACTCGTAATGACATTAATACCAGGCTGGCCCTCGTCTTTAATTGTTTTAAGAGCTTGTGGAACCCTAGACGTGCCCCAAGTCAACCTCACTTGTCTCCCGTGAGAGTTTTTTTGATAATTGATGAGCGCAGCGAGTACGCCAGTATAAATGCACAAGGGCGGCTGACTTTGCGAACGTCTAGTGGAATCCAGGATCCAGGATATATCACGAATGCAGGAGCAGCATGGGAAGATCCAGATGACGACGTTTTAGATAGGTTCATCATAGAACTAAGAGTGTGTCCACAAACCTGCCAAATTCCTCCATAGTAGTTAGGCCTGTAAGTCCTACTAGTTTGTTCCATATTTGGACTCAACCCAGGCTACCCTGCAAAGAAACTTGTTATCGTCTGGGAAGATATCATGTTCATATTCTATCATATTCACTACTTGTGCTACCACGTTTGGTCCCTTTCCTTTTGGCGTGAAGGGGTCATCTGACACCACGACTCCAAGAACGCAAGACAACAAAACCAAAACCTTCCCTGTCATAAACTTCATCGTAATTGTTCAGTTGATTTCCGTTAGCTCTTTCCAAACACTGAAAGTGACCAGAAAAAACTGGTGTAATAGATACAATAATTAATTAATGAATTGTTTATAATGAATGCCTGTAATGCTGAACAGTTTACTGTCACTCGTTAAGACTTATATTTCGATTTCACTGTGTCCCTGGCACCGAGTCCGGAATGAACTAGTACTACAACAGGTATTCATATCTTGCTCAATTTTAGTGTCTATAGAATTACAGTAAATTTGTGTATAGAGTTTGTAAACGGTATATTCTTGTAAACTAAAATTTCACTCGGAATAAAGTTTTGAACACCCACTCGTAGTATTTGACGAGTTACAGTAAATTTTGTTTTCCCCTTCTAAAATTAGGAAATTCCTAATTTAACAAGTGAAAATTACAACAACATTTATCGTAGTCCATACATTTCCTGGAGTCAGTCGATGGACACGGAAATTGAGTGACAAACCTGTTCTAGTTGTTTTACTTCCGCCGAGGATGGAGTTAAGAAAGTTTGTTTAAAAAATATTTTCGCAAATATCATGTAAGAATTAACACAAGTGACGACCGTAAAATAATATTATATAAAGGTGGGTATATTATTAATAAAAACTTTGTAATAAGCTTAATATCACGAACGTTTGCATTATCACTCATAAAGTTAATACGAACACAACTTTTAAGCTTTAACTTAGATAGTTAACTACGAACCCTTCGTTAGACTCAATTTCTTTTGAAGATCAATGCGCTGCTGCAGCTTGTTTGTAGGACAAGGTGTCGCCTGTCTCTTTCCTCATATTATGGACCCAGTACGAAGTTAATTCTAGATTTTGATCTCGAACCACTGGAAAGTGAAAATCGTTGTTTGATGGCAGCAAGTCACGGGACAACGCATTCGGCAAATGAACTGTGAGAAATTAACATACCAAAAATAGCAAGTTTGTTTTTCTTGATTAAAAGAAAAGTCTCGTGGTTGTCATTTCGCTTTCCTTACTTATCATCTTTGAGAATGCTTTTGGAATGGAGGATTATTAGAAAGGGGGCTTAGCTTTTTAAAAGACTTTAAAGGCCGGGGGCCTAATAGAGGAAATACAGTATTTTAGTTTGTTTGCTTTTTAAAACTGCTCTTATTAACGCAGAAGGATGAGGGGGGAAGCGGAAAGAGGAGGTTTAGTACGTTTGCACAGGCGCGTGTGAATCGCTATGAGGAGCGGAAAAGTGCGTAGTCGACTTCCTTTTTTCCAAGGCTGGAATATTAAACGCAGTTTTTTGTTCGTTTTATGCAGCAATCAAATACGCTTCAACGAATTTGTCGATTCTTTCCGGGCCATATCATTATTTTAGTATCTTGCAGATTTCACGTCCCTGACATCAGATGCAATTTATTGCGTCATTTTTAAAAGTACAGAAACCGTATTAATTGATGGGGCCTTAAAGGGCTCTTCATTTTCTAATATTAAACAAGGAGCTTGATAGATAGACTGAATTGCGGGAAATGATCGGGGTTCGAGGATGCTTTGGACCTGCACTGAATATTTCCAGTCTTAACAAAAAGACTGTTTCTAAAATATTTAGCATTGCAAACAGGGGGCAAGTCAAAACCTATATTACTGAATAAGTAATTACTTTCCTTCCCTTATAAGGTTCCTACTTCCTGTTGGTGTGAAACGGAAGGGTGACCTGATGTCAGAATTGAAGGAAGTCATTGCGGGTCAAGGATTAGTGTCTGTAGGGCACATCTGTCCTCCTTGTGTCGTTCGTCCTTTTATTTTTTTTGCACTCATCTTTCCTTCATTAATTAAATACTTGCATGCTATTTTGAGCTTGTATCTACATGTTCCAATATAAGCTCACGTGCTAACAGACTAGTTCGGATGACTGCGCATATCTCCCGGCATCACGTCCAAGTTGGGATTGGCTTATTGGCAATCACAGGCCCGAACAGGACATTGAAACAGGACACCACTCACTAGGCAGGATGAAGTAAGGGACGAACCATTAGATAGTTGATTGGGGGTTGCTTAAGTCTTAAAAATAATATCGAGCAAGCACTTAAACCTCAAAAAAATATCATGCAACCAAAATTCCTGCAACCCCCTCCCCCCTCCCCCCTCCCCCCAGTCAATTATCTAATGGTTCACCCCGAAATCATTATAAAAGAGGACACTTATGAGATACCAAGTCAGAAGGTTTCTTGACGTTTACTTTACAGCTGTATGTTATATTAACCCTCTTTCCAAAGCAAGCCAAAGATAAGGATGAAACTTGCCATGATATTACTTTTACTTGGTTTTGTTGGACTTTCCATCTTGCCTAGCGACATTGAAGGTAAGTATACAACGTGAAAGAGATAACTAGCTAAAAACTAGTGTGAGCTGCGTCGGTGTTTCTAATGAAACAGTAATGATAAAAGGGTAAATTTTACACCGTAAAAAGATGAAAAAACTTACTGACGTTTCGCACCCTAGTCCTTCGTCGGAGTAAAAGAGAGAGAGGTGGTAGAAAGGAGTGTTTTAATCCCGTTGGGGTTAAGAGTGCCCAATGTAGGTGAATAAGCTTCATTTCTTTGGTCTTGCGACAATCATTGTTGCCGTTAATCAAAGAAAGACCGAAAACAATGAAGTCAGAAAGAGAATGGTTAGTTTGATTAAAATAGCGGGAAACTGGTTTGGTAAGATCGTTATTGCGAACAACGTATAGTTGAGTGTTTAACCACAGGCAGTCAAAGCAAATATCAGTCATGTACGATTTTTCTCCATTTTATGAATCCACTTAGAATAAAAGTATATAATTTAAGTGTTTTGCAAAGTCCTACAGGAATTTGTAAAGCAAAGTAAGTGGGTATGTTCAGATGCCGGCACAGGTCATTTATGCTAGTGCATTATTCAGGTGTGATTTCTTTCTTCTTTCTTTTTTTAACAGCTCTCAGTTGCAGCTCAACGAGGCCGATTCGTCGTGTCTACGTCGTTCGGCGCAGCCTGCGTATATATAATGCGGTCAATATCCTTAGAGTCTGTCATCTTGCTCATTCTGGTCTCATTCTTGAGATGGAAGATGGTAAACAGTGTGTGTTAGAGTATATGGGTGATGGAAAGAGCCATCTTTATGACGCTAGCCCGAGCCGTACTACAAACTGTTGGTTTGGCAGAAAGTGTAAGGTATGGTTTCCACAGCTCCACAACCCTAAACTCTTACTTATTACATGAAATTTTTGCGACATTTCAATTTGGCCTTTTCAGGGGTCTCGTATTTCGCGACAATTAAATTTCACGGTTGAGGGAAAATCTGCCATTCTTTACATTTCGCGATTGCGTTGAACAAATCCATAAACAGCATATTTAAAAAATACTCAGCTGAGACAATATCATTCAAGCTTGTTTTTCAATCAAAACATTTTTTGGAGTTGCACTGAAGTTAGATGGGACTGTTGTCCACAATTCTCCACCTAAACTGAAGTACAGTAGATAATGCTGTATCCCAAGAACACGTACTTTTGACTTGAACTTAAATGTTTTCAAAATGACAAGTCATCTCATGGACATCTAAAATGAAGGTTGATTGGACTCGTTTACGAAAGAAGATTTTCCATGAACAAACTTGTTGAATTCACTGAGTCAAAAATTCAAAAACTTTAAGCTTGAGCGAACTGATTTAGCATTTACTGCTGAAATCAGTTGTTTACCAGTAAAAGGAATAGGTTTTAAGATAGCTAAAAACAGTCAATTGCAAGGTTCTCGGATTAGAAGAATTAAACATACATCGAACTGAGATGCAGGTATAAAAGTCGGATCGCATTGGTTCCGAGACGGATCGGATCGGATCGGAATATTTGAATTTCAATAGAGGAATTATTGAAATAGTTTCGAATATTTATTTTGATAGCCTACAATTTGTGAGTATTTGATTTGATGGCCTACATAAGTTCCTCATGTCACGTTCTTGCCCTTTTTTTGTAACGATGAACCATCCATGTCGAAAAAGAAAAGGTTACCAAATTATGAATGTTTAATTCGCCTATAAAGAGTACACGAAAGTATAATTTCAACTTTTTGTCTGATTTTGAAGACATTTTTCTAGTCGGACTGAACTAAACGCTCGCATTGAAGTCACTACAACTCTGACCAATCAGGAAGCCTCACGCTAAAAATAGGAAAGGCTTGAGCTCGGAGCTAACATATATTTTCTGAGCTTTTTACTGCTTCAAACTCTCTAAAAAAGTAGGATAGAACTCAAATATATATGCTATGTGATCTAACGGACCACTTATTCCTAAATGATTCACTCAAGGGATGCATGTTAAAAAAAGTAGTAAAAAAGCACAAGTGTTCATGGTTAGTGTCCTCACTGTAATCCTAACTCAATGCTCACTTTCTTTTGGTTGAATAGAAGTTGGTAATGAAAGACGACCAGGGTCAGACATACACCTGGACTCGACAAAAGACAGGAACCCGTCTACCTAGGTTGCTCAGCGTCACACCACAGGCAGCCCAAAGTAAAATGAAAAACCTTATGGGAAGTAACTATAATCTGGTGAATAACAACTGTCATTTGGCCCAGGAAAAATTACGCAGGTCGTGGGGTCTAAAAGTAAAACAGTCCTACTCTGATCTCAGAACCATCTGCACGTGCATAAAATGGATTCCCAAATTCACAGGTTTTGTTGGTTTGATTAAGGCGTACTGCCTAACCCAGAACATTTAGTTTAAGGTGGCAGCAACTTTGGAACAAAGCTTAGAATTGACCTTTTCGGCGCTAGCCGTCACATAGTATAAATCGTGTTGGATTGTGATACGGTCACCAAAAAGTTTGATTATTGTTCTCGGATTCTCGTTCGAACGTACTGGCTTTTGAACAAATTGTTTACTTGGTTTGTTTAACTGTTTCTCTAAATTGCAGTATAAGAAAAGCCCTTCAATCAATTTAGAAAAATGATGTTGCTTGTATTTGGGGAGCTAACTAAATCTAGTCTAAATCATCGTTTCCGATGAACTGCGGCCTTTAGGTTTGCACTTATACATTAGATTGACCACAATTCCGAGTGACGTCACACTCGCTCAACAACTAGAAGAAAGGTAATAAACGAACGTCGGCGTGACCATTAACTGCCTCAAAATTTCTAAACCGGTGAGACCCTGTAAAGATCAATCACACTCAGCATTAATTGCTACGCTCTAGGATAGCTGAAAGCCATTTTAATTAACTTTCTCGTAAGTTGTTTAGCGAGCGATGAATTCACTTGCGATTGACGTCCATGGTAGCCATTAGTATTCAATGTCCAGAGACCGTAGCTCACTGGAAACGGCGGTATCGTAGTAGGTAATTTAGTTGAATGTACAATGGTAGCAGGAGCTAATTACTATGGGAATCCATCCCCCGGGGAGTACTTTTTTCAAAGTACTTTCGACACGGAATAGGAAGGAATGGAGAGGTGTTATGATCATTTCAGGAAAGAGTTCTAGGGTATACATTTGTAACTTTTTGCTTTGTTTCTGCTCAAAACTATAATTTATGAATACACTTAGCGGCTGTGATGAATGGCCGCCCACAGTCTCTTGTAATTCAGAGCGACTGTGAGCACGATATTGTTTTAAAAAAATTATACATGAAATTTTACCTGATTTGATTGAAATGATCAACATTCACAAGTTCCTGAAGCTTCACTTCATCGATTCCCGCCTATACATTTTTGAAAATGTCCCTTTTTACCAATAAAATTAACAAAAACATTTCGATTCACATACATTCTTTTGTAACATTTTACGGTCGGTAACACATAAATATTGAGACCGGCCAGGCGTTCCGCGCGGGTGATGTCTGAAATTTCTGGCGATGACTCTGGGGTAGGGTATGTAAAATCAAACTTTTAGGTCTGGAATAGGGTCAGGACCCCTACCCAAATTGGAGTGGTAGTACCCCCCCCCCCCCCCTAATCCATCCTCCAATAAAAACTAGGTCCATCACAGGCAGCCCAAGCAATACATTTGTAGTGTGTACAAAGGGATTTGAAGTAAATGTATGGAACGACAAAATATCTATTTTTCGTTTAATTAATAAATTTCAACTAATCTTGCTCCGGTTTTGTTGTTAATGATATTTAATGTCATTCTGGGTGGTTTTAAGCTGCTTTAAAGCAGTTCTTCCATGATTAGCTCAACAGTAAATAAAAATAATGGTCCAGAAGACCATGTCTTATAACCCATCCTTTGCCGGCCCAACACTCAATACTACAGCTCCATAATCCTTCTCTTCAGAAACTGGTATTATTTCTACACATCCTGATGAGTTAAACCTCATGAAATGCTAGATAGCGATTTTGCTACGACTTAAAATCGTTGACCTTGGAACCGGGCCTTATTTCGTTCAATGTGGTGTCCAACAACTATAAATAACGCATAATCCGAAGCAAAAAGTATAACAAAGAAATGCCGCTCAACATTTAGGATTTCATTAGGTTCAACTTGGGATTTGTAATTTTAAAACAGTTGTGAAGGGTATTTATAGTTCGCTAAGTACTCTTTACAATCATCCCGTCCTTTATCTACACCTACACAATCATTTTGAGTGGATCCATTGTTATATAATATTGAATCTGTTGATGCACTATCTTAATTACTCGAGCTATCGAAGAAATGCCCGAGGTATAAAATTGGGTTTCGTTTTTTTTTTCCTTCAGTCACAAATCGCCCTCGAAGCCCTAAGGCACATGCGTCAAATCAAAGTCTATACGCATGCGTAGAATCAGCCATGAGCACATGTTTGAGTAATGGCGGATATGGGGAATGACTCGTCGCTGTTTCAAGTAATGAATAACATGGAGTCTAACACACTCAAGACACATACAAAAGCACACGCTTCTCGCGGTAGAGCCACACTAAAAGATGTAGAGCGTTTTCGGATTTAAAAACACAGATTCATCAGGCCATTAAAAACCGCCCGACAACACTATAATTGACACAGGTATTCGGACTCAAGCAAAGGGGGAAGTGGTGGGGGAAGGCGGGGTGGGGTACGTATGTGAAAAATGATAGAAGAAAAATGATGAAAAAGATATAAATAAATAGCATAAAATTAATAAATATTAAGGCAGTGGGTGATTGGAACAGTTGAGCGTATGAGACGTATATGAGAGCATTATGGATATGTATCATAGATAGGTAGCAATGATACAGTAAACGATAAAGTACAACGTACAATGTATATTGAGCTAGTTAAGAATAAAAGTGTTTCGAGTGGAGGCAACGTTACGAGTGACTCGATCGTTTATGATCATGAACCTTTTATCGTGAATTAACCATGCTATAACTATGCATATTATATCTAATGAACTATCTTATCTTGAGTCAAATAAGCAACATCGTGCATATAGACGTGATCGTGAACCCAGTAGAATACCTGTAGCTACCGGCGTAACCATGGCTAGGGTTTTATACGGATCTCTGACAATCTTTAATAGTTCTTAATTTGATCGTAAAACTATAACAAACATAAAAGAATACATGAATTACTTAAGGTTACATTCGCTATGGTGTTATCTCTAATCAGGCATGATTTACAGTGAACAATGGTATATACGGTGTGTCTATAAATCATCCAAAAATGTACAATCAATAATAAATCATATATATGTGTGATTACAAAGTAATTGTGTAAGATTTTACTGACCTTGTCTAGCCATATACTTGCTCTTACAAATCGCTCCTCGTGGTCCGTTGACCGACAATTGAAATTTGAGATCAAAATAATGATGTACTTATTATATACTTAATAATTATTTAAACATTCCACGACTGTTCATGGCAACAGTCACAATACCAGTACAAACTCTGAAACATCTGACGAATAAGAGCAGAAAGCTAAAGGCGTTTGTCTAAAAACGTGTTTGTCGAGGTATACCTAAATCCTCCAAGCTGCATATAGTTATGTGAAGGTTAAAAAACTTAAAAAGTCTGGCTATAAACTTAATACAAAGAGAATAAGCTTTAATAAAGCCACAGAACATGAAAAGAAGCTTTTGCTTAATTGTTCTAGCAGGGTTTATCAAGGGATAATGAACTTAAAATATAGAGCTACTCGATATTTATCATTGCTTTCTTATAATACACTAGACGCCATTCGTGGCGTGAACTCGGGCTACCATATAGTGTATTTGATGAAGTATAAGCTGTTGCAGCCCCAGCCAAGTTTTTTGGTTTGTGGTTTGCATAATGGTGGGAAACAACAACTTCTCAAAAGAATACCATTGGTATTATTGGCATTCAAATTTGTAATATTACTGTTGTTTCTTTGCTGATTATCATCTGCAGCTTTGCCAATCACTTCACTCTGTTCAGTGTCGGTTTGTGCATTAAAAGGATTTTCCAGATTTTCCTTTGAGGATTGGAGAGACCTGATGGATTACAAGCATGAGAGTCAAATATCCTAAATCTCATCGCCATTACAGCAAATATATAGTTACTTTATTACATTGAATAGTTAACAGGAATGACTGGTAATTTTCTCTAATTAAAATGTGCAAAGCATTACCTAAGGGCATGCACTAGAGTAAAGGAAATCCACAGTAGATGATATATCATGTACATTACCATGACATACCTACGACCGTATTTTTCTACTTTCGTACAAAAGACCGGTAAGCTAATTGATTGGAACTCTACTTGGCGCTCGATCACGCGAAATAACACGAGGCCTGTGCTCAACATACTGATGAATAAGAAATTTTAAGCATAACGAGACCTGCATTCCTTTGATAAATATGACTTTTTATTGGGATAAAAAAATAAAGATAATTTTACACCTTTTTCGAATATATCGCAGTTATGCTGTAAAGAGTTTGCCAAAGTCTTTGTTGACACATTTAGTATGAATTGTTGTACAACCAAAGGGTAACGATCAACACACTCGTTATGATAGCTGAACGAACGATAAACTGCTGAAGAAACTGTTCAAAATTGCAAACAAAAAAATAAACAAAAAATTTATCCTCACTGTTATTGATGTTAGTCCAAGACTTCTTGATTA
This sequence comes from Actinia equina, assembly GCA_011057435.1. Lineage (NCBI taxonomy): Eukaryota > Metazoa > Cnidaria > Anthozoa > Actiniaria > Actiniidae > Actinia > Actinia equina. The sequence continues at coordinate 195,633 of WHPX01001308.1, read as the reverse complement.
TATTCTTCTGGAAACGCACTTGCTTTCTAGAAAGATTCCAATATGGCGTCCGTGTTGTGAGCGGACCGCAGACCGCCGAGCAGGGCAGGCTTACACATTTTCGACAACGTCGATTTAACAAATCGCACATAGATTTCCATTGTCTGTCCTCTTATTTATCATAGATGACGTCTTAAAATGTTCAAAACTAAAGTGAAACCACGAGCGCAGCGAGAAATCTATGTGCGATCTGTTTTTTACAACAAACTGCGAAATGTTTACAAAATAAAATGAGCGAAAAGTTTTTCGAAAATTTGTCATTCAAGGAAGCAAGGCGATAGACCAAACAGCTCCGATTATTGTGAGCTTTTGAATTTTTTCGCTAAGATGGTAGTTTTCATAACCATTAGAGGACAGAGTACAGAAAGTAAGACGAAGGTTTTTCGGTTATTTACTTTTGAAAACTTCAAAGGTTATTTTATAACTTACAAAAACATTTTTCATAAAACACGTCAACATTTCACAACAAACTTCCTACACTGTGATTGGCTAATTTTGACAGTTCTTTGACATCCACTGTAAAAGAATGCTTGCTATTGGTCAAAACTTTTGACATTTACTTATAAATGGCTTTTTTTAGCTAAGTCGAAAGGAGTTTGAGTCAGAACTCAAAGGTTCTAAAAAACAAAGCTTAGTAATAAGTTCAGCTAAGAAAAGCAATGCCAATTTCGCTTGACAACATAGACATATTCAAGTTCTGGATGGAGCAGCCATTGAAGATCGACTCTGGAATGGCACTTGACACAAGCTCATTCAAGTCTTTTTCTTCGCACTCGGTTGCAAAGCGAGATGAATTTTTCACGTCTTCCTCTATCTTTTCTGCCTCCAGAACTAAACATTCGTCGGCAAGACTATCAGCAAGATTAAATTCAAAGTTTGGTTTCTCTTTTGGTTTCATTGTCGACTTTTATTAGCAAAATAAATTCGCAAAATCACAGTCCTTACGATAAAATCCTACCGGCGAGTCTTGGTTTCAAAAACATTACGTCATCCATGTGTCTGTCCTCTTATTGATCATAGCTCTCAGCCAATCAGAATGTGTTATTTACGTGAGTTGTTGTAAAAAGATAGATAGATGAAGATGACACTGGTGAAAAACGCACTGCGCACGCTCGGAGATCGTACGTAACTAAGTTCAACTCATATTTTTGATGCCAGCATTTTAATTGATTTACAAACTTAAGAAAAATACTGAAAACTTAAGGTTTTCCTTTTCGCAATAGCAAGATAATTTCGATTGTAATACACAGCTGATTTATACAAAAGCAAAAATTATCTTTGAAAATGTCGCCACTAGCGGCCCGACGTCGACATCCAGCATGGCTAATTTGCAGATAATCACATGGTCGGATTGTATGTAAAGAAATCTAAAAATATCTGTAAAATTTCAAAATTAATATTTAAGAAATAGCCTTGTCGGTTAAAATAAGGCCAAAAATATCTTAATTCAGCAGTTTCTACATTACGCTTTACAACAACCCCACAAATAAGAACCTAACAAAATTTTACCCTAAACAGGTTCTTATATGCATGGTGTATAAAATGAAAATGTTAGCCTAACAGGTTCTTAAACCCCAGGTTCTTATATGTGGGTTATTACTGTATCACAACACACTATAACTAATGTAACAATTAAAGAACAATAATAATAGACTAATGATAATAATATTGTAGCAATATAAAATTGTAGCAATAATAATTCTAAAAATTTAGGGATAAAAGCTAATAAATATAAGTGAAAAATTATCATTATCGTCATTAGAGTGCTCACACTAAATCCGTGAAACAAATATTAATTTTTAGCACTAAATAGTGATAAATAAACAATAGGAAACAAAGGATTCTGTATGAAATAGTATTAACTAGACACGGTTTTAGTGCGTGCACTCTATCGTCATCATCACAGTTATCATCGTAATAAAACGTCATCGCTTATCACCGCCGCAAGTACAGCAGTGGCGCAGCTCAGCGTCTTCGAGCTGAAAGCCTGTAAAGACGCCTTTAGCAGCCGTTTTCATCAACGTCATGTAACATTTGTTATCACCGTCATCGCCATCTCCACAAGAGATCATGACCATGTCATCACCATCCCCATTATCATCGCCATCATCACTACCTTCATTATCATCACCACTACCACCACCACCATCATCATCATCACTATCACAATCATACGGACCTACATAATATTTTCTCTCATTTCGATAAGTCTAAAACATTAACTTATTTATTTATTTTAGGACTATTTCAACATATTTTCTCTCTGTCACAAAACAAAGCCCGCGTTGACAGCCGTTCCTTGCACTTCCATCCGTATCCAAAACGGCTGATTACACAAGCTATCACGTGGAATGTGACCCCACCCAGTGTGTTTGACGAACCACCCAAATCCATGCTGCTTAGAGTTGTTAGTTTGTTCTCGGTGTCCCGTAGTGAAAAACTTATAACACTACTACGTTTATAAATTTTAAGCGAAAATCTAGAGCAATACCATTTAGAGATTTACAGACCATTGCAGCCTTTTGAATTTGGCGCTGGTAATCCAGTTTTTCCCCGCCAAGTAATTCAAGAGATCATCGGCATTAGTGTCATAACTGGAAATGGTTTAAATTTGAAATTTGGCGGGCCATGGTTTTGCCACAATCTCCCCACACAACGCTGCAGTAATCAAAATGTGACTGAATTAGCGTAGTAAAGATAAGCTGCAGAGTTCTGTTAGGGAAAAAAGGTCTTACATGTGTCAGGGCTCCGATTATACCAGAGGCAAATTTTTACTACAAGCACTGTCGATTTTTGGTGCCGGAACAGTCTTTAAAGTCGCCAACCTTTGCCTTGATCCTATTAATATGAATTTTGTCTTGGGAGTATTTAAATTAAGATGTTTTGCGATTAGCCGATTTTGACATTGATCAAATCTTGATTTAGATGATGGCTAATGCTATCGAACTGATTATTAGATGCACACAGTTGGATGTCGTACTGCTAAAGTTTGATTGTCTAATCTTTACATAACTGATCCAGAAAATTACATTAAAACCATTTGAGTAAGTTAAAGCTTTTACCGAAAAGAGTGGTATTATGCTATCGAATCATAAAATGCTTGACAATTTTTTGCTAGACAACGTTCAGATACGTCTTCCATGCAGCAAACGTAGTCATATCAATCCTAAATATTGACATTGTGGGCTGAGTACCAATGATAAAAGGTTCCAAATTCGATGTTGAGCTTTTACGCATGTCTATTTTTTTAACAAATTAAGGACAAAGGAAGCACTGATTAGGAAAGTACCCCCTAGGCAGTCATGAAGTAATGCTAATAATAGCAAGGGGTTAAACATCTACGGTCTAGGGGCCGACAAACCTCTCCCTTAGGCTTCGACCGAGCTTCCTTCATAGCCGTAAATTATGGCGTACATTCGGGGCCAAAAATCGAACTTTGCATTTTACATTGTACTTTCCGTTTTTTTTTGCCAACATTATGTTTTTGACATACAACTTTGAAAATATAAATGCTTAATTTTCATATTCGACTTCCAACATTTCTTATTCTACTTGCTAGTTTTGCTATTCCGATCTATTCCTTTGTTATGACATGCAAGATTTCTCATTCGACATCCAACCGCAATCCAAGAGATAAATGTATCGCGGACTCATTTACTGTTGTCCCCCACCCCCAAGTAGGATATGTCAAAACGCTCCCCAGTGGGGTAGGCCAGGAAGCAACACTCCATCCTGGACGTTTGAAATTTTTGTCACAAATTGCAATGGTGGACGTAGTTTTCCTTTCATATAAAGTAACAAGTAAGTTCAATAAATGAATGAATGAATGTGCGTTAAAAGCTTAAATTATCTTTCTAAATCAAATTTAACTTTTGCGTGCTTGAGAAAAGTTTGGAAAGTATAACATTCCTCACTTATAAAAGCATAAAACATGTTTTGCTTTGCAATCAAAATTAAATGATTTATCAAAATATTTTTTTTGATGTTGGTTAGATAACCATACATTATCAATGCTGTAGTGATTTCAAATTCAGCTGTAGGAGTAATTTCTAGCCACCATGCTTTAAATTTTCCCCAAAAAGATTGAGCTCTTTTACAAAAAATAAAGAAGTGCTTAGGAGTATGTTTTTCACGATCAGTACAAAACGGACAAATATCATTTGCAGTGACGTCAATTTTGAATAAGTAGTTTTTTAAAGGGAGTATATTGTGAATAATTTTCAACTGAAACATCGAGAGTTTACCGTACTTAGTTCGGAAGGATTGACACCTTCCTGAAGAATCATACTACTTAGTGCTATCTATCAATGATCAGGTAAAAGTTCGAGGCTTTAATTCACGTTTCAATGATTTTCTGAAATCTTTAAAGAATCCCCATAGCTTTCCTTAGAAGATGAAACAAAAACGAAGCTCGGTCTACCTATGGTTTTACTATTGACAAATTTACTGTTCACTTGATATGTTTCAAAACAACATACTCTGTTCTAATGTTCTCAATCTCCTTTTCTCTGATGGCCTCGTGGCTTGTTCCAGGGCGTGCGGTTTAATTGCTCAGTTGCCGTTTTATGTTTTTTTCTGTTATTTCTTTTTCTTCTTTCTCTTCTTGTTCTTCATATCTCTTTCTTCATTTGGGCTTACAGCACAGCTAGTCGTCATTATCAGCATGCCAAAAGACGTATCTTATTTTTTTACAGCAGTTAACTGTTTTACTATTTAATTTTGTGTCACGAGTAATCTATCTGGACAAGATTTCGGCTCTGCTTCCTTCCTTTTAATATTTCTCTTCAACTACACATTTCTTTTTATACAACTCTTTGCATACTTAGCATATAATGTCCCGTGAAAGACGTGAAAAGCAAAACAATGAGTACACAAACAACAATTAATAATCCTTCATCAAACCGCTAAATAGCTTCATGACAGTTTGATTGACTAATTTCCACGCAACTGAAAAAAAAAAGAATAATCAAACCATTTGAGTATCGGTCAAAGTTCTTCACTGAACTGACCCGTGCTATGGAATCTTAAATTAACTAGACGCCCTAAAGGCGTATACTCGGGCTACCTGTGTATAATAGAATGTAGAAATTTAAAGGGAAAACAGAGAGCACTAGTTAAAATAGCGCATTTCAAAAAGTTAGTGGGTTGATAAACTTACTGTGATTGATTCTGTGATTGAGACTTTTGTAAACATGGGATAAAGCAGCATATTTTTGTGAACCTGGATTTGTCAAGAGTGGCAAGTAATAAATAAGCTTATGACTTGCATTTATTGCTCTTTTGTGTAAGTAAAAAAGGGATTTTATAGAACATAATTAACTCCGTCTGGGTAAAGCACTACCATGGCCAGTGTTTCTCTTAAACTTTCGATGACAACTTTTGACATATGATTTAATTTCTTCGGGATTGAAATTACATTTATTAAGAAAACAATGAATTCTAGATAACATGGGTACATTATTGATCACATACTTACGAACCATTTTCTGTATTTTTCTGCTTTTGTGCAAAAGTTGGGTTAGTCGTTTAACTGGGACTCTACTTAGTTCTCGATCACGCGAAACAACACGAGGCTTGTGCTCAACATACTGATGAATATGAAATTTAGCATAACGAGACCTGCATTCCTCTAATAAATGTGACTCTTTATTGGGATAAACAAATACAGATAATTGTACAGCTTTTTCAAACACATCGCAGTCATTTAGTAAAGAATCTACGAAAGTCTTGGTCGAGGTATTTATGAAATGTACAACAAGAACCATGCACAGGGCAGCGATCAACACGCTCGCTACTGATAGTTCAAAGAACGATAGAGTATTGAAAAATATATTCAAAATCGTAAACGAAAACAATACAATAAATAAAAGACTTATCCTCACTGTCAATGATATATGTCCAAGGCTTCTTGATTCTGGAAACGCATTAATGTTATCTTGGAAGATTTAAACTGACGCTCGACATCTTTTAGAGTGGGTCTACCGCGAACGGCGTGTGCTTTTGTATGTATTTTGAGCGCCTCAGCAGAACAGCAAGTCGCCATTACTTTCCAATAAGTTTTCAAGATAAAGCACGAGAAGCAGCTAGCAAGATAAGCAACTAAAGGAAAGAGACCTACAGAACCTTCGAAAAGCAAAGGAAGTCAAATGACTTGTGGTAACCCGCCTCGTTTTCATACTTGCAGGGGAACACCGCAGACCGCCGAGCATCGCAGGCTTACACACTTTCGACAACGTCGATAGATAGATAGATAGATAGAAAACCGAAACCTAGACTCGGTCTACCTTGCAGGTAGCCCGAGTAATAATCCGCCTAGCAATGTTTTGCTTGCATAATCTTTTCTTTCTTTCTTTCTTTCGCTTCTTTTCTCTTCAAACTCATTCAACTGAAAATGCGCGCAGGGTAATTGGGGGATTTTCTGTTTGACGACGTAATGATCGCCTTCTCGCATCCAGTATCTCAAGTCCGGCTCTTTATTGGATATATGGGAAGACTGATTCGTTCAAACATTGCTTTTTTTGAACGTTGTTGTTTTCTCGTTCATTTCTTGATTTCTATTTCAAATTTGCATTGCAGCGACTGCATTTTTTTAAACAAATTTCAATGTGTTTCTTTAAAACACAAGATACGATTTTTTTCATTTAAATGATGTTTATGAGTTGTAAAATATTACGCTCCATATTCTTCTTCTATATCGACACGGAAATAGTATCCCACGTTTGCTGACTGCATGAGCAGTTACATTTTCAGCGGTGGAACGTATTTCAAAAGAAAAGAACGTTTCTCATTACTTGAAACTATGAGCCCATGTACCACGAAATACATGTGTACGTATATGAAGTAAGTGTGTGTAAATGTGTGTAAGTGTGTTTAAGTGTGTGTAAATATGTGTTTAAAGTAAGTTTTTTCATCTCTTTCACGGTGTATAATTTAACTTTTCATCATGTACGTATATGAGTCTAATAGGTTTAGGCTAAACCATGAAACATGTGGAATTATTGTTTCCATGTTTTGCAAGTATAAAATGCTTCTGCCGCACAGCAGAGAGACTGCATTTTTGTGCCTTATGATTGAAATTTATTGCACGCAGCAATGTAAAAATGATAAAAGATTCCAAATTCGATGTTTAACTTTTGCGCATGTCTATTTTTAAAGTAAGGTTTGAAACCACCTCCCACACGGACTAAAGAATCATTATGAAAGTAGCCACTACACTGACTCATGATAATACGCTAATCATAGCAAGGGATTAATCATCTACGGTCTAGCCGAGCTTCCTGACTAGTCACTGGATAGCGGTGTCGGGGCTGAAATCTCCGGCGTAGCCGTAAATGCTTTTGCGCTGCCATACTGCGCTTCAGCACTAGATGGTTGGAGGTATGGTCCTACAGTACTAAATCAATAAAGACAAGAAAAACATTTTCAGCGAAAAACTTGAAGGGAAAAGAAAAAAGCTTTAATAACAAACATTCGAGGGGAAAGGGGATAGAACGCTCCTGCAAAACCCTTGAAGCACAGGAGAGAACCGGCAAACAAGCAGCTCTACTCACATACAACACCGAGCACGGCAGGACTCGAATCCGGCTCGCATTGGTGACAGGGGAGCGCTAAAATGTTTCAATTTTCATTTTTGTCCATTTTCTCCTTCTATATAGTATCCCAAGTCTTTAAAATTGCATGGGTTTGAGCAATTGACACACATTGGTTACGGTGTCACCTCTTTTTAATTGAACTATTGTCCTTAATTCTCTGTAGATATGACACAATCAATAGTAGTTTCACGCGCAGGATCTGAGGAGAGCACCGGAGGAAAAGCGGAAAATCACGACACCACGAAAGCGTGAAATCGTATGATTTATTTATTCTTTATTCATGCGTAAAGCCGTCACTTCCGATGGAATTAAAGGTAGGGAAACTGTGTTTGACATCTTCTTTGCAACTTGTCTTATAACGGCGTCGACACTCAAGTTGCAGCGTTTAATCTACAGCGCAATTTGAAAAAATGTTACGAGTCAAGTTGCATCAATCGTTGCAAGGTAGGATTATTCCCAACGATTGCACTGTAGGTGTGCACACTCTGTTGAGCAATTTTCTTTGCAACTTGTTTACAAACGGCCTAGCGACACAATTTCCATGGAGCATTGCAACGTCTAGCCTACAGCAGTAGGTTCAATTGGCATTTGCACTTGGCTGAAAAACTTACAATCTGTTGGAATTTACCTTGAACAACTCTAAGTCAAAATCCGTGCTAGAACGCAACGATAATTAGCTGCAGACGATTGTAGGCAAAAAGGTATATCAAAGTTTAAAATTTCTGGAATAGCTTTGTTGTTACGATCTTCTGAAGTTAAGATTTGGTTTTCACTCATGCAACACAACATACTCCTCCTTGAGAACACTCGGCATTTCTGGGCCTACCTTCGTCCTCTTGGGTGTCGTGAACCTGACCCGGATGTCGCATTCTCTTGGACGATAACTTCTTTACCTTTTTATCACTACGTCAATTGCCAACATACACTCATGACATTCAGGGTTAGGGTTAAAAAGGGGTAATACTATAACCGTGCAGAAAATGAAAGCAAATGATCGGAATTCGGATATTCCACACCGATAGCACTATTTTACGCAAAACATTGGAGTCATGAGGCATACAATGTTTTACACAATTCCCCTTTTTAACCCTAACCCTAATCCTAATCCTAACCCTAACCCCTAACCCCTAACCCCTAACCCCTAACCCCTAACCCCTAACCCCTAACCCCTAACCCTACCCATACCCTTAAGCCTAAACCTAACTGCTGTTCAGAAATAAAGACTTTGTGGTATTACTTTATTCATTTAGATTTAGATAGATTTAGATAGATCTTTATTGAAAATTTTATCGCAGCTTATGGGCTGAATTACGTAATTACGTACAAACAATAAAAATATATAATCATAATAATAATGATAACAATGTAAGGCAGTAGTTACTGTTTTGTTTAAGTACAGCATAGTCTCAGTTGTTACCCCTAAAAGCCAGGTAAAGTACTAAAACACATATAATCATCCAACCCATTGGGCAAATCAATAGATCAAATCCCCAATAATAATTCCCCTACTGTGCCTCATACCTCCCCGGTTTCAATAAATTTATTGACAGGTGCATAATAGAACAAAGTTATTTTCGACCTCGCTTCCTCGTCCCTCAGTGTCGAGTTATTGCTAGCAATCACCTTCTTACCACAACTGTTATATTTAATTCCGAAAACTAGTATTAGTTACAAGTTGACTACACTGCCTTATATCAAGTAGGTTGTTTTTACTCACTTTTACAATTCAGTATTTTCTGGGTACCAACTGAGACTATGCTGTACTTAAACAAAACAGTAACTACTGCCTTACAGGTTGGTTTGACAATTCAGTATTTTCTGGGTGGGGATTTGATTATTTTGGGCACTTCTTTTACCGTATGGGGTGGGGGATTTGTCAATTTTGAAAATAATAATTCTAATATAAAATCTTTTCTACATTGATTTTTTTAAATGTGCAGCCTCTGTTCAGTTTCATTTTATAAAAAGAAAATTCAAAAAAGTATTAAAATAAGATACAGATAAATAAGGCATTGGCGATCGACAGAGTTGAGCGTATGAGACTTATATGAGTATAAAAAGGATAGGTATCGTAGATAGGTAGCTAAGGTACATTAAATGATAAAGTATATTGTACAATTTATATTGAATTGAGAATAAAAGCATTTCAAGTGAAGGCAACGTTACGAAACATGCTGAGCTCATGCGTCGTGGCGGTGTGGTAGGGAATAAGACATAAAAATAAGTACTTGTGTGAATTACTTATGATTGAAGAGAAAAACATGCAGCATATTAGGAATTGCCTAAATTGAAATTTCTCCCCACCCGGGGGAAGTCGAAAATTTCAATTCAAAAGTTCTGGGATACTCGTTTGACCTACCAAGTATCTATCATCAGGGATTAATTAAGACACAGGGTAGAGGTCAATATTCAACCTAGACGTTTCAAAACTCCTAGCACCAAAAGATTAACCCTTTGGGAAACGAAACAACCGGGACACCACGTTGACCTGTGCGTCAGAAATTAAACTAATGTATAGGTATTAGTCGGGGACTATAGTGGGGAACCTTGTTCATGTTTGATTTGGGGTTTTCAATAAAAAATGTCCCCTGTATATGGTGCATTATCTTAGTTTCGATTTGCTTTATGTCTAATGCCCCATACTTCTCCGGGGTTGGGGGGTGGGGGTTTCAATTGACAGGTGCATTATGCTTATGATTCTTACCCCTAGTGGGTCAATAAATCGTGAATGAAATGCAACTACAAAATAATTACCTTGATGTTTGAGGTCTTGTATAGTGGTTGTTTAAATAAAGAAACCTAATGGCATTTCCTAACCGGTTTCCATCCACAATAATATTACCAACGGGGAACCCAAGCAGGCATTTTGTAATTTTCGAGGGAGAACTGGGCTCTAGGGACACAACTAGCATTACACGTAGTAGTAACAACTACGAACAGCCACTGATAATTGTAGTAAGTACTAAGTTACAAAGTGAGAAATGGGTGATGCCAGAGCCCTCGTTCTTCGCCGCAGGCCAGAAGAAACACAGGCTCTGGGTACGAGATTGTTTCGCATTTGGTATCAGAGCGCATGCGTCAGAGCCTGGTTGACGTCATGTCCAAAAGCATCTTGGGATATAAATGGCGGTCCTCGACCATCGTAAAATAAGAAAGAATGGGTTTCTTTCGCTAAATTTCGTTTTATTTGCCAAAAAATGTCATCCCTAGGCTAACAACGCGCTCATACTGCAAGATAAGAGGACCATACAGCAAAGGATATCGCTGGTTTTCGATTGAAGGCTAACGGAAATTTATAGCAGGCAAGGGTTTTTGTCACTTCGTCAGCCGCCATGAGTATGCGAGCAGACAAGAAGACGAAGATGCGGATCCGGGCGTTTCCGGTAAGGTTTTGGCACTTCTAGGCTGATTTTGATTGATATTTTAGAGATGCTTATGAATTGCTTGTTTGTAGTGGTGGGTTGAGTAAGTTTGTGGCGAAGAAGGCAATTTCAAAGGCAGTAGAGACTTAGTAAGTCGGTTGGGTTTGGAATCGAGCTCTCAAATATGAGGCTTACAGTGTTATACCTGTTGGCCATCAGCAACCTCGCGAAAACTTATATTTTTTTCTCGTTTCATGCGTTCATTCTCTTTTCTATCCTAACAGAAACAAATCGAGATTGTTATTATTTTTATTAGTTATCGTCTGTGGTTTCGTTGTTTTTGCAAAAAGTCTGAAAGCCGTGCAAAAAGTGGCTTTCGCGTCAGGCTTTGCATTTTTTCCAATTGTAAGTCCTGTACCTGATACCTGTACATCAGTCAAACTTGAATTCCCTGAAATGTTGTTATTCAGAAATAGGCCTTTACGATTTTTGTACTTGATTACTATATAACAGAGAGATTTGTTGTTTTTGTTTCCTAATTATGCAGTACAAAAAATTGTCTCACCAAAATGACAAAATATGTAGATTTATTTGATATTAAGAAATAATGGCTATCAATATATACCGTAGAAAGGTTTCGTATCTACGAGATACAAACCTGTCATTATTATTCTAGACAACGGATTCTTTACTTTGCATTTGTGGAAAATTTTTGTCACTATTGTGTATTTCCTGAACTATCATGGCTGTCAATTCTTAAGAATATGAATTTATCCTATTGTACCAAAACTTCCTTTTAAGTCGTTTTAATATTCTTTGATGCTTTCTTTAATTTTGTAATATTTTATATTCATGTTTTATAATAGTATTAATTTTGTTAAATTTATATTGTAAAAATTCATGTTGAAGTACATATTTGAATAAATTATTTAAATGTTTCTGGGCTTGGTGGGATTTTATAAGCTGCACTGTAAGTTCTTATTTCCTTTATAATCGTACTCTGTTAACCTTATCTTGCTGTCACAAAGCCTTTTAAAATGTTTATTTAAAATGAACTGATTTTGAGAATTAGAATAATCAATACTGTGTGTTGCATTATCGAAAAAACATTGCACTTGCAACCTGTTGACTTATCGGTGTTGAGAGTTATAGAGTCATTGCTATGACAGTGATAGTTTGCAAAAAAAAATATAAGATAACAATAAATTTATAAGAATCGAAATTGCAAATTGAAAGTTTGAAAAAAAGATCTGAAATAGCAATAGATTTATAAGAATCGAAATTGCAAAAAAGAAAAAGAAATCACTTATTTTATTAGTTACAATCTAACTGAAAAAACTATAAGAGCTATACAATGTGTGTAGATACATGAACACTGTAGATATATGCAATGTTTATATTATTACTAACTTGTTTGCATATGGCCTTTGTACCCTAGATGACAATGGATGAAAAGTATGTGGAGGATATCTGGAATCTCCTGAAAAATGCCATCCAAGAAATCCAAAAAAAGAATAACAGTGGTCTTAGCTTTGAAGAATTATATAGGTAGGTTTTGCACAAACCAAAAGACATACATATGCCTGAAATGTTTCATTCCTAGACTGATTTTATCGCTTTTCTGCCGAATAGTTGAGGCTTTAAAAAATATGTTACATATGTTGTTGATTGTTGCGCGGGCAAAAAATCAACAACATAATCTTTACAAGACCCTGGAGACTAGTTTTTTAACTTGTGGATACATGAAGCATAGAAACAAGTAATTGTAGGGGGTTTGATTATTCAAATGTGTCACTTTCTCATTCACTCACTCTGTAAGGTCTGTTAGATGGCCAATATTTAAATGATTATCGTCTTGCTTACAAACGTTACGCAATTAAGTTACTCTCAGATTTAGCTATTAAAAGCTTCTCATAATAAGGCCCAGTACCACATGTATAATAGGATAAATGTAAATTAGGATTCCACTTGCATTGGATCTGGGATGCAGGTGCTTAGCATGTGTTGAAGAGCATAACTTTACTTTAGGATGTAGTTTAAAAAGAAATATAAAAAAAAGGAAATATGTAGCTTCTATTTAATGATAAAGTAAACCTCTAAACTAGTATAAGTCAAATGTTCATTTGGAGACCGTCAAAGTACAGTTAAGTTCATATAGTCATTTCGTTAAGAAGTTACTAACAGCCAAGTTTCACTGATTAGTTTACTCATCGATTTAAGGTGTTAGGATACGAAAATAGACGAATTTCTCGAAAACAATTTTTATTTATTAAGTAATTTTAAACTTTTATCTTTCATATGTTAGTGAAACTTCTTGCAATTTTTGAATGGAAGAGCCAAAATTTTGAGAAAAATCGAAGTCGTGACTATCGAGACAGGAAATGTACCGTCGCTTAATGTATGCACATCTGTCATGCTCCTTTGTCATTGTAAGAAGATCCTACATTGCGATCAGTCCAGAACACCAGATAATTTGACAAGTGATGACAAAATGGAAGGCTCAAGATGTTTTGGCTAACACCATCGTGGCTCCCTGCAGCTTCCGGCTCCAAACAAAGAAATGCATTTTTCTCGAATTGTTTTTGCCGCTAAAACCTCAACTTCAAAAAGCTAAAAGTCCCTTGGACTTCATTCGATGTTTCTAAAATTTGGAGAGTTTATAAAGTAACCCATGATCCAAAAAAGGGTATTTCCAAATTTTGAGATTTAATTTCTTTCCAAAGTTATGCCGCTTTTTACTCTAAACAACACTCCAAAAGCGATCGCTAAACTTCGATCAAAAATAGCCAGAGATAGAAAACAGATATCAAAAATCTGGGACACCCTTTTTGAGCTTATTATCTCCTGAGTAAGTTAAGCCATTTTTCGCAAACATAGCTTTTAAAAAGTACATGTCCGTTAAGGTTTTCACTGAGGCATAGTCAAATTTCGCTTCAAGGACAATAGTGTGAACAACAATTATTAAATTATTTTGAAAATTTCTTCATTAACTATATTAACTCAGCTTTAGAAAATGTATACTTTGTTTGTGTTATACTATAAAGCCAGCGCGGTATTTAAGTTTGCCCGCATAGTGGTTGTAAACGTATCCTAATACCTTAACCAAAATACTTCTCATCTTAGCTTCACTTTTGAAGATTCGTAAGTTGAAAGATTCATTGCAAAAGTGCTATGCATGATCATAAAAGAACAAAAGTCTGATTCTCCATGGGGGATCTACAAGCAAAGCAATTCAAGTCATCTTTCGAGAGCATTTTTTATTACCAATCCATAGTTCAGAATTTTGTAAACATGCTATGCTCAAGAATATCGAAGCGATCTAACATGGAAAGTATGTTGTCTCTAATTAGTTTGAAAATTGCAGCATTTCTACTAGTCTGCAGCCTTCATTAAAGTTTCTGTCCCAGGAGGAGAATGCATTTCCACTTGCTCTAGCTGTAAATCTCAAATATAACTTATTGCACCTCCATTCTCTATCTTCACAGCGCTGACAAGCAATGATTTCTTGGAAAAGTGCTCAAGCTTGCATTCATTTTGATCGGCGCTTTGAGGTTGTTAGCAAAACTAGACTACCTTTTGACAGTAAAACATAATTTTAAATAGTTGTAAATTATCAATCAGAATCACTTCATTTCTTTATTGAATTTCTTAAATATTGGTTGTGGTGCTGAAATTGCAGGCAAGGGCCAGCAGCCGGCTGCTATTTTGAACAGTATTATTGGCAGAATTTTGTCAATTCTTGTCCAGTCATAAAAATCAGCATGTATTTGGTCAGAATTAATATATGTAATAACATAGCAACAAGTGAAATTATAGATAAATTTAACACATTCATTAAAGCAAAGTAGGCTCGGCAAATTATGTAGATTTAACAAATGCAAGTGAAATTTTTCTCTAATTCCACAAGTTACCATTTGATTAGCAATGAATATTATAAAGAACATATTGTGGCAGGGAAGAACCCTATTTATGAAGATAAAAAATTCGTTAGATTATAGATTAAGCATTTTTTTTCTTTTTTGAAATACAACAATCAAGACTATGCAAAAGGTTTGTTATGTTTGCAAACGACTACTCTTTACAAAAGCTCTAGTTTCTACCATAAAACCTTGTGTGGCTCTAAGTTTTCCAGGATTTTCTCACTTTTTGGCCTTACACCAGTTATAAAATACTTTCCCTCCATACTGTTTTTTATACATTTAAATCCTCTGTTGACTTTCTCAATAAAAGAAATAATTGTTTTCCTTGTCTTGACGGACTCGAGCAGATGGACTCCATTTTGTTTTGGAAAGGAGAATTCACATCACCATGGAAACAGTGAAATTTCACATGGAACTACAAATTATGCATACAATTTGGTTTTCTATGATAGTATAAAGAAAATCTGCATTTTCAATAAATTACACTCTAAAATATGCTAAATATTTCTAATTATTATATGACCGTGAATCTTAGAGCTTGGAGACTAGCAAATCGAGCAATCTGATTGGATAGATCGCATTGCGGACTGGTCTAGATTCTCTGGTATTAACGGGTCTGATCGCATATTAATCTTACAGCGGAAAACATTTTTTTCCAAATCAATACATTGAGATTGAAACTAAAAAAGTAGATCAGTTTTATTGGTCGTACTTTAGCATGGATGCCAACCCTGAGTTTTATTACTCTGAAGATCTGAAGGATGACTTGGATTTAGCCAATGTGACAGCAGTATTTGAGTCGCAAAACAGCAACAATAACAACAACAACAACAACAACAACAAAGATGAAGACGAAGAGATGATAAAAACATTTTTAAACGACCAAAAATCCAAAACCACAGGGTATAAAACGAAGAGTGACCTGAAAGCCTGGCAAAGATTTTGTCAATGGAGAAAGCAGAAAAATGGAAGACATGAACCTGAGCTGAATACACTGCTTTGCAAATTTTTCATCTCCATCTGCAAACAAGATGGCAGCGAGTATGAACCGGGAAGCATTACTGGATTTCAAAGAAGTTTCCAACGTTATCTCCAGGAAAAAGGTTCTTCGTGTAATACTCTCATGGATAACAGGTTATCCAGGTCCAGAAGTGTCATTGCTACCAAACGAAAGGATCTCACTGGCAAAGGAATTTAAGGCAATCTTTCCAACGCAACGAGAGAGCTGACAGCAACCGAGGTAAACACACTGTTTGAGAGCGGGCAGTTCAGTGTTGAAGAACCAAAGGCACTGCAAAAGGCTCTGTGGTGGTTCCTTTCCCTACATTTTGGTTGGAGGGCTAGAGATGAGAGCCAGAAGTTGAGCTGGGGAGATGTGAGCCTTGAAAATGACCCAGAAACTGGAGCTGAATGTCTGGTGTGGAAAACAGAAAAAGGTAGCAAGACACGAACAGGCCAAGAAGGAGGGCACCGAAGAGCTTTCAATCCAAAAGCATATGCCAATGTCAACAAATCGAGATGTCCAGTTGAGTTTTACAAGGCATTTAGGAGCCATCAATCAGAGTCTATGTTAATGTCTGATGATATGATAATGTCTTTTTATCTGGCCATCAACCACAAACGAAAACCAGAGGATAAAGTTTGGTATTATAGACCTCTCGGTAAGAATGAAATTGGAAAGTTCTTGAAAGAATCGACAGAAGTGGTTCTTGGTAAGGATAATCAGCAAGGCCTCAAGAGAAAACTGACCAACCATGTTGTACGTAAAACTAGCATCGGCAGGCTCCTTGATGCAAATGTGGAAGCTAACTACGTGACACAACTAAGCGGTCATAAGAATCTGAAAAGCCTTGATAGTTATAAATCAGCGTCTCTCCAGAACCAAAGATCGTCATATAATAAAACTCTTATTAACTGAGCTTGGTCGGTCTGTACGGGATAATCTTGACCTCAGTCAAGATTATCCCGTACAGACCTCCCGCTTGGTTAATAAGATCTAAATATTGCATATCAAGTGACAGAAGTAAATGTCTAAATTAATGGTCTATTTTGTTGACGCAATTCAAGACTGAGCCTGCCTGTAAAAAAAATCTGCTTAATTAAAAAATAATAATTAAAAAAAGACTAAGCTGATTATTTTTTTGTTTACTTCAGGAAAGGCTTAAAGCAGTAAGTCAACCAGGAGTTTAAGAATTTTTTAAAATGTCATAACAAAACTCAATTTCTAGATTTTGAAATTTAACTACATAATTTATTTTTTAATGATTTTATTGTTTCTTAGAAATGCTTATACTATGGTATTACACAAACATGGGGAACGTTTATATAATGGATTAAAGCAAGTAGTAACAGAGCATCTGGAAGAAAAGGTGATTGAACTTTTGAGTATAGGACTTAGGGTATCAATATATAATATTGAATTATTAGATTGTATACAAGGGTCTAATTAACAATTTGCTGCCTCAATTTTCACAGATTCGCAAGGAGGTCGTAGCATCTTTAAGTAACAATTTCTTAGATACCTTGAATGCAGCATGGAATGATCACCAGACATCAATGGTTATGATAAGAGATATTCTAATGTACATGGTAAGATATTATCCACAAATGATTACCCATCTACAGATTTCATTGAAGTTTGGCACGCATTAAAAAATTCATCTGCAAATTTGACTACGAGACACTGTGACTTCGCCCACTGGGAGGTGTGATTTTGTCTGCATTCCTTTCTTGTGAAATGCACAATGGACATCAGCCAACTTGGTCGTGTTTACAGTAGGGGAAGAGCATAAGTAGTGATTTGAGTTCTCTCGACATAGATGAGATTGTTGAAAGTGGTGGGGATATCATAACATGATTCCTTTCCTGGAAAATTTGCAGAAATTGCTTGAAAACTTCCCCCACCTCCATACTCAACTTTGAACTCGCACCTTCTACTTGCTGTCATAATTTTGGAACTGAACATTGCACGGGAATAGCTGAGAAAGAAATGCAGACAAAATCACACCTCCAATTCGCAGACGAATTGCTTAATGTGTGCCACACTTCTATGAAATCTGTAGTACTGTATTTATATCCTTGGCTTCAACAAGTATTGTTTTTTAATTATTTTAACAAATATTATTTTATTGATGAAGATATACGCCTAATTGCAAGAATTGTCATAAAGATAACAAAATAACAAATAGGGATTAATTAGAAATATTTTTATATTTTGATTTAAAGCCCCTAGATTGAATAGGATAGCTGTTCAAGGATACATTGTACATGGGGCACAAGATTTTTCCTTTTTTGAACAAATTATTTTAAGATATTCATTAGTTGGGCAAAAGCTTATTTTTAAATGACTGATTGAAGGTGTTGCCATGACGACAGGAACTGTCACGATATGTATTCAAACCGAGATGTATCTTATTTATCACTTGCTGTGAACTTCAGGATCAAAATAATAGTTTGCTATGTTTTCTTTGGCTAAAAGGTGTCACCAATAATCCCACTAGTACTAAGTATGTAAATGTAGATTTATCCCTGGTAAACCAAACTTTACATTTTCTCAGGGGAGAGTTTTTCAGTATTCAACTCAAATTCAGCCAAATTTGGTCAGTTGGCTCATATGCGAATTAAACTAGAAAAGGGTTTCTCAGTCTTTTTAATAACTGTCTTTTTTCATTAGATATTCATTCTTTTCCATGAGAACCCACATAAAAAACCTCTAAATACCCTCTATTCTATTCTAACTTCAAAAATCATTTTGAAAAACAAGGCACTAAAAAGAAAAGTTTTGAGATGCTTTTTTAGATCAAAATGCATAGTTTGAGATACAACAACAATCTAATGGTTTTACACAAAGCAGACAGAGAATGAAGTTTACTCTGAAAGTCAAATCATTTATCTTAAATACCTTATATCTTCAAAATAAACATTCATATATGATATTTGCAACATTTTTGCAAATTGCTGTGTATATGTAATATATACAGTATAGTGTATATATCTGATACAACACAGACACGAATACTGTATATGACATCACGCATCTAGGTTAGTTCCTTTTTTTTCACTAAAATTTTCCAATTGGCCAAGAAAATCCAACTTAAAGTTTATGCAAATGAACACAGTTTTGTATCAGATTTACAACACTCTTCACGGTCATGATTTCTGTTGTTTTTCCTCATGAATTATTCGTGAGTTTGATAAATATATATAATTAGCTGGCTACTGTGTTTATATCAGAGGACATAGACAATGCTCGGCGCGAAAAAGTTCAAAATGAAAGCAATATAAAACGGGTGCTTATGTCTCTGTGCTGTTTTAAACGCTCTGGGAGCTTGTAGAGCACTCACAAAGCAAGAGAAACACTCAGCTACACCTAGTTTTCCAAAGCTTGCATCTCTCACACTATACAGAGACAGACACACATGTTTTATATTCCTTTAAAGTTCTCCATTGAATGGCTGTGTTTTCTTTCTAGGACCGTGTCTATGTTCAACAGAATGGTGTTGATAATGTATATAACCTAGGGCTGATTCTTTTTCGAGATAAGGTAAGTTTCTTGTCAAGTGTTGTTTAACATATTACAAGAGCTCATGGCCCCTGCGAGTGGAGCAATATACTTTAAAAAATTGGTAACCCATGGAGTTGATACATACGTACACGTGTATGTACCTACCTAGGTATGTTTGCAAGTGTATTTTTGCCTATGTATGTTTGTGTATTTTTGCATAAGGAAAGAAGGCCAAATTATGGCTTTAAAAAAGGAAAATGGTTGTATTTTTGTTTTTTGGATCTCATACATGTAATTTATTCTTGTGGTTTGCCTGATCTACAAAGCACCACAGGCAACCCAGACTCTTAGTTTGTGGATTGGGCGATGGGCTTCCTGTGGCACTTATGGCTGTAAATTTGCCACAAAAGAAAACGATAAGAGAAAACCTTTAGTTTGGCAGTAGCCCCAGATAAACTGATCAACCACTGTCACAACCAATATTATTTGTAATGCTAACTCAGCATTTCACTTTCTACCTGGTAAAAAGGACTAGTTTATTATATTTTTTCTTTGCTCTAATTTCATTATGTTTTGCTAATCAACAGGTTGTAAGATATGGCAATATCAGAGATCACCTTTGTCAAACTTTATTAACTCTAGTAAGAAAAGAAAGAAAGGGTGAAGTCGTTGACAGGTGATTTATTTGTTGTATAATATAAATAACTTAAATCTTTTTCATTGCAACATTTAAATTGTGATGGTAGTGGTGATGGTGATAACAGGTCTCCAAGTATCTCTTACGATAAGGTTTCAGCTCTGTGGCAACAAAATCCATACATTTCCATGTACAAATTATGAAAAGGCCTTAAAGTTATGAAAATAATTTGGGAAAATGGTTCTTATCATTACATAACTTTTGATATTAAACATTTCCTCTTGCTTCTATTGACAAACAATGCTCAATAAAGTGCAACAGAACTTTTAATGGCAGCTTGATTTCAGCTTTATTTCAGCTTTTCTTGATTTCCAAAATGCAGTCCATGGTATGGATATGAATATTTTCTGGGACTACCCATTATGATGAATAGTTTTTATTATGACGCTGATGAGATTGAAGGTTTTCATAATTACTATAACAAAGTTCTCCCGTGTAAAAGATTATGTGACCAACTTCCATGTTCATGGGAATCTTTTACTAAACATTGTTTGTCTTACTCCAGGATGGCCATTAGGAATGCCTGTCAGATGTTGATGATTCTTGGTATAGATTCAAGACATGTGTATGAAGAGGACTTTGAAACCCCCTTCTTAGAAGAATCAGCAGAGTTCTACAAGGTCAAGGATACTGAAACATTTTTACTTTTTCGTTTTCTTGTTTTGTTTATTTTTTGTACCCTTTATGGTTCCTGGTATGGGGCTTGAAATATCTAGGTTAATGTATCAATTTGTATGTTAGTGTAAGTGCTGCATTTGGTAAAGCTCTTTTCCATTTCAGTATCTGATACTTAAATATTTTTTCAATTTAGATGGAAGGTCAAAAGTTTTTAGCAGAAAACAGTGCATCTATATATATACAGAAAGTAAGTGTGTGATAATATTATTATATGTATATAATGTGTAGTTTACAGAATGAGTGGCCGTGCTGTATCGGGTTTACAAACTCAAGGCCACAGGCCAAGCATTCGTAGAGCTATAAAACCTAACCCTGCAGGGACCTTTTTCAAAGTATTCTTGATATTCTTGATTCAGTATACTGCAATCAGCACGTGAATATTACATCAGTTCCGCACTCCCCTGGGGAAATATTCAATGCAAACCCCAAATTTTAGATTGTTTGTCTTATCGTACTTTTTGCGAAAATTGCGACTGGCAGTGTTGGCGAAAGTGACATGAACCAAGTGCTCCGTATTCTATGCCGAGCGAATACAGACAATCTTTTTTAGAATCAGTCCAGACTACAGGAAGTGCTTAATATACTATAATTAAGTTAGACTAGTTTGATTAAATTAGCTGTAGCCAGTTCTCGTTTTTTGTTTTTGGTGAAAGTTTGGACTGCCAGGCATTTAGTCAATTTTAGACCGCGACCGGCTGCCTGGCATTTAGACACTGCGTTTATTCCTGCTTTTGCTCGAAGACTAAAATTGTGACTTTAGATAAAAGTGTTTATGTCAAGGAAGAATTTTAGCTAAAAAACAAGCTCAATCTAATGAAGCTTTTAGCTTCGTAGTAAAGTAGCAAACGGCCTCCCGCGTGAGGCATTGTGTGGTATTTATTTGTTTGTTGTAACACAATGCCATAAGTCCGTTCGCTACTTTACAATGAAGCTAAAATAACTCCACTAGGTTGCTTTTTTCATAACTAAAATTCTTTCATGACATGAATATCCTTCAAAAAATTTTCTAAGAAAAGAGAGAAATCAAGAAACCTGTTCAATATAGCAAATTACAAGACGGATATTCGGCCGACTTATGCCATTCAACAATTACGCTTTGAAATTTCTTTCTTCAAAAAAAAAACATTCAAATAATAACAAATTACTCAGAATTACTGCAGATAATAAATGTTCCAAAATATTATACTACTCTATATACATATACTCTCATATATTATACATATACTCTCATCTCAAAATATTATAGAGAAGGTTTACAGGCATCTTGAGATAAAGTAGTGATTGTGCTACCTCAAGGTAGCGAATCGACTTATATTAAGTAGCAAATTAAGTAGCGACCTCTATTAGTAGCAAATGTGCAGTAGTGGAAGTGCAAGGTAGGGAAAAGACCACAATTCACCAAAGCAACAACTTATGACACTTTTGATTACAAACCACTTTTTTTTCAAATATTTCTTTTGCTAAATTTGGAACTTAATTTTTTGAAACAAATTTTGTGCTGTGTATTCTTTAAGTACTTCAGCTTTTGAAATTATTTCCAGCACTCTAAAGATGACTATGCTATTTGTTTTCAATTGAAAGGTTGAACAAAGAATAAATGAAGAGTCTGAAAGAGCCAAACATTATCTTGACCCAAGTACAGAGGAAGCTATTGTAAAAGTATGCTATTTATTTTGGATTTGAAGAAAAACACTGTAGTTCATTCTCATTTTCAATTCATGTTACTGTGTTGACACTCGAACCATGAACACTTCAAGGTTTTTTTGACATTTTTTCATCATTATCCAATAACAGCTCTCTGTAGAAACAAAGGAATCAAACATTTTTTTTAGGTGACATCCAATCACAACAAACAGAGGAAAAGATGTTTTGTTTTTAGCCCACTCCGTGTTAACTGCTAGACTGTCGCAAAAACTGCAAACTTTCAATAATTTACAGAAATAAAACAAATATATTGTTTGTTGACGAAGTACCACCCAAGAGACTGAAAATGAATCTGGCTTCTGATTGAATTATTTGAGAAATGTTGAAAAAATGTTTGAGTGTCCACACTGTAAAAACAGAGAACAACTAATTGATAACGCTGCTGTTTACAGGTTGTAGAAGAGGAATTAATCCGTAAACATATGAAAACTATTGTAGACATGGAGAACTCAGGAGTGATCCATATGCTTAAACATAACAAAATTGAAGGTAAGCTTGTCTGACCAGATTATTATGTACAATTTGTAATTTTTATTTTTATGTCAAACATAAAAATAGGTCAGTCTCCCAAGCCAGAAGCTCATGATTTAACCACTCAACACCACATCAAATTTATTTTTTGTGAGAACCAAGAGAAAAAGCCTTAAAGTATAGGAGAGATCACTAACAAGCAACTCTCATATACACCTACTTGCAAGATGGTTGTCATACGACAATTGAACATTTGTAATTTAGTGATTTAGTAAATTTATTGATTAGGAATAAATTATCACTGATGTCAGGCTCGAATTCATTAGTAAGAAAAAGATAATTTTGGACGACATGATGTAACCGATGATGCAAATGAAGATGTAATTTCAAAGTTAAAACGAAAATGAATAAACTGTTATAAACTGTTATCATAATATAATCATCATCATCATCATCATCATCATTATCATCATTCTGGAAATTAAATATTTTGAAGTGCATTGAGATGTATATATAATGAGCGATAAAAGAACTTAATATTTTTAACATAGCTTCCTTCCTTACAATGTTCTACTTTACTACTGATATTCCAGATTTGGCAAGAATGTATAGATTATTCTCTCGAGTCAAGGATGGACTGAAAACCATATGTGATTGTATGAGAGGGTATCTTAGAGAACAAGGAAAAGCAATCATGGCTGATGAAGATAATGAATGTTCTAAAAACCCTATCCCTTGTATTCAGGTAGGCAGAGAATACCAATTATATTTTTGTTAAATAATTTTGGCTTGAGTTTTGGGTAATAGAGCAAAGATGTGGAGAAGGCAGTTCTTGTGTTGATATTAGTTTCCATTTCAGGGAACAACCCAAACCCATTTTGATGTGAACTTCAGTAGAAAGTAGAACTCAGTAGTGTTTGTTGAGTGTGGCAATCTGTTTCATGATAATAGCATTCAGCAAGACAATGTATGATAAAAATGTTTTGTAATGATACATGTATGTATTTCATCTTGAGTGTTTCTGTTGGTTCCTTGTTTTAGTGATGCCAACAAACAATTGCTTATTTGACTTTTTTTAGAATCTTTTGAATCTGAAGGACAGGTTTGATCATTTCCTCCATAATGGCTTCAACAATGTTAAGTTATTCAAGCAAGCTATAGGAGCAGTATGTATCTAATTTTTTTTAGGAGAAATTTTAAAATGTAACATATTTTAAGTCATTATCATTAATAGACTGCTAACCCTTGTTTTCTTGTTCACAGGAATTTGAATTTTTTTTGAATCTCAATAGTAGATCACCAGAGTTTTTGTCTCTTTTCATTGATGACAAACTGAAGAAAGGAGTCAAAGGAGTAAGTTATTTGATCTTTTTATTGAATTTCCTGAATGATTTGAAAACTTAAGAAAGGTCCAAAAAAAAATAGAAAAGAAAATGTAGAAAAGATGTGAGGATGAGCAGGAATGGCCAGCTAAAAGTTAAAAAATTTAAATACAGCAAAAAGATAAAAAATTACATAAATTGTCCTTGAGAAAAAGTGTGATGGTATGCCAATGTTTATATAAATATTATACCATTGGAACCTCTTCTTATGGACACATCTATATAGACTGTTAAGAGTCACTCTTTTCCCCCCAAACTAGTACAGCCCAGTTTTTTCCCTTACTTGGTTGCACAGAGAGGAAAGGTAGGGATTGTGGACAACACACAAAGAAATGAATTGAACCTTGCCCATGCAAATCAAAATTCTTATTGATTGAAAGTGATTGATCTGTCAGTGAGCTGTCATGGTGGAAAGGTAATGTATGTTGGTCATGATGCCCCCTGAGTATGACTCCACAACCTCGATGCCCCCAGTATGTACCATGATCTCTCCAGCATATATCATGATGCCCCCAGTCTGTAATAACATGATGCCCCACAGAATGTTTAAATATGAATTTGAGGTGTAATTTAGAACATATTTTTGAAAAACGTTGCAGTTCTTCAACTGTAATATTGAGTAATTATGAGTAAGAAAATTTCTTGTATTTCAAACCAAAAATATAAGTTATTTCTTACTGTAAATGTTTTTTTTAAATTCTTTGCACATCCCTACATAACTGATCACCTTCATAAGAGAATCGAAATACATTTTTCTGTGATGCCTCAGTAAATAAGGAAGGGGAAGCAGATTCTTCATGAAATCTAATTGTATAGTTTGATGAATGAGCAGGAGTGTTTTATATAACATGATCTACGAGTTTATTGAATGACTTCAAAAATTCATGAATAATTGATGATTGTTTAGGGTCCTTATTCGTGCCATGCTCTTGTACTCTTTTGGTCCTTTGTAAAGATTTCAAAATCTAAAAAAAGATTTCAAAATCTTTATGAGATATCCATGTTGAGCTGTTTTTAGGTATAAAAGGTCTATGCCATGATGGATTTGACGGACCTGATTGTAAATATTAAATGGGTTGTCATGGTATACGGAACCGTATATACTGGGGGCATGACTGGTTACCATGGTAATTGCTGTAGCAATCTTGGTCATACATTTCTCCACAGGCTAACCACTCTCATTGATAAAATAAAACCATTAATATATATAGTTGTATCAATAAAAGCGTCTGAAGCAGACAGTATTTGACAAGTGTGAAAAATGGGCATTAATTCATTTCTCTGGGAGTTGTCTACAGTGCCTTCTTTTCCTCTTCCTACGTGCAGAGCACTAAACTTGCCCCCACTCCATGCCTGACCAAAACAAGGAAAAATTGAATTAGGAATGAAAAGAGGGATTGAGTTTACCTCCATACTACAGACAGATATATAGGGTACTACAGACTTTAGGTATTATAGAGGTTCCAATCTATCTATTTTGGACTTTGCTAATTTCATATTTGTATATATATTCATATTTTGTTTTTAACAGTATTCAGAACAAGAAGTGGAGGCTATTCTAGATAAATGCATGGTTTTGTTTAGGTTTTTACAGGAAAAGGTACTTTCTTTAGATTATTTCTTTATCATGTATTAGAATATTTATTTGTTGTTTAGACATAGATTTTCTGTCTTAGCCACTCTTTTAATTATATTTTGTATATATATTTATAATATTTTATATATTTAATAATTTCCTTATGATATTTGATATAATGTTTAAGGTGACCCCCTAAAATATGTTTTGGGCCACACCTATCATTTTAATCCATTGGGAGTCAGGGAATTGACCGAATCCAAGAAAATTGTCTTACTAGTACGATCTGAACCCAGGTGAATGAATGTTTATTGAAGTATTATGATCATCCGGGTGGATGCAATCCTAAGAAGGACTGTTTGATGTGACTGACGTTTGGACAACCTGAGCGGAAGTCATCTTCAGAGTCAAGTGAAGAATAAAGTCAGATTGGTCATATTTTTACTGCCATGATAACAGTAGAAAGATTTTAAGCTCAAGTCCTTTTGTAGTGTTTTTGTTGGAATTTCCTTTGTCCTGAGTATCCTCAAAATCAAAGATTGATTATCTGATAGTTCCAATTGCTCTGCCTTAGTTAGCAGTTAATGATGTCTTTAGACGCTTGTCTAGACCTGCTCTTGTTTTGTAGATATTTGACAAAACCAATTTTTTGTTTTTATTTATTTTTATTGATATTTGTTTATCATTGAGAAAAGGTAACGGTTTACAGTCATTTCACCCACGGACCATTTCGCCCCGCCAATTCGCCCACGCATAAAATCATCAATCATGCGTTTGCCAATTCGCCCATGCCAATTTGTCCACATGTAGAATCACCTTAAGAAATATGTTGACATGACTTAAAAAAGTATTTCGCGATTCACCAACCTTACTTGACACTTTCGCTCAAGACTTCAAAACCTGAACTTTTTATACGCCATAATGGACTCGCATACGCTAACTCGATAACGAATGAAACAACTTATAAACCAATGTAAATTTCACTTTAGCCTTTTTAAACCTCAGATGAATTACTTCTAGACTTTGTTATCGTTATTTTGCTTACTTCACATATAACTACTTCTTAGAATACAAAGTTTTATATATCCGTATTATCTAAAATCTTAGGAAAAGCAGGAAATTCAGCCTTCGCTTCTTGGGCAAATTATTTCAGTGTCCTAACAGAGGACGCTGCCCAAATCTAAGCTAACAACAACTTTTCATGGTAGATAAAACTCGGGAACTGTAATGGTTAGTAAACTAACATTTTTACACTGGTTTCCAATTTATGTTTTGTGAGTTATTACGTATAAAAAGTTTGCGTTTTGAAGTCTTGAGCTTAAGGGTCAAGTAAGGTTGGTAAATCACCAACTACTTTTTTTAGTCATGCTAACATATTTCTTAAAGTGATTCTACACGTGGGCGAATTGGCAAACGCATGATCTATGATTTTGTCTGTGGGTGAATTGGTGGGGCAAAATGGTCCGTGGGCGAAATGACTGGTTACCAAGGTAACATCAATTAAGCTAAAATTAACATACAAAACTTTCATCTTATTTCTAAAGCTGGTTCAAAAATCCAATCCATACGTGCAGATTAAGGTTATCAATAAGCTGGATAAAATGATAGGACTGGTATGGTCTGAAAAATACTGTAGGGAGTCACCTTAGTTTTTTCGTTTTTATGGTTATATTAGTTTACTTTTGTTAGGAGGACCCTTCTGTTAATCACTCTGTAGCTTTGGTTATCTTCATTAAATATTATTTTTATTAAATTTAATTCATACAAAAAGAACAGCTTTTTGGAGTAGAGTTACATGAAAACGATGCATCCTAGACCAAATGCAAAGAAGTAATATGGTGTCAATGCAAAGTATACACTTGTTCTGTCTTTCTTTCTTTCTTCATTCAGGAACAACAATTTTGGGGCTTCAAATCATAAGAAAATACTGTAAATTTGGTCCTGGATGCCCCGTTTTAACCTGGTCATGTGCCATTTCGGACTTAGTCGTATGGTAGTAGTCCCCTTCAAGGTTCCTCTGCCATCTTGAAGAAATTATGTTAATGAAAATAGGAACGAGACAAACAGTGAGCTGTCATGTTATGTTATTCATGAGACATTGCAATGTCTATTGTCTCAGTGGATGTTAAGAAGTGCTTTCTGTTTTCCTTTTCAACTGTCATATTCAGCTCAGTTTAATTTGTCAATTTGTGACTTACCATTTCTCTTGTTTTAATGTTAACCATCATGATTTATGAAGATGTTAGAGAAAATGGGAAGGGGATGATTGTAAAGCATCATAGGGTCTTGGATATGGTACAAATTTTAGTTATTATTTTTATTATTATGATATTGTTTTTATTATTTTATTATGATTATAATTGTTATTATTATGATATTATTAGATAGATAATTAAACAGTTTGAGTTATAAGAAAAAAAGAGAGTATAAGATGATTGTGGACGACTCGCAAAGTAGCATAGGCTTTCAAGTTCTTTTACTTGTTTGATACTTCATTAATTCTATTCTATTTTATTTTTTCTTTCTTAGGATGTATTTGAAAGGTACTATAAGCAACACTTGGCAAAAAGACTTCTGTTACAAAAGAGTATTTCAGATGATTCTGAGAAAAATATGATCTCTAAACTAAAGGTTTGTCAATAGCAATTATCTTTTACTTAGTAGATTAGAAGGTTGTGGTATAACAACTGTGTACCAGCATGATCAGGCTACAGGTGACTCAAGAATGTCATGGAAGTTCAATCATGAAGAGCATTGTTTTCTTTATTTTAGCAGTTTTTGTCATCAGTTGGACCTGGAAATTAACAACTTACAGTAAGGGCATGGGAACAATAAACGCTTCGAGGTTATTTTGACATTCTATTATGACTATCCAATCAGCACTCTCCGTCACCCCAGGCTTCATTAAAAATATTGACTGGTTCATGCAAATAGATAATAATTAGGGCTCACTTATCACAATGAACAGAACATTACGTGGCCGCTTAGAGATACGAATTTTATCTTCTTGTGTTCAATTTAGATATCTCACTTGTTCACTGCACTCACTCATGAGATATCAATTGAACACTCAAAGATAAAATTTGTATCTCCTTGCACCCATGTAATAACCTCTATTTTAATAATAAAATAGAATACTGCTCAAGATTCTCTAGTTGAAGATGTTCCTAGAGGGCTATGACTATCATGATTGTTGTAGTTAGTTCAATTTTTAAATTTTTTTTAATGGGTCCTTATAATTTTTGGAGGCATTGCATCTCACTTGTGCCTCCCTCTCTCTAGACTGAATGTGGTTGCCAGTTCACATCTAAATTAGAAGGCATGTTTAAAGACATGACTGTCTCCCACTCAACTAATGAAGAATTCAGGCAGCATGTTTCCAACAATCAAGTGAGTAATCATTTTTAAAATTAGTTTTATTGAAAATATCTGTTCAAAGACTTTAATATCCAGTTACTATTCCACGGTGAGGAGTTACTAAAGTAAGATGGTATGATGCATTTAAATTGTTGGTATTTTTTAAAGATCAACTTAATGGGAATTGACCTGACTGTAAGAGTACTAACTACAGGATTCTGGCCAACCCAAGCAGGCAATCATAAATGTAATGTGCCACCTCAAGCTCAGCATGCTTTTGACTGTTTTAAAAGGTAACCTTTTTGTGCTCATAATACAAGCTAATTAATGGTAGCATACCAGTCCAAATTGTTAGTGAGTCCAATATCAAATAAAGTGTACAGAATGATTGTATATCATTATATGCTGTGTTTTATAAAATAATTGGGATACTAGGTGCGCTGTGATTGGTAGAAAACCATGTTTGATGAGAGTATAAAAACACGCTGTCGTCATTTTAGTAGCGGGAGTATTGCAACTGTCAGATTTTAATCTATCGCACGCGCGCATTGGTCAGTTTGAATAGGACGGCATGTAGGGAGAATTTACTTAAATTTACTTTTCTTCTATCTTTTCGTGAGTTTGTTATTTTATAAAACAAATCAAAAACAGTTTTCTGTGTTTGATACTCTGATCAAAACGCTTGTTATGTTGGGAGAACACGAGAGGAGCGTAGGAAACCACAACGCATGTTCTCTCAACATTCTACGTGTTTTGATCAGAGTATCAAACATGGAAAACTGTTTTTGATCTGTTAACTAAGAAATCTAAACCATTTGTTTTTACTTGAAACAGGTTCTATTTAGGATGTCACAGTGGAAGACAACTAACATTGCAACCACAACTAGTAAGTCAATATGCACCATGGGGAGAAAAGGGCAGGGGAAAGGGAATGCTGGTATTTATCATGCCTTTCAGGGTTCCATATCTGGGATTTGGCACCACTAAGGGTGTCACAAATCTCAAAGGTCCACCAGAGAGAGTTTGGTGTTGCCTCTTAAGGTGTTTGTCAGGTATGTGAGGTAATAAGATACATGAGATTACATTAACCCTTTGACCCCTGGGCGTTTTTGGTATCTAGCTATTGGTACCTAGTTTTAGGCCTTAGGTAAATATCATAAGTTGCCACACCCACCTGGACAAGACTTGTCAAGCCCCAACCTTTCTTTACATGGAAGTAACCCCCTTTCCCTGCGCCAGTGCATTGCAAAGCCATCATGTGTTTTTTTTGTTTTGTTTTGTTTTAGGGCACTGCAGAACTTTATGCTACATTCCCTCCCCTTAAAAAGGTTAGTACAACAGACAAATAATGCAGATAGTCTACATTATAGATACTGCACTACACCACAGTAATGTTACATAACAGCACATGCCACTAAATTTCAGCAATAATTTGTTTTCATCCCTGGCTTATAACTGAATTACACATCAAAATGTTCATTTTGTGTTTCCTTTACTTGGTTTATTAAGCATATCTAATGTCGAGAGGATTTTGTTTTTAGGATGACCCCCAGCAACGAAAGCACATATTCCAAGTGTCTTCGTATCAAATGTGTATTCTGATGCTCTTTAATTCAAAGGAAAAACTAACCTATGAGGTAATGTCCTGTTAGCTGAGTTGACATACCTGTATATTGGTAATAAGGTTATTGGAGAAAATGAATAGTGAAAGGAAAGAGGGAGCAGAAAGAAAAGAAAATAGGATTAAAAACTTATGGGCGTTAGCTAATAAATGTATTTTGGTATTCATTGAATGGCATCAGAAGTCCCATGCACCCATGCTGTGAACGTGTAAAATAGCACCCCTATTAACCTGTAGACCGTTAGCTGGTTTGGTGATAGTGGATTGTCGGTAGCATAATGGCTGGGATTGGCTGACAAGTCAATGGGCAGCACTAGTAAATGAATTTTCTACAAATGAATGACTTTTAGGCTACCAAAAAATAAAACGTTTCAGGTTTCATCAGTAAAATTTCATTGAAAACGGCCCACGATTTATGCTATGTTTTCAAAGACTTTCCTAAAAATGTCTATTTATCTAATTTACATGATTACAGGAAATAGCACAAGACAGTCTAATACCAGAACGAGATCTTAATCGAGCTCTGCAGTCGTTTGCTTGCGGTAAAGCAACTCAGAGAGTGCTTATCAAAGAGCCTAAAGGCAAGGAGATGGGTAAGTTATACATTATCAGAGTATACAGACATCTTATAGATTATAAATAAATAGATAAATAGTTATTTTGTTTCGTTAATGGCTGCATTAAGTAAGAGTTAAGCACTGAGAATAAAGGTATTAAACACATATTCATAGGCTTAATGTCAACTCGTCATCGTCGTCGTCCTCATTACAAACAGCTTATCAAAACAGCTTTTCTACATAGGTTTGGTTAAAAATAAAGGAATAAAACGTGCGCCACGCCACGCCACGCCACGCCATATCATTTCTAGTTAAGTCGCCGAAATTTTCACTCAAAACAACAGGCAGTCGCTGCCGGTTTTAAATTGGACGTATAATTTTTTATCTAATTTTAATTATAATTAATTAATCATTCATTAATTTTTAGTTATTTGTTTATTTGTTTGTTTGTTTGTTTGTTTGTTTATTTATTTTGTAATTTATTTATTTTGTAATTTTTGATTTATCTATTTATCCCTTTTGGTTAAAATCAATAAAGATGATGTTTAACATATTCTCTAATGGCATGAATTATTTGAATAGCACCTACAGATGTGTTCTGCATCAACGACCAGTTCACCTCTAAGCTTTTTAGAGTTAAAATACAAACTGGTGAGTATTGAAGTTACTGTGCTCTCTTTTATCCTTCAATCCTTCTTGTGGGGTCAACTTGGGGCATCCATTCCCTGTCGACTAATGCACCCTACACAGTGGCGGATCCAGGGGAGGGGTGCAGGGGGTGCGCACTTTGTGCCCCTACTTCAAATATTTAACCAATACAAAATACACCCCTCCCTGGGTTAGCTATGTGTGCTGCAACCCTCCTTGAACAAATTCCTGGATGCGCCCCTGCTACATTCATGTAAAGGAGGTCCTAGCAGTTCTCTCGGTATCTGTAAGTAAAACCAAAACAGCTGATTTTTTATCTTTATTTAATCGAAGTGCTTGCCAAAGGCGAATCGGAACCAGAACGCAAGGAGACAAGATCGAAAGTCGATGAAGATAGAAAACATGAGTATCCTTACTTAGACACCTGCATCTGTTACTCTATTTCAGCTGAACTGAATAAATAAACATAACTGTTATTAAAATAACATTTCTTAACTCTTGTCAAAGAATTGAGGCGGCGATTGTTCGTGTAATGAAAGCTAGGAAAAAGAGACCGCACAACTTACTAGTCGCAGAGGTGAGTAGCTTAAAACTCTCGTTTCATAGAGCCATGCTCGCGTAAACGTTCTAGGGATTGGCCAAATTTTGACGCCAACAAACAACAGACACGATTGACTTTAATTGGTTTATGTTGCCGTTTAAGGTAACGGAACAACTTCGAGCCCGTTTTCTTCCAAGTCCACAAGTTATCAAGAAAAGGATAGAAGGACTTATCGAAAGGGAATATCTTACTCGAACACCAGAGGACAGGTAAGAACTTCCTGACAAACTTTCTGAGTTAAGCTGACTCAACCCAGTATTCAGACTGCGCGGGTACTTGACTCGATATATATATATATATATATATAGCTATATAGCTGTAAAGGTTGGTTCACACTAGCGTCGTAAGAGTACGATTCTTTGGTTCACACTGATCCATAAGCGTCATAATCGATCGGAGTCGGAAGAAAAAGAAAGCCTTGTGATCCTTCCGATCCCGCTTCAGTCGCCCTTCTTTCCTCCGATTCCGACTCCGATTATTGGTTCGCACTAGATCATAAGCTTCTCTTACGATTCCGATTCCGCTTCCAATTACGTTGCTAGTGTGAACCAGCCTTAACTCCCGCTACAGACTTAAATTGTATGTGATATTTCACACACTTACTACACATAAACTGAGCTTTACACTGATAGATGCTAGTTTAGTTGAAATCGTAGGTTTTCTATCATCAAAACCGTAATGTCACTTGATTTTATATCGCGCCAATTATCTAGAAATACAGATCGAAACTAACTAACTAACTTCTCTCGTGTTCTGTCAACCCCCGCGTGCTTTATGACTGCACACAGCACGCGCGCGCGTTTTCTATTTCTTCAATAGGTCTATATAGAGTCTGCCTCCCGGTTAGCTCAATTGGTTGGGCTCCGGTCTGTTGTGCGGGAGGTCGTGGTTTCAAGCCTCCGAGGCCGGAATCTTGAAATCTTGAGTCTTGAAATATCTGTTTTGCTTTAAAAAATATCGGCAAATGATTAGACCGTCGCGGTGGCTCGGATAGAGTATATAGAGTCTGCAGCCGCCTCCCGGTTAGCTCAATTGGTTGGGCTCCGGTCTGTTGTACGTGGTTTCAAGCCTCCGAGGCCGGAATCTTGAAATCTTCCTTTGCTTCCTTTGCTTTAAAAAAATATCGGCAAATGATTAGACCTTCGCGGTGGATCGGATGACCACGTAAAATGGCGGTCTTAGAGACGTTTAACATAGAGGGACACAAATTTATTAGTGCTAAGTTGGCAAATGTCACGTGTCACAAGATGTTATAATTATATTATTATAACTATCATCTTAATAGTTTTTTTTTTTCCCTGAACATTTCCAGTGACGCAATTTTTTCTTCGAAAACGCTCTCGAATAAGCATCCATTAAATTCTGATTATCTCGAAAACAAAGTCATGACACCCCAATTTTTTTCCCTGCTAGCACAGCCTATTTTCCTTTCGTTTTGGTTGAGAGAGAAAAATAGACTGTCAATGTAGGACGTTATTTCTGTCGCGCATGCGTGGCGTAACTTAGCAACGCTGTCAGGATTTTGACAGCCGCTTTCGTCAAACAAAGTTTGGCAGAGAATGTTTGGCTCTGAATGTTTGGAGCCACGGTGTGTTATATTTGCTCATGCGCACTACATGTAATCGGTTGAAAACCGGTTTTACATTTGTTACATTTGCTCATGCGAACTACATGTAATCGGTTGAAAACCGGTTTTGAAACTGGTTTTGTTTGTCCGCGGCGTATCAAAGGAAAGCCTACCAAGGTGTGGGGGGTAGACGTTGGGGGAGGAGTGTTTGCAGAATCTTCGAGTGAGAGAGTGGTAGACATTTTACAAATAAGAAGCAATGGGACCTAATACACCTAGGCATAATGCTTTCCCACTTGTCACTCTCTTGAGTATACGGTTCAGCGTTTACCAAAAATAAACAAAAAAACGGGTATGTTATGCCAAGTTTTTAAAAGATCATAATTTGCCCACGGATGTCCTTAAGTTGGAACCAAACTAATTCAGAGCGAATGTTGGACGATTTTATTCTCGCTCCCTTCGCAAAACTATTGCGTCAATTTAACTGTATTTTTCACATAATGTACTTCAATTATCCTAGATTCTAACAGTGTATTTTATTTTAAGATTTTTTTAATGTTTAGCCTATTACGGCCGAAAATCAAACAGTGATATTTTTAGTTTTTGGCTTTTTTCTCCTCATCCCCAGGTACGATTTTTCTGAAATTTTCAGAATCTTATTATTTCTACAGCTCGTTTTTTAAAGGGAGGTGTACCTAAAGAGCTCAACTCGTCGGTCGACAACAACGCTCTCGGTCGTTCCGCACGGTTAAGATCGGGAGAATATTTGCATAACAATATCTTCAATACCATTGTATTTATGCAGATATTCTGCCGAACCTGTCCCGAAGTTAACATTGTGGAATGTCCGAGAGCATTGTTGCCGACCGATATTGAATTAATTATTTCTAGCGGGGTGAGCTCTTTAGGTACACTTCAATTTAAAAAAACGTTTTCTCCAAAATGTGGATAGGACGAGCTTTAGAAATTTCACTAGAAAAAGATAAATCTAGATAAAGCTCTGGTCTATTGATGTAGGAAGGTTAAAGAAAACACTTGGAGCCGTTTTGAAGAAAACGGCGAAAATGTGATTTTTAGCAAAACTCTCATTTTTGAGGTTTACAACGACAATTAGTAAAAAAAACTTTTTTTTCAGTGAGTTCTTAAGATTTGATGCTGATTTTTCGTAAGACTCATCCGCAATACTTGGAAATAGGTATGTGAAAACTTCAAGGCAATCCATTCTATGGTGGTGTTTCTACAGCGCGATGTCTTATATGCTTCAAATTTTGGATCGAATTTTCAAGCAGCGTCATAACTTTTTTTCTGCCCAAGACTTTCCATCCAAATTTATACACAGGCATGCAATAGTACTAGGTGATAAGATTCTGAAAATGTCAGAAAAATCGTACCTGGGGATGAGGAGAAAAAAGCCAAAAACTAAAAATAGCACTGTTTGATTTTCGGCCGTAATAGGCTAAATATTTAAAAAATCTTAAAATAGAATACACTGTTAGAATCTAGGATAATCCAAGCACATTATATTAAAAATACAGTTAAATTTACGTAATAGTTTTGCGAAAGGAGCGAGAAGAAAATTGTCCAAAATTCGCTTTGAATTAGTTTGGTTCCACCTTAAACAAAAACTAAGAAACAAAACAAAACAAAACAAACAAAAACAAAAAACACGGTACTCTAAGGAATGACATGAAGGAATGAATAAATTGGGTATATCGTTGGGCCGTTGTTATTGGGATTTTTTGTTCTAACTTTCTCGGGTTTCTTTTCCTCTTTCTCTTTTAAAACAGAAAAGTCTACCTTTATGTGGCATGATGAGAACAAGCTGAATGAAAGATTACCTGCAAGAACCATCATGCACTGTGAATTTTGAGGCCATTGGATTATTGGAACATGAGAAGATATCTACCTTGTAATAAATCGAGGGTGTTCTTTTTCTTCAAGCCATCTTCACAATCCCATATTCATCACTTCCATCATTATCGTCATCATCACAATCATATATCCTCGCTACTTTTATCATCGTCATCATTACAATCGCATTATCACCATCATTTTGGTTATCTGGGAAGTTTGCTCTCCTTGTTATCTCTGTTTGGATAGTGGCAGTTTGGTCTTTTTATATCTGTGCAATGAATCAGTACACCAAGTCATTGATTTGATGGTCGTAATTAGCGATCGGTCAATGTTTATCAGCTAAGGGGATTCGAAAGAGATTTGTTGTAACATCATAAAGATTATCTCCAAAAGAGGCAATATGTTTCTTTATGATCTTGGTTTATACTTGGTCATGTCAATATTTACCTGATCCTCTCTCCAGGGTCCGGCTGTGGGAAGGGTGGAATCCTGAACCAGTGGATAAGTCAATGGTGTTATCCAATAAATTTATCCACCCTTCGTTCAACCTGACCCAGTTGTCTAAAAAAAACATGATCACCACAAAATACTCCAAGCACACCCCCAAGGCGATAAATAATGACCGTTTCCTTAGTATCCTCTTACCGATGCTCTTGCTGCGTTATCTTCACAATGTAAATAATTTTTCGGTAGCAATCATATTGCCATGGACCATTAATTGTTTGTGATGGAAGGAGGACAGATCCATCTTGACGCAATGAACGAATAAATGGTGTTGAAGGTGTTGGTATATGGCGCTCTTCGATAAAAGTTCTCCAATGTAGTGCAGATGGACGAAACACCCAACGCGTTTCACTGTTTGTACCTCTGCTGTTGATATTTTGCGTTTTTATTGACATTGCTTTTTCTTGTAAACAGAGATGCGCGTTTAAATGGGCATTAAATTTGCCCTTCCTTACAAGCCCTGCACTATTCAAGATAGAAATAGACAGTAATGTAGATAAAAAGTTCAATTTCAATTGGTGAATGCTTCCTTTGTTGAGGTCTTTATTTTAATAGCCATTTATAGCCCCGTTTACACTAGCGATTTTTGCTGCGATTTTTTTGCCATTTTATCCACAATAAATAATGGTAAAGAAATTACTAGTAAAGTTTTTTTCAGGATACCAAGATTTTCCTACACGAATGTCTCTGGAAATTGCCACAAAAATCGCTAGTGTAAACGGGGCTTACAGCATATGATCATACGGTCATGTGATCGGTTTAACATCGGGCATTGGCTGCGAGTACCTTCACCGAATAAAATTTATAATTTGTGCCATTCCGTATCCTAAAAAAGAGCCTAGTGCATTTTCATTTCCTATGGCATATTTCCTTGTGGCCTTGTTCTTTCAAATGCATGAAGTAACGGTGGCCCCGTTGAATGAGAACATAAAATAACATGACTCACGCCCAACTCAGACCCAACCTAGGCGTAAGAGTCTTGAGACACGTCGATTTCCTTCGCTGAAAGCGGCTGTGGGGGAGACTATATTTTCTATCGTTTTTGATAACAAACGGAGTCCTTTAGCTTCATATAAAACAAATCCATAACGTTAGAAAGAAAGCCACAATTTGATTCATACTCGATTAGGGCGGTGTCTATATCCGTAACTATATTCTAGCTACTAAAAATATTGAATTCACTAAATTAAAGTCCCGATTTTGAGGGTATAAAGTTGACACGCTGGAAATAATAGTAAAAGTCTATGAAAATATTCATCGCGTAATATTTGGAAAACGCTCTCACACATTGTTTTCATATCACAATATGTCGGGTGCCTTGATGAATACTATCAACTGGTGTAAGTCGCTTTGGTAAGTTTAGGTCTAGTTTTGGAGAAAATAAGCGATAAACGATTTCTATGATGTCATCATTATGCCACAATAATATACAGTTTCGTGATCACCAAACAGAACTTTTTCAATCGTTGCGTTGACGATGTTATGTTTGCTGGATCATTTTAGAATTTATACCAGTTGTTGCTCTTGGTTTGAAGTTTGTACTAATGTATATTTTATTAAAATCAAAGTCTTCAACGCAAGAAAGTCGAGAAAAATCGAAAATTGGAAAAAATAAAAACGCGCGCGATTTAGATTTGCTGTAGAAAAACTGTTAATTCCTAAGAATCCCCAATTCATGACCAAAAATAATATCAAGGATTTAAAGAAATTCTTATGTTAGATTTGGAGAAAATCGCACGAACGTTTCAAACTCAGTTTTGTTTATCGCTTTTGCGCACTCGATTTAAAAAACTACTTTTGAATAAAATTATTCAAAAATATCCTAAAATGTTGCTATTGCTATTGTTTTTAAACTATGTAAGTTTGGTCAACTATTTCCTTGCTGGTCTTGAGAACGAATTTTTTTTCGAAGATCATTTTTAAGTAAAGATTTAGCAAATCGTCGAAGTTTTGCGTTTTCCACGATTTCTCATGAACGGCTCGATCGATTTTTTTAAATTCATCTACGTCTTTTCGAGGATATATGATCTGTATCTGCAAAAGCTCATTTTGGTTGATTCATTCTAATATTTTTTAAATGGCCCTTGAAGTTGGTAAGTCATAAGGCAAGAACTCTACAGTCTCTTTTCGCAACTATCATTGCATTCCTTCGTGATTGCTCTCGCTGGTGCAAGACCACTATTGATTAGTTATATATAAAATCAAGTTACTCTATTTTCTCTTGTCTGTCTGTCTGCTTGTTTTATTCATTCTTGTCTGTTTGTTTGTTTGTTTTTGTTTGATGAGTAATTTGATTTTATATATAACTAATGGGTTTGCACTCTAAAAAATACAAAAGGTATCGAGCGAAAGCAATCACGAACTGCTGTCTAAATCGCGCTTGAGACCTTGGATGATTTGTACTTCGTACTTTGTTCAACGTTCAGAAAATTTAAAGAAAACCTGTGAGAGAATAAAAGTTGAAGTTTCAGTTTTGAAGCATAAAGTTTTTGAAAAAACGAAACATTCCATTATCGTCGTGGAAAGCTGCTGCTAAATGTATCCCATTAGGAAAACTACCCATTGTACATGATTCGGTGGGCACTCTTGCATAGCCGGGAATGTCGTATCGGGTTTCCTGTGCCCTTTCTGTACGTGATGATGACGGAATATATATATATATACCTTCTAAAAGACCTCCAACTACCGTTAAGCGGGTAGAATTTAGAAAATCAGTAAAGTCAATTGAAATTAATCATTTGCTTTAAAGACATTACTACATCAACGTATGTCAAAATCCTTCAAATGATTTGAGCATTTTCAACACTTACATAACTGTAAATCAATAAGTGAAGGAGTAATAGAATCATGTTTGCGTAAACACGCTACAACCCTGGCAGCAGCATTATGGACATTCTGAAGTTTCCGTTACACATTTTAAGCAGCCCATATAAAAGTGAGTTAGAGGAGTTAACTAGCTAAAACCTAGTGCGAACTGCGTCGGTGTTGCTAATGAAACAGTAATGATAAAAAGGTAAATTATACACCGTGAAAAGATGAAAAAACTTACTGACGTTTCGGACGGTAGTCGTTCGTTGGGGTAAAAGAGGGTTAAAAGTGGATTACAGTTGTCTAGCTTAGAACTAACGAAAGAATGAATTAGGAGCTTAGTAATATCATACGATAAAGATTTTCTTATCTTAAACAATATACAATTAGCATGAGTATGTAATCATAGTTAAAAAACTCATTAATAATTCATGAAGGAAACACAATTGAAATCATGACCGTGAAGGAGGTTTTATATCTGATAAAGATTCGTCTTCATTTGCATAAACTTTAACTTGGATTTTCTCTATCAAACTTGGATCATTTCGTAAAGAATTCAGTACAATATGATAACATTCATCATGAGTTTTTTAAGCCGTTCAATAAACGAGCAGATCGTGTTTTATCGGGTATAAAACCACTCGGCTACGCCTCGTGTTTTATATCCGATAAAACACTCCTGCTCGTTTATTAAACAGTACATAACGTACTGTCAAAAATAACACCATTGTTTTTCATTGGCATGATCAGAAGGATAAATAACCTCAGTTCCCACAGTAAAAGGTGATGAGAACATGAGCAGGACGAAATCGAGAATGGAAGACCAGAAGTTCAGTCTTATCTAGTCATCCATTGGTCGATCTCCAGAAGACAACCTTCAATGCATGTTCTACCGGACGCCAAATTATTGCTATCATGCTTGACAACTGCGTATCATCCACATATATATGAAAAAGATACGCAGTGTTTACGGAGGATAGCACTCAAAGGAGAGACGTATAACAGATAAAGTATGGGGCCCAGCACAGAGCTTTGTGGGGCCCCACAGTCCAATAAACGAATAGATTAATCAACAGACAAGTAGGATCAAAGCCAAGCTAATGTATTCCATTTAATACCAAACTATGAGGACATTCTCCTTAACAAAATTTCTCGATCGACAGTGTCAAAAGCTGCAGATAGTTCCAGCATATATATACATACATACTCAATTACTAATTTGCAATTAATTAGGTTTATAAGTAATAATTAGTTATGAAATTTTATACATCATATCTTCTTATTTGACATTTTACTTGTTTGAGGAACTTTATTATACTTGTATATTTTAATTGTGATTACGATGACTGTTATTCCGCATTTGATTTATTATTATTATTATAGCCACGCTTTTTCGAAGTGAGAGGCCTAAATTCAAAAATCTGCCATTTTGTATTTTGTATTGCACAATTTCCTTGATATAATATAAAGTAAATTACCTCATAAATCCTAAAAGCCGCCATTTTGTAGTGCCACTAACTTAACGGAGCGGTGGGGAGTGGGAGACAGACAGATATTTATTTGTTTCTTTGAATATTTTACACTACGTATTGTACATGTACATCAACTTTACTCCAAATAGACTGTTATTATAGTTATTATATCAAATCTCAATCGATTATGTTTAATTATACTATATGACTTAATTTCATTCAATATATAATATGATACTGACTCCAAATCGTATGGAACTGCAGTATAGATCATGTGATCATGATTCATCAAAATGCCTTTAAAACAACAAAAATACCGAGAATGGTGACCCCATCTTTTTATTGTAGTTTTTAAATATCCATAACATAGTTAATGTCCATGCAAAGTTTCAGCACAAACTTATTGGCAAGTCGTAGAATTTCTTTCAGAACCGAGGTAGGAAAATAATACTGAAAAGTGGTGAAAATCGATCCAGGTTTTTGTTAGAAAGTTACGGTGGCCGATTGGGACAAAACGATATTACAAGTCTCAAAACAAGTTAGCAAGTATCAAAACAAGTTAGCAAGTATCAAAACAAGTTAGCAAGTATCAAAACAAGTTAACAAGTATCAAAACAAGTTAACGAGTATCAAAACAAGTTAACGAGTATCAAAACAAGTTAATAAGTATTAAAACAAGTTAACAAGTATCAAAACAAGTTAGCAAGTATCAAAACAAGTTAGCAAGTATCAAAACAAGTTAACAAGTATCAAAACAAGTTAACGAGTATCAAAACAAGTTAACGAGTATCAAAACAAGTTAATAAGTATTAAAACAAGTTAACAAGTATCAAAACAAGTTAACAAGTTATGATTGCAAAGATGATAATCTTTACATTATTCGCGATAACGATCCCACCAAACCAGTTTCCCGCCATTTTAATCTAGCTAACCATTCTCTTTCTGACTTCATTGTTTTCGGTCTTTCTTTGATTTACCGCAACAATGATTGTCGCAAGACCAAAGAAATGCGGCTTATTCACCTATTGGGCACTCTTAGTCCCAACGGGATTAATGAACGCTTTACTTTCAACTATAACCTTTTCTTTTG
This sequence comes from Actinia equina, assembly GCA_011057435.1. Taxonomy (NCBI): domain Eukaryota; kingdom Metazoa; phylum Cnidaria; class Anthozoa; order Actiniaria; family Actiniidae; genus Actinia; species Actinia equina. The sequence goes on along the minus strand of WHPX01001308.1, from coordinate 153,629 downwards.
TCTTTTAATTGTTTGTGTTTGTTTTCGTTTCCTTGCCTACCTAGTTCTCATTGGTTTCTTTTGTCTTATTCTATCTTATATACACTCCTTTCTACCACCTCTTTCTCTTTTACTCCAACGAATGACTAGCGTCCGAAACGTCAGTGAGTTTTTTCATCTTTTTCACGGTGTATAATTTACCTTTTCATCATTACTGTTACTTATATTAGTGTTTCAGTTTTTCATCGTTTAATTTTTGTATGTGTTTTTCGTTCTAAACTTTGTTAAAGTGTTTCGAAATTTACTGTTTTGCTTTGCTTTACTTGTTAACTTGTTTTGATACTCGTTAACTTGTTTTGATACTTGTTAACTTGTTTTGATACTTGTTAACTTGTTTTGATACTTGTTAACTTGTTTTGATACTTGTTAACTTGTTTTGATACTTGCTAACTTGTTTTGAGACTTGTAATATCGTTTTGTCCCAATCGGCCACCGTAGAAAGTACTGAAAGACATCGACAATAATGCAAAATCGACATCTGCAAAACCCCAAACATTCTTTCATACGAATGTCGATCTTGGGCTACCTGTGGTTTCATAACGTGTTGTGTGTCACGCAAGTTGCGTGATATTTCTTGTGCTGAATATAAATCACGTGTAAATCATCAGACTTCATTTGGAATCCAAGATGGCGGACGGGAGCAACGAAAAAACTCCTCTGGTAAAAAGCGATTTTGAACCCGCATTAGAAGGATGTGGAGCGTCTGTATGCTGTGATCCTCGGAGAAGACTTCATAGATATTTAGTTCTGATTTTTATCTGTTTTTTGAGCTTCGGTAAGATGATAATTTAAGAAACGACTTTATGTCCAGATAGTACTTCCTCGGTTTTTTATTGTTCAACTTCATGCTTTGAAACAGCAAAGATATTGCGTTTTATTAAAATTTAATATGGGAATTTAGATGATATTAAATTTACCTTTGTTACTGGTGAGCTGAAACTAAAGCTTTACTTTTTTCAATCAAAGAACACTTACTTTGGAATTTCAGTCATTGTAGCTTTAAGCTTGTAGTTCGACAGTTGAAAATGTTCACTCCAAATAAGAATGAATTTGATTTTGTATTTCTTTATATTTCACCTCTTAATTTTTAAATATGTATAATAGCCTTGGCTTATTCACGAGGTAATTTTTGTCCCTGACAATTCGTGTGTCTTTATAGTCAAAAGCACTAATCCTAACTAAATTTCGAAGCTAATTTATTTTTTTGTTTAAAATGTTATGTCTTGCTTTGCTTTGTGAACTTAATTGTTTTTAATTTGTACTTGTGTACCATGTTAGAATGAAAATGGTTTCACAAAGGTTGGCGTAAGTGGCTATAAACTTATCACAATCATAGAATACAAACCCACTCTATTAAAAAAACTTCAGTTTGAATGGACCAACTTTGTGGATGTAGTCCAGATAATCCTGGCAATAGTCCAAGTTTGCATTTAGTGAACTTATCATGAGTGTTTCTGCTCAGTAATCTGCTGCCAAGTCCATTTTCTTCATTGAAAACTACTTCAAATGCATGCTATGGATGTGACTCGAAAGTGGATGTGACTCATGAATCTCATCATGTGGTACACATAAATCTGCCACTGTGAAACATGCATTCCATGCTGCATTTTACCACTCTAGTGATTGTCATAGTAATTACCTAATAAAGTATAAATTCAATTAATCTTTCAGGTAGCTATTACTGCTATGATAATCCTGCAGCACTAGAAAAACAAATTAAAAATGTAAGTGTACTCAGATTTTCTAGAGACTATAGAAGGACTATTGTAAACAAACGGTACCAGAGGATGTTGATTGCAAAGCATGCTGGAATGGTAATCACATTTAACATACCAGGAGGGGCTTATTCAAAAGGGCAGTTGTGCAAAACAGTTGGGTAAACATCATTTAGTGCAGGGTGTTACTACAATGCGGAATTTTTAAGAATATAAGAATCGAGGAAAAAACGAAAAAACTATACCTCTTTGGTATATCTTTCTTTTAAATGCCTGTGTTTTAGTTTAATCTTCAAAATTTGCTTGTATTCCTAAATGAGCAGAGGCAAGAGAAAATGAACTAAGAGAAGGAATTCCCCCAATATAGCCTTGTAACCATCATGTTCACACTTTAATACTATTTCTAAACCATTTGTTTTTCTGCACAGGCAATTACTGTGTGTGCTCTGCTCTGTTTGCTTACGTTTTTGGGGTTTTACGTTATTTTGACTCTGTCCTCATTATAAATGTGCACGTTCAAAGCTTGGCAAATACGACATGAAATTGAAGTAGTAATTTGTTCAACTTTCTGGAGTATTTTTATTTTTATTTTCCAAAGCTTTCGACCTACATTGTCATCTTGAGGGCAGATTTGAACACTTGAACATAAGAAAGGCACAAGAAAACGTTAGCAAACAGCGTAGAGTGCACATGTACAATGCGCGTGCAGAAAATCAAACATTCAAATAAGTAATATCATTGGATGATATTTTTAGAATATATTCTAAAAATAGCATCAAAGTGTGCACATGATGGGGCACCAGGACTCCTTCTCTTAGTTAATATTCTCTTGGCAGAGGAAAAGAGTTTTGAGTTCTAACAGAGGATTTATTTTATTTTGGAATAAACAATGCGCATCAAAGCTTAGCAAGCACTCTGCAAAATATTGAATACTGCAAAAATGAAATGGGAAAATCAATGGAACTATCAGAGGAATATACTCACAGAATAAGAAAATTCCCATTCTTTCATTCAATGATGTATGGCCACCCGTTTATGTATGTATTTTTTCCAGAAAATACACAATTCAATTGCATTACTTAAATCTAGGTTTATCAAGAGCCACTGTACTCGATATGTTCCCCTTGATATCAATTATAATAAAAAATTTGCATTATTTATACAGGATATGAAGGTGGAAACTAGCAAATATGTACTGCTTTACTCTCTTTACTCATATCCAAATGTTGTACTCTGTTTTGTTGGTGGATATCTTCTTGATAGAGTGTTTGGTGTAAGGTGAGTATAACTGATTATTGCCTAGGATTCCCAGTTACTCACACACAAGTTTTATCTTTATTAGAGCCACAAGGGCCCATTAGAGCCAAACTTTCAAAGGCTGCAGATATAAACAAATAATCATGAAAATCAATTCATGCCCACATATTTGACTGTTAGGCTAATAACACATCTAAGAAATTAGTTATCTAGACATTAATTTTGATGATTTTCTCAAAAATGGCTCAATAACTTTTTTTAAATAGATATATTATAGCTTGTAAATAAAATGGATATGTCACTGGGCCGCATTTTTCTTTAATTCACCTTTTGAGCCCTAGCCCAAAAGATGTAACACAATCAAACACATTTTGTAGGTTTGATGGCTAGCACTCAAAAGGTGAAAGCATAGGTAAACATAGTGCTATGGAGAGGACCAGCTTCTGCCAGAAACAATTTCCAAATGATTATAAATCATGAACAGTGTAATATACAGCATATAATACAGTATATACGTATGTTTTGAACATTTTTTTGCTATTGTAATTGCAGGCTAGGTACATTGATATTCAGTTCATTTGTTATGATGGGACAGGTAATTCATTGCTGTATTACTTTTATAGCTATAGTTTTCCAAACCAAATGCAAGGTCCATACTGTAAATTATGGACTGAGATATTCTATTGCTGCCTTATGGCCCAAACGCAAAGAGCATTGGCCATAGAAATAAAATAAAAATAAATCACTTTTATTTAAGTGTCTAGTCATTCTAGTGCTTTCGCACCCGTACTAATTGGGGACACTTTTAGCTCACACACACTACCACTACATTTAATGTTTTATGCACACAACACTCAACTCACATGTTGATTTTTACAGAGGAAGGAAACAGGAGAACCCGGAGAAAACCCTCATAGCATAGGAGGGAACAACACATCAAACAAACTCAATTCACATGTGAGACCACAGGGCTTGAACCAGCGACCTGACCCAATCCATTGGACTCACGGCACTGAAAGATGTGTTATATGCAAACACCACCCATTCTACACATAGTGGCACAAAAAAGTTAGCACATAACTTAAAATTCAGTATTAAACCACAGGTCTTGAGGGGGAATCAGCCAATTCGAGTATGCATAAGAATTAAGCTGAATATTTATAATATATTTGCACAGTTTATTGCTTTATAAGCAGCTGAGGGGAATGTGATGCTTTACCTGAAACTTCTCTCATTTTCTTCCAATCTCATGTCATATTATATTTGCACAGTTTATTGCTTTTTAAGCAGCTGAGGGGAATGTGATGCTTTACCTGAAACTTCTCTCATTTTCTTCCAATCTCATGTTCTGTATGCTTAATAACTGTACTCACAGCTTAGAAATCAAGTTTTTTATTTCTTTTATAGAATACAAATTACAATAACCTTTATTTTGGATAGGAATGACACAACTAAAAGTGTGCAAGCAAAGTGTGTGAATGCAAAAACTTTAAACAGTTGTTTCATGAATTTTATTTCTAGCTGGTGTTTTCACTAGGAGCATATAAAGATAGTTTTACAATCATGGAAGTTGGAAGATTTATCTTTGGGTATGTATGCTTACTGTATTTTTTGGTATATATTAAATGTGCTTTGAGAATGTTGTGTTATTTTTGTTATTTAATATCCAACTTAGCAAATCAACAAATTCTCAGCAAATCGGAATTATTTATGGATGCTGAACACAAAATAATCACACATTCACAATATTCTTCAAATTCAGCCACAAAAATGGATGGACAAAAAATAACATTTTTGACATTTTAGGATGCAGTATGGGTGGATATTTGCTCCCTATCTTGGCACAATACTGCAGACTCGAAAAACATACTGCAGACTCATTGGTTATAACACCTTACTTCATAATTAAGATCGTGTCATCTATGTAGCATTTCAACACTTTAGGAGGGTTACAAAATGTTGCAAGAGTTATCTGTTATAGTTCTGTTACCATAATCGCCACAACAACTGAGACAGGAGAACCCGTGGCTGTTTTGTGTATTTCGTGATAGAACTTGCCATTATATAGAAGTTCCATAGGCTGTAAAATTTCATAAATTTCAATATTGGCAATGTCAGAAGGATTCAGTTGTTTTCTATCTGCAAGGTTCCAATAAGTTGTGAGTCTAGTTCTGGCAACATCTACAGCAACATTAGTAGGGACCGATGGGAAGAGCCGGGAAGACATCAGATGAAACAAGTTCTTCATCTTTTTTTTTTTTTTTTTGCCAATGCCCTGATGATGCATTAGTTGCGCGAAAGCTTGGCCAATATAATTTGTAAATTATGTGAAAGAAATATAATTTTCTAATGACTATTCCGGCGTACAACCTCCTGTTGTCAAATTTCCATTTACTATCCTCTGTATAATTTTTGAGGAGTCCACCTAGATGAATTTTTAATTACTGAAATTTGCATTATGTCTTTCAGACTTGGAGGTGAAAATTTGGCAGTTGCACAAAATACTTACTCAGTTGCCTGGTTCAAAGGCAATGAGTTGAACATGGTGTTTGGTCTTCAATTGAGTTTCTCCCGTATAGTAAGTGAAAGAAATCTTTAAAGTGGCACTTGAATGAAAACTTGAGTTGGCTGAAACTTTATTGGAATAATCTTCATAGTCTAATAAACACTGGTTAAGATGGCTCTATAAAGTTTACGGCATGCCCTGTGTAAGCATACATAATGCTAGAACTTCAAGAAATTTTTTTTGATAACACTAAGAAAGGGCCTGTCGCATGTTTCTTTCATCATTTTTCCCCCAAAATTATGCGAGTGGCGCTGTTCACAACTCGTCTCGTTTTCTGTGTTATGGCTGCCGTCGATGGAAAATTGAAACTTTAAGATCATTTTGAATGAAAACAAATCGTTCGAAGTTTGATTGAAAGCAGCCAAAACACAAGTAATACCTTTCTCATTCTCATTAATAATCCATTCGGCTTCGCCTTAAACTGGAACTGATAGCGTAGCGCAAACGTGACGTCATAAAACGAAGACAAAGGCGAAATTGGGACAAACAAACTTACAAGTTTACTTTCAGCAGATAACTTTCACAGCCGATCGCAGTTGATCTTACTTTATATGGGTCATCATATTATTGTAACTTTAAGTAAAAATAATAAAATCGGTTCGTATAATCCCCGAAGGGGTTAATTTCACTTTATTGCCAAGTTTGCTTCATTCTTTCAAGCTCCAAAAATACTTAGGACTGGTCATTTTGTCCACTCATGCTTTGCGTGCTCAGCTGGCCTCAACAGCCAAGCATCAGAATATCAAGTAAAAACTTTAACAAGTGTTTATTAGATCATTTAAAAATATATTTCCAGTAAACTGAATTACATCATTTTTCTTCTAAGGGACACTTTTATCAAAATACTGATCAGCTACGGTATAAATTGCAAGCGTATTCATATGTCAGTTATGATTACACATGCCATATGATCTTTCGTTTATTTATCACTAAAACAAATTCCAATTGATTTAAAGTATTCTTTTTTTTTTTTTTTTCGAATATGCATTCGGTCCCTATAAGATGGGAAAAAAACATCAGCTCCTTTTATGAGTCTATCAAAATATCAAAGCATGGTGTACTTGTAACATTCATTTACATGTACATTTTCACTTTTTTTCTAGGGAAGTACTGTAAACATGAATGTTAATCATATAATTTATGATAAGTTCAGTAAGCTGTTCAGTATAATACAGGCATATAAAGCATTAGGAGCAACTTTATTTGTTGGTAAGTATTGATAGCCATTTACTCTTAGCTGTATTATGCATTCCTTTAAACGTAAAAGATTTTGAGTGGATAGGGGTTCTGGCAGGACCTGGATAAAAATAAAATTATAGAGGCGCGAGCGGAGCACCATACTTGAGAAAAATTCGGAAACCGATCGAGTTGATTTTTGATGGCCTGACTACTACGTCACTTCCGTACTTCCGTACGTCCGTGTACACGGCACAGGAATCCCGCTTGATGCCAAAGCAAAACTACTCACCAACCCGGCTCTCAAATGCAAAGACAAATCATGGCTTTGGGACAAATTTAATCCCAACAACAGAGAAAAAAGTATGTATTCAAAAACGTATCTAGATGTTTCCTTCACGAAGTCAGGTACGGGTTTTTATAGCAAACAATCGCATATTTCTACTTTTCATGAACAGCAATTTTTTTCGACAAACTGGAAAATAAAATATTTTTTCTCAAAAGTTTTAATATTTCTAAAAAGATAATTTATCATTTAATACTGAATGAAATATAAAAATTAGTACATATTACAAAAACTATTCCCCCGTATTTAGCTTATAAATCGTTTATTTTTATTTTAACCAACTATCGAATGTTCATTTTACTTACTACTCTTCCCAGTAGACCGAGGTACATGTAGTTGTGATTTTTAATCGCCTTCGTAGCGTCTGTTATGTTATCCACAAGTACGTTGTACCACGTGGACAAGTTTTTTACAACACGTGACCAAATTTCAGTCAACTTTTTAATCACGTGGTGTAAGAAAACTTGTCCTCGTGGTACAACATTGGAATCACGTGGTCAATTTGAAATGTAAGTGCGGATAACATAACAGATGCTACGGCGATTAAAAAAAGCATAATTACCTCGGTCTACTGGGAAGAGTAGTACAAGGATAACCAAACATCATTCTGTAAAAGACGTAAAACTTTTTTAACCAGTTTTCAAGTCTGTCTTACGTACAAGGAAAAGAATGCAGTTTTGTTCGCCTCCTCGGCAAACCAAAGAAGACTTTCCTTTTGAATGAAACTTAAAAAAAAGGAATAAATATTTGCATTGATAAATCTGTCTCAGTTGATTTGTTAGGTTTAACTGAATGTAAGTTTTATTTTTTACATGGAAGAAACATACAATGTTTTAATGAATAATGATGAGAAGACAACACATATTTGTACACATTTGGCTTTGTCGCTCATGTTCTCGCACATTTGAGTAGTTTAATGAGTTAAACTTAATTATCTCCAGCCAATTTTCTCTCTGTTGCTACCAAAGCATTTATTTTCTTAATTTCATTGCGGTAAAAATATGGTTCTTATAAAAAAATAAAACTCTTCATATGGATAACCAAACATCGTCATATAAAAGACGTTAAAAGTAAGCTCAAGCTTATGTTTTGCTAAGCTTTTTTAACCAGTTTTTTTCAAGTCTGTCTTATGGTGTCGATTTGTCTTTAAAAAGTTCGGAAATCTCCAAAATTTGGACTTTAATGAAAGACATCCAAGGTAAATTTCACTAAACTTGATATTTTATTGCATTATCTGTTATTTTTTTGTTTTTCAAGTGACGTTGATATTGAAATTGAACCAGGAATTTAAAGCGTAAGAGTGTCGGCCATGGAAAACTTTGTCGAAGAATTTTTCATAAACAAAACTAGCCGCTGGTGTGGCTGGTGGTGGGTTGTGTACATGTGACAAAATTCCTAAGTGGGAAAGTAGTTAGGTCGAAAAGAAAAACTTGTGCAAAGGGAACGGTGTAGTGCATTTCATTTTGATTTTTTTTTACTTGATGGTTTTCATTTTGGGGGACATTATCTGCATCTCAAAGATTTTATTTTCATCTTTCAGTTTTATCTAAGTTGGGTTGTGAGCTCCGCTTTTAGACAGTGCCTAAATTTATATAGAGGATTTCAATTTTCAAATGTGAATACTTTTTAATAAACACTAGGCAAATGTTACTTTGCGAGGTCTTCCCTGGGGGTTGGGCTGCCGTGGTTGCAATTGAGTGATGCATGATTTAGAAGCTATCTGTATACATCTAGCGTAATGCTATTAACAACCTGTTATTGATGTTGCTCAGGAGCTGGAGTTTGCCTTTTTTCATGGTTATGTGGTGCTGCCATTGGATTGCTGGACAAACGAGCTGCAAGGATCCTGAAGAAAGAAGATTCTAAGACTGGTAAGCTATCATTTTTTAATTGCAGTGAAACTGCTCTAACCAAGGCCACCAAATTTTTTTTCTACAATTAGCCAATCAAAAGTGAAGTCTGAACAATAGAATCCCTACAAATGCATGAGTTGGTGAAGACGGTGTATCACTCAAATCATATCAAAATATTTTACCATTCGAGTATTCACGTAGAATCAATACTGAAAATCTTGAGTTAGAGGTAGGGTTCACTTTTAAGGTGTTTCAATACAGTTTCGTGACCACCAAACAGAACTTTTTCAATCGTTGCGTTGACAATGTTCTGTTTGCTGGATCATTTTAGAATTTATACCAGTTGTTGCTCTGTTGTTCTACAGCACATCTGAATCGCGCGCACTTTTTTTTTTTCCAATTTTCGATTTTTCTCGATTTTCTTGCGTTGAAGACTTTGATTTTAATAAAATATACATTAGTACAAAGAATTGTTTCTCAAGTTAACAGTCAAAGCAGGCGTTTGATACCAAATATCAATGCACTTGGAATCTGTACTATTATTTGATCTTGCAGGGGAGGTCATCAGCTTACGAGATGTCAAGGACTTCCCAACAACTCTTTGGCTAATCTTCCTCATTTGCGTTGCATATTATGTTGCAATCTTTCCTTTTGTTGGCCTTGGCCTGTAAGTTTCTTAGCAGATTTATTGCTGAATTTTCTTTGGGTTCTGCTGTTCCTGTCCCTCCACAAAACTCTACAATTCTTAGCAGTATTTAGGGGCGAATTCAAAAATGTGAGGGGGTGTCCGATATGAACAAATTGATATAGTCATCAATAATCCTGATCTTACTTTGTATTTATTTGTTCTTGGAGTTATTTTTAGATTTAATCTTATGCAATTTAATCTTAAGTCGAACTAAAGATAAAAAAGATAACTACAGCAGTAAATAATGTACCAATAAAACCTGGTGTACCTGGGGGCCAGGACCCTGGATCTGCCACAAAATTGATTTTGGTTTGATTGGTACTTACATGGTGCATGTTTCTTTCTGTTTAGGGCATTCTTTGAAGAGAAATTTGATCTTGATCCAAGTAAAGCAGGAGCTGTAAATAGGTAACTATCCCATTCCTATGTCAAGGTTGGGCCACATTTGTTATGTGCAGCATTGCTGACAACAGTGTTTTTGGTGAATGTCATGCAGCATGTGTTTTTCTTGTTTGTAATTGAGCTAGTGAATATAAAACTCAATGCCCACACATAGTACTGTTTCATAATCACTTAGCTGAGATTGCTGTGCATTGGTACAGTAAAATATTGCATTTCTTTTCATTTCTCTCTCATCGCTAATATTGACATTTCTCTTAAGAGTTTTAAAAGGAAAACCTTTATGGAGAAAATTAAGTAGAAATTATGCTTCAGAATGTGTCTATAGGAATTACGTTTTTCACTTTTTCAGTTTTCCACTAGGTCCTAAATACTCAGATCAAGATCAATTAGACCGTTCTCAGGCTTTGCTTGAGCGTCATTTCCCAATGTAATACAGAATGTCCAACCAACAAACTCCAATTCATAAGAATTTTTAGTAGTTATCGAAATAATTTTTTCTTGCTGCGATTTTCCATATCCTGCGACCTCCAACATTTGAATGGCTTATTGTGAAATTGGCTTATCACTGCCGCCCGTCAAGATCATAAAATCACCTTCTTTTCATGCTGCTGCTTACGATTGTCAATCCACGGAAAGCGTATCTTTAGAGTGACCAGTGACTTAGACTTGTGATCGATTATTCTGGCATCGATCCGATTTTCCTTTAATTGATCGTTATGCTCGACAAATACTAGTGTGTCCTGAAACGCCTGCGCTTCATTCTTTCCACATACGGTCTTCAGCATTACTGGAGAGGACTTCATCCACTAGCTTAATTTCTCGTAACATCTCAAAGAACAAAACCTCGAGAGCCAAGTCATGTCGTGACAAAATACTTATTTTGCGCCAAAACCGAACAGCCAATCAATATGTGGACAACATTTCCTACACAAGCTACGGAGCACATCACTTGTTTAGGTAGGCTCTATCTTCCGACTACTAATATACAGCTTAGTTGCATGACGACAAGCAATTTTACTCATTCAGCCATGCTGAATTACTGCAAAGATCTCAAAAGGAAACCTGTGTACATTCATAAATTCTACTAACCATTCATGCTATGCTAATATTCCGCTTGCCTCCGACTGTCCTGTGTGACAGCGCTGTCAATTACAAGATTGCCCATTGTCCTATTGCAGCTAGGTTTGCCTCCCCTCTGCTGGACTTCCATGACGTTTGCTTTTTTACAGGTGTAGGTCCATGGGCATGAGAAAGAAGGACTTAAAACATATTCATAGATAGTATGATTCAGACTTGTAATCTGCCGTTCGTTTCTGCTTGAGAATTCTCCAGGTTTAGGAATAAGTCTTGTATTTCCTCCTAAGATCCCTAAGGGGTACTCTTCGCTACTCTTAAGGATTAGCTGAAAAGAAGTAGTCACACCATCATGAACTTTGAATGTGCTTGTTTCCAATTGAATTGGCTATCTTGTCCAGGCCTGGTACACTCCAGTTCTTTTTTACCGCCCACTGCAACTGCCTGTGAGGTTTTAGGTGTCATTCTCTCTCTGCTGGAGGTAGCAGGTGGCTGCATATCAATAAATTCACCTCTTGCAAGCAATTGCATCTTTATTTACAGTTCCTATAGCTCTCTCGAGTCCAATACTGAACCATAACAACAATGTAATTGCCTAGACGATTCCAGGTTCCAATATCCACACCTTTAATCATAGAGTAGACTTAACTACAGTGGTATTGAACATGTACAATTGTATGAAAACTATAAATAGCATGTAATCACAACTGAGCTTGTACCACACTGATTACATAATATCTTGGTTTGGCTGTTATTTGGTTTACAAATAAGTCAAGTCGTTTCATTAAGAAATGAACTATCAATTCCCTTGGCAATGGAAAATGGAGTGCCACAAGGTAGTATACTAGGAACAGTCTCGTTTACATGGTATATCAACTTTTCTAAAGTTATTTTGTATGCAGGTGATACGGTTATATTCTTATCCACTGCACAAATCTTGGAAATAGAGAGAAAGTTGACCATTAATCTCAATAACTTGTCTAAGTGGCTTTTCTGGCAATAAGTTGAACTTTGGTACTCACCAAAGACTATGTCGCCAAAACATCGAAGGGATTGATATAAACTTGGGAGGAGAATCGGTGAAGCATTGTGACACCTTTAAATACCTAGGTGTACAGGTTTTGGACAGCAGTCTTTAACCAGCATATTGAGTATGTTAAAAGAAAGTTTCTAAAACATTAGAGATTTTTTCAAGAGTACGATCGTCATTAACAACTGAAGCATCGATGATTCTATCAATTCTGGAGTACTGTTGTTGCTGTTTACCATGGATGTGGTGCAGGGAATGTAAAAAACTGGAACGCCTTCAAAGACGTGGTGGTAGAATAATGATTGACGTATACAATCCAGTACCAGTCTTCAAATTTTTTATAAAATTTATTTATATTTTAATCTTTTTTAAAAAAATCTACCCATATTGATAGTTGTTTTTATAACTGAAACGGCCATCCTGTCAAAATTGTTGTTTTGTTATTATTATTATTATTCAGATTATTATTATTATTTATTATTATTATTATTACTTACAACTTAGTTGTTGTTGTTATAATTATAATTATTAATATTTTACTGTAGCTTGTCAATGATATTTTATTTTTCAGTATTGTATTCATAATATCTGCCTGTGCATCACCAGTACTTGGCTTTATGGTGGACAGAACAGGCAAAAATATATTTTGGGGTAAGGATTTAGTTTTAACCGACACAACTGCGGCTCCTGGGTTAAACTTTGGCAATTTGAAAAGTAAAAAACTTTAAATTTCGTTAAACGCCGCAATGAAAAAATAGTATTTTGTTTGTAAACATTCCAGTCCTCTTTGGAAGCTAAAGCAAGCGTTAATTAACAAGAACTGAAACAATAAACCGTTTCAAAAACGCATGAATAATAATGAGCCTTTCAACCAATTGGGAGGAACCATACACTACACGGGCATGGGCCTTTAAACCCCTTGAATCCCTCTTCATTGATATTCTTTATATGAAGAATACTAATGAGGATGAGACTTTATGTAAAATCTCTCATTAGTATTCTTTGTATAAAGATGCTAATGAGGACTTCTTCATCAGAGATAAAGGTGCATCCAAGTTTAGATGAAGACTTAGAGGCAATCAAGATCAGTCTCACTTACGATCATCGATGACCTATAAAATAGCGTCGACTAGCGCTCCTGGCTTGAACTTGGCGTGAAGACCTAGAGACCAATCAGTCTCACTTACGATCATCGAAGACGCATAAAATAGCTCCGACTAGTCCCCCTGTATTGAGTTTGGCATACTGTGCTCCAGTTGTGGGAGCCATTTTTGGACTCACTGCACATAGCAGTAATGTACAAACTTCACTACACATGACATTGATGTACCAACGTCTATTCAATCTCGTACCCAGAGCCTGCTTTTCTTCTGGCCTGCGGCGAAGAACGAGGGCTCTGGCATAATCAATTGTTTTGAGATTACCATCACCATTGCATCACCCCATCATTGTATCGCCATCGTAATATTATCACCATCACCATTGTATCACCATCACCATTGTATCACCCCATATTGTATCACCATCACCATTGTGTCACCATCACCATTGTATCACCATCACCATTGTATCACCATCACCATTGTATCACCATCACCATTGTATCACCATCACCATTGTATCACCATCACCATTGTATCACCATCACCATTGTATCACCATCACCATTGTATCACCATCACCATTGTATCACCATCACCATTGTATCACCATCACCATTGTATCACCATCACCATTGTATCACCATCACCATTGTATCACCCCATATTGTATCACCATCACCATTGTATCACCATCACCATTGTATCACCCCATATTGTATCACCCCATATTGTATCACCATCACCATTGTATCACCCCATATTGTATCACCATCACCATTGTATCACCCCATATTGTGTCACCATCACCATTGTATCACCATCACCATTGTATCACCCCATATTGTATCGCCATCACCATTGTATCACCATCACCATTGTATCACCCCATATTGTATCACCATCACCATTGTATCGCCATCACCATCGTATCACCCCATATTGTATCGCCATCACCATCGTATCACCCCATATTGTATCACCATCACCATTAATTTATTGATTTTGATTATTGATTTTTTACTTGATTTGGCAATGATTTGTATTGCTGGCTTTCACTTGACGTCATATCCTGTCTCGTGCGGACTATGTTCATCAGCTGAATCACAAGTTTTCAAGAGAATTCTTTCTGGCTGACATCACATCGTGATCAGTGTTTGAGCAGATAATGAGATTCCAAAACTTTTTTCAGCTGAGTGAAAGCCAGTAATACTTGGAATATCAGCTCTAAGCACAGTTATTTATTAATAGAAAGTTTTTAAAACACGAATGTGAATGTAAATGTTTTTGATATATGAAATGTTCTTTGATAGTGCTTTTGGCTATTCTCCTGTCATTGGCAGCTCATGCTATGGTTGCCTTCACATTTTGGAATCCCTTCATTGCTATGGTAACCACTGTCATCTTATTTTACAGTAATGATAAAAGGGTAAATTTTACACCGTGAAAAGATGAAAAATAAGACAAAAAAAGCCAATGAGAACAAGGTGGGCAAGGAAACGAAAGAAACAATCAAAAGACAAATCAATCATCTTTATGATATTCCCAATAACGATCTTACCAAACCAGTTTCCCTCCATTTTAATCTAGATAACCATTCTCTTTCTGACTTCTTTGTTTAACGGCAACAGTGATTTTCGCAAGAAATGTGGCTTATTCACCTATTGGACACTCTTAGTCACAACGGAATTAATGAACTGCTTTACTTTTAACTAATCCAATCTTTTGTCTTTTGATTGTTTCTTTCGTTTCCTTGCCCACCTTGTTCTCATTGGTTTATTTTTTTCTCAGTATATAAACACTCCTTCCTACCACCTCTTTCTCTTTTACTCCGACGAAGGACTAGTGTCCGAAACGTCTTTAAGTTTTTTTCATCTTTTCACGATGTAAAATTTACCTTTTTATCATTACTGTTTCAATTAGAAACACCGACGCAGCTCACACTAGTTTTTAGCTAGTTATCTCATCTTATTTTACAACAAACTTTTATATCTGGGGGCTAAAAATGTTATCGATTAATTGCAAATTTCGTTATTTCTTTCTTTCTAGAGTATTCTTGGTGTAGGATACTCTTTATTGGCTTGTGCATTATGGCCTCTTGTCTCCCTAGTTGTCCCAGAATATCAGCTTGGCACAGCTTATGGATTGTAAGTATATGATATAATAATCGAGTTCAATTAATCGACAGTATATCGATATTACATAAAGTTTGCACTGTCGTCAAATAGCGCAGCGCAACCATGACGTCATAAAAATGAAGACAGGCGAAATTCGGACAAACAGACTTACAAGTTTACTTTCAGCTGATAATTTTCACAGCCAATCGCAGTTGATCTTAGTTTACACGGTTTATTATTGTTATAACTTTGAGTAAAAATAATAAAATCGGTTCGTATAATCCTCGTAGCGGTTAAACAGAATGCAATGTTTGTCCGAATCTTTAAGCTATTTTTAGAATCAGTGCGCTGTGCTATTGTTTAATGAGTTGCGAAGTCAGCCCTTGCAACAAATTTTGCTTCCAAGACGCAAAAAATGCTTTTGCTATGCGGCAGAAACATTTGATGTTTCCCGATGTTTCCTTAAAGTTTTGCCACCTTAGGAAACATTTAAGGAAACGTTTAGCCATGGCCTTACAATAACTAGTTGGAATTTCCTTTTGCTAGTATGCAGTCCATCCAGAACCTTGGTCTTGCTGTTATTACCCAAGTTGCCGGTATCATTGTAGATAGCAATGGATACCTGATTCTAGAAGTTTTCTTTATTGGATGGCTGTGTGGTAAGAAATATATTCTTTTATGCAGAAACTGAAGAGTAGAGTTAACTTTGAAAATCCCACTAAACGCTCTCACATCGCGCTGAAACTTCACCATGTGACTAAACAAGGTACAAACAACGACTAAGCATCTTCCAAAGCAAATGATTAAGTGGAAAGTATTATTTCACATCTTTATCCTAACTCCCATGAATTGAATTCTGGCGACCAATTTGAATAACCATCGTTCTGACTTTCGACTGACTTTCGACTGCCGGACTAGCATTGTGTCCGCGTGGAAACATGAAAACGTTTTCAAATGTATGAGAGGCTAGTCTGTCGCTAGTCAGCGAAGAAAAATAGTTATTCACTAAAGAGACAAATATCCTTCCGCACCCAAGGTCCTGACTCCGCAGTTTAAATATCTCAAGAACCTAGTTAATCGAGAGTGAAAGGTCTGTAGAGCCAAATTCTTCGACTCAAGAATCCAACAACTGAAAGGTGTGAATCCAAAGAAATGGTGGGAAGAAGTGAAACGTCTAAGCGGATCAAAGTCCGGTAATAGTGATTGGGTCAGTCAGATTGGTGTCGAAGAGTTTTCTACTTTGTCACGGAAAGACCAAGCAAATGCAATCAATTCTGCACTTTTGGCACCGCTGGAAGAGCATAGGTTACCCGCATCTCCACTTGAACGCCTTCCATTGGAGACAGTTTCACACCCGAGATCTTAACTGTAACTGAAGATCGTGTACAGAAAGTCTTTTCCAGCCTCAGTCCTAAGAAGGTGTGCGGGCCAGACAAAATTCCAAACTGGCTGTTGAAGGAGTATTCAGACATTGTTGCTTTCCCTGTGATGCAGATCCTGAATGCTTCTTACTACGAACAGCGAGTACCGACCATTTGGAAGATGGACAATGTGTTATTTGATGGTTTCAAGAATACATATGTAAGAAGCTCAGGATAACTTTTTTAAAGAAACCTTGGGATTTTGATTCCTGTAGTGATTGAAGGAAAGGAATTAAAAATTGTCGACAGTGTGTGAAATTATTAGGCCTAACGATAAGTAGTAATCTTACATGGAACGACCATATAGCAAAATATAACTAGAAAAGTAAGTAAGAGGTTACACTTCTTAATACAGCTAAAGCGAGCCAGAATTCCACCACCAAATTTAGTGTTGTTCTATACGACATATATAAGATTAGTAATTGAATATGCTATATCTGTTTTTTTTATCGTGCGCTATCACAGTATTTGAAGAACGAGCTCACGCTGAGAGACAAGGAATGTCCAATATTACTTCAAGCATTTCTATTTAAGCCCAAGAGTTGGGTATCACACCCATCTTAGATCATTATGTTTATTTATGCTCAAAGCTTTTTAATCCCATTAGCAGACCATTTAAGGGGACCATGCATGAGCTAGGCGTATTATTACCACCCGCGCACCAACCAGTTTTTATATGATACGAGAAACCAGAGTTATTTTAGCATTCCGCATCTTAAAACCAATAGAGCAAATTACACTTTATTTGTTATGTCAAGGATGTTTAACGATTAGAATATGAATGCATGTGTTGATAAATATGAATTATATATCTTTTATCATTTTATTAGTGTAGTTTATCATTATTAGTAATATTATTATTATTATATATTTAATATTCTTGTAAATTATGTTTTATATTTCATTAATATTTTCTTTAGTAGATTGTAAATAATTACGTAATTCAACCATGTGGTCGCAATGTTATATTTTAATAAACTATCTATCTATCTAACTATCTATTCAAATTGGTCGCCATTATTGGATTCGGTGTAAAAACCATTTTAAAAAATTCGTTTGGGCTGCCTGCGATAAAACTGCCATTGATTGATTGATTGGTGGCAGCTGGAAGCACAATGTTGATATTGTATTACATTGTATGTATGACCAATGACCAATGGTATGACTAATGTAGTAATATAATATAATTTTGGGATAATAGTTGTATATTATTTTTATTTTCCCCAGTGGCGCTGATCGCTGCTATTTTCTTATATCTTGTGGATGCCAGTAAAGGTAATAAGCAGCTTATGAATTGCGGATTTGTTTGGTCTTTTACATAAAGTTCTGCTAATACTGGTGTATTATTTAGGTGGTGCTCTTAACCTGTCCTCTCAAGAGCGAAGAAAACTTGCCTTTGAAAGCAAACCTGCTAAAGCGTTAGTATTGCTCACATAAACCATTTTCTTTTAAAAATATTTTAATTTGAAAATATTGTAAATTGTTTTAAATATCTAACTATTGAGTTTTCTCTAAACTGCTCCAAACCAAAAATGAGACTTAGAGTGTTGGTGAAGTGTCGGCCAATAGTCGGCCTATTGCCGATGAACACGTGTGGGTTGTTCCGATAAATTACATGTTTACCTATTTATTTCCCCCCCTTTTTTTTCTTGACAGCAGGTCATTAGGTGATGAAGAGTCAGTCAGGAGTGAGGATTCTTTTGCTGGTATCAGTCCTATTGTACCTCGCTCTGCAGCCCAACTGCGCATGCGTTTCCTGTCACGTGTTGGCCAGCAGGTTGGTAAAGAACATCATTAATTGCACTTAGCTGTCTGAAGATGGGAGGAAACATAACTTTGGCATTGCTAATTTACGAGTGTCAAGTTTACATCACTATGTGGTATTGGTTGATCATAACGAGACCAAATCATTTTTTGACGTTCCAGCTATTGGATGCTGTTGTTGTGGTGGCGCGGCCCAGATCTCGATGGTAGTGCTGTTTTTGTAGCTTCTGCTGCTGCTGCTGCTGTCTTAACTGTTCATATTTTTACTGTTATTACAGTTTTTTATGGTATTCATGTTGTTGTCAGTGGTATCGCAGCTTTGATATTGATTGTGCTGTTGTTGTAGTTATCGCACGTTTTTTTCCTATTAGTATTCTGGTATTCTCAACGTGAATCAAATATTTCTTATTTTCTTTAGTACTTTCAGATACCAGAGAGTCACAGGTCACATCCCTTGGCTTATCCACACGTATTGAAATAATGCTCACAAGAAATCAATTTGACTGTTGCTATTTTAACAAACTGACGAGTCATTTGGATTGGAATCAAGGAGAATATGTAAAATAATTATTGAAAATATTGGGATTGAGTCGCACATAATGCGGCCAGCTTTTCAAGCTTCGTGACAGTAGAGTGAAGACATTAAACCCGAGAAATAAGAAATACTAGTCAATATATAATAGTCAAATAGACACGAAATAGAACAATAGAATTTGGCTATACCAATGCTATGTCTGTTTCATGGGTTTAGTGACTTCTCTCTAAAAAGCCATAATTCTTAGAGTGCAACCACGTTACCAAAAAATCCCTTGAAATATAACCTGAAATAACAGGGAAACAGTTCCATCTTGGTCCATCTAGCCAGATAAACTAATAAGGAATGCTTTGTTAATCGTCAACCAACATGGCGACTATACACTTGATTCTTTCGTTAGAGTACAAATACTATTACCATGGAATGGCCTGCTAACTTGATGGAACTAGAGTGGTTTTTTATAAACCCGTGAAATAGATATCTTTCATTAGTTAATTTGTAATAGCGAAATGACAACAAAGAACACAGTTAAATTAGGGTCTATTAATTTGTGTGAGGCCCCGTCCAAACGTATCCGCATATTTTTGTACCCGCAATTTTTTTTTGCTGATACGCAAACGTTCGCGTCCACACGCAGCGTATTCGATTCGTTTTCGAATCGTTTTCACTGTCTACTTTATCCGGAAATTTTTTGATCCGCCCTGATGCACGCAAGTGCCTAGTCCATTTGCGGATAGTTTTTCATATTGAGCCACAGGCTAACCACTCTAATAAATGAACTCTAATAAATGAAGAAAATACAAAGAAGACGCCATTTAGTATTTCCTTCATTTATTAGAGTTCATTTATTAGAGTGGTTAGTCTGTGATTGAGCATGCGCAAAATCGTGTTACGTGTATCTGCGGATACAAAAATTTCCGGATACGTGTGGACGGGGCCTTAGGCAGGTGCGTATTTCACGAGTTTATGAAAACCACTCTAATAAGCACTAAATCCATTGTTTTCTTTTGCTTAATTAGCGCTCTTTAGTACTAATCATTAGTATATATTTCATGATTATATTATTTACATTTTATTAGGAGCATTACTTTAGGTTACTGGAGACCTTCAGGGGTATGTTTCGTTTAAGACTCTCTCTTCGCGACACTTTAAACAATTCCCCATGAAACTATCTATTGTGATAAAGGTCATATAGTAGAGATTCAGATTTAGCGCGTATAGCAAAAAGAATTTCAATATTGTGAATAAACAAAATATAAACTACAAAATGGTGTGAGCGATTTTGATATTTTGCTTCTTTATAAAGTTATTAAATTTTAAAGTTGGAACGAAAAATTTCAAAGCCGGGTAATGTTTTACCGCATAAAAGGTGAAATACTCCAAATATCAAATGTCGCTCACACCCTTTTCTAGATTATCTTTTACATATTCACTTAGTGAGGTTCTTTTGGCTATACGCGCTTACGCTATTTCCATTAATACACCTTTACGGAACATACCCGATTTGTGTTAAAAGCTAGGCATTGTTTCGAATTAGAAAATCACTTTGAGATAATATTATTTCCGAAATCTTTATCATATGACCTTTAAAACGATATATAGTATTAGGGGTTTTTGTTTTCGTCTTGCGTAGAGAGAACTTAAGAGAAACATATCCCTGAAGGTCTCCAGTAACCTTAAGGGGGCGGGCAAGGGCCATTATTTTTACTGTGGCGAGAAATTGTTGCCCTCCCCTGGGAACCCGACAAAAAAATGTAGCACTCCCCAAATTTGATTTCAAAATGTTGTGGTCCACCCATATTGCTCTGTAGTTAACCAATTGTAGCTTAATATAAATGAGGTGTTTTTTGGATTAAACCTTGGGGGACAGCACCATTTTTGCTATTTTAGTCGCAGGTAACCCAGGCTATCCACTTTTATAAGAAAGTACGTGTAGTAAATAGATTTTGCTAAAATTGCGTAGGTTTCGCTAATATTTTGGAAATAAAACGAGCATATAAAAACCATATAAAAAGTGTACTTACCGTTTCGTATTAACAGTTTTCGATTTTAATCGTTTTTCTTAGCGATTTTAGGTACCCCTTCACTTCTCTTCCATATATTCCAACTGCAAGTCACTCTACTTCAGCTCGATTTCCCGCCAAAAACGGGGTTTCCCAGATTCTTCAAAAGGGATGACCATTCTCTTGCTGCAAACTACGGAACTTTACATCTTTGATCATTTTAATCCCCACGTGTCTCCGTTTCTGTACCACATTCAACATGGATTCCTAAAATCGAAATCAACAGTAACGCAGCTACTTACAGTCTACCATGATATCGTGGAAAGTCTAGCTAGAGGTAAAGAAGTTGACACGGTTCATCTTGATCTATCAAAGGCGTTTGATAAGTTATCGCATTATTTTCCTTTATACAAACTCCAGAGTTATGGAATCTCAGGCGCACTACTGCAGTGGTTTCAGAGCTATTTGTGCAACAGACAGCAGCGTGTCGTCTTAGATGGGTCATTCTCTGACTGGTTACCCGTAACATCTGGTGTTCCACAAGGCTCCATACTTGGACCACTAATGTTTCTTGCTACGTCAACGACATGCCAGACTATCACCAAGGTGATTTTAAGCTCCCTCTTTTTGCTGATGACTCGAAGCTCTACAAAGTCATTAAATCAGAATCCTGTCAGCAATCTCTCCAAGATGACATCGATTGTATTAACGGCTGGAGTATCGCCGACTCTAATATGAATTCAACGCGTCCAATTGTAAAGTTCTCCAAATGTCTAAGAAAAGATCTAAAGCTACCGTTAACCAGTACCACCTTGGTAATCACAATCTTCGACGTGCAACCCACATCAAATACCTTGGAGTCACTGTTTCAAGCGACATGACAAACTCATCGATGACTTTGCGTGCTAAGGGAAACAAGACACTCGGCCTCGTGAAGCAGTAAAAGTAATATCATACATTCAACATAGCGCGTACAGTGATGCTCATGTGCCAAAATATTTTGCACTTTGTACTCTGCTATGTGCGATACTCGGTCATTGTTTATATCTATTGTTGGGATCTCTCATTTGTTAGGCGAGACGTTATATGTATGTACGTTGCCCTGATTTTCCCAAAAACACTACGATGTTTCAAAGCAAGAACCACTAAAATCTTCATTTAATTACGATGTGTTTTAATTTCTTCCAAGAGAATTTTATAACAAATGTTTCCATCGACATTTAAGTAAGACTTTGCAGCGTGGAAGCGTACCATGTGATCGCTCTGGTCTGCCATTTTCAAAATACAGGAGGCCCAATCATTGCCACAGCAAGACCAAAATCCTTTTCAGCAATGCCACACGATAAATAGATAACGGGCCGAAACATCATCGCTCTCGAAGCGATATAGGCTTGTTACTGTTTCAATAGGGAGGGATGTCGCAAGTCCTGTTCCTCCTCCTGTCACACTTTTATCGTCTATAATCCTCGTAGTCTTGCTTCTTACTGTCTCATGAACTTCATACATTCTTCATCTTACTTTATAATCGTATTTAATATGTTTACCTAGCAATAATTAGCTCCCATCTGAATTGTAAATAGACTGACAAGTAAATAAATAAATATCTAGTTGTAAACAAAGTCAGGGTGGATTTGGCACCCATTGAGAGCGTTCCAACTCCCGTTGTTCATGTTGATTTCCCTCGACACATCATCCATAATTGCCGTGTTGCTGGATTTGAATCAAGAGGAGGATTCCTGTAAATTTCAGTTACTTCTGGCGAGATATCAGGACCATTACGTTCTACTCCACGACTTTGGGGAGCTTCTTTTCAGGAACTTATCAGCGAGTAAAAATCTTTCCAGATTCAGCATGTATCAATTCAAAAGTGTTTGCAGCCTTTCTTCTGACAATGACGTATCTGTCCTTTTGCAAAGCTTGCCTTTAACTTGGCATCATTCATATTAACCATGCATAAACACCACATCCCAAATCTCTAATTCATGCTGCTCAGTACCCCGCTTTTCATCTGCATAGTCCATCTTTTCTTAATATCTTTGGTAATGTTTCATTCTGCTCCTGATTTTCTGTTCGGTCAGCAAGAAGGTTTTCCCTGTAATCCGGTGTCTTTCTTTTGGTTGGTATATATCGTACCATTCCCCGTTCAGTAGTTTATTTGTCTAACAAAAGTCGTTGTCAAGGGAGTCTTGGTGAGGAAGAGGTGGTCCTCCGAAGTAAATTTAAGGGCACTTGTTGAGGAAGTATTGTTGGTTCTTTACACAGGGGGCAGGACACAATTGTTTGCAGGCACTTCAATAGAGCTTGCTGGCGAAGCCCGTTATGAACTTCCCGCGGAAGTCTGGAACTTGGTTTAGTACATCCCGAATACTGAAATATCCCAAAGGAAATCCAGAAGCTCTTGGTTGAAAATCAAGTTTGTTTTCTGCAAAATAAGCTGACCAAGTGTGAACTTTGGCGGAATTCAGAAGTTCGTAACAAAGTTCGTTATATCATCACATCCACTGATTTTTACCATTCTATTAATAACTATGCTATTACCGCTCTTAGGAGTTGCTGTTCAATAGAACTTCTAAATTCTTGGTAACACTTGTTAAATCTTTAGAGAACTAAGCTAGCGTGCTTGCCACCACTCTTTTGCTTAAATTTCTCAGTATTAATATTATTATCCTAGGTAAGTCAATCCGATCCCCCACCCCCCCTCCTCCTCCTTGCATTCCTGGTAAAACCTTTTTAATCAGGTCACCCCGCTGCTAAAATTCCAGGACAAAAATCCTGTCAAGTTCACAGAAAATACATTAAGAATAACATGATATGATTAAAACGTCTTCATTCAAATTATTTCTATTTGTATATGTTTTATAAAAATACATAGCAACTTTCTTTTTCTATTGTAATTGCTTTTTATATTATTAGAGACAGCTATACCTTAAGGTGGAACCAAACTAATTCAGAGCGAATGTTGGACAATTTTGTTATCGCTCCCTTGGCAAAACTATTGCGTCAATTTAATTGTATTTTTCATATAATGTGCTTGGATTATCCTAGTTTCTAACAGTGCATTTTATTTTAAGTTTTTTTAAAATGTTTAGCCAATTACGGCCGAAAATCAAAGAGTGCTATTTTTAGGTTTTGGCTTTTTTCTCCTCATCCCCAGGTACGATTTTTCTGAAATTTTCAGAATCTTATCACCTAGTAACATTGCAGCCTGTGAAAAAATTCGATCCAAAATTTGAAGCATATGAAACATCGCGATTTAGGAAACATTGTTTGATTTTCGGCCGTAATAGGCTAAACATTTAAAAAAATCTTAGAATAAAATACACTGTTAGAATCTAGGATAATTATTAGCACATTATATGAAAGATACGCAATAGTTTTGTGAAGCGAGCGAGAAGAAAATTGTCCAAATTGGCAGGACCTCTACTCACAGGGTTTATATATTATTAGAGATAGCTATACTTTCATGTCATTTTTATTGGTGGACCTCTACTCACAGGGTTTTCATAAACAATAAAATATTTTATTTAGCGATTTTTTTTCTTCATTTTTATGACTTTTCAGACCCGTAAGAAGTGTTACAGAATTACATAAAGAAAATCAAAGTTGCACAACTCGGAAACAAAACGATGAAACGATCTGAAATTTTCTACACTTAGTCACATCATATTTCTCTAAAACAATCGAAGAATCGCGTTTCTAGCATTCATAATTAATTTTAAGTTGTTATTTTATTGCTCTATGACGTCACGTGCAAACGAAGAATACTTTCATGTCATTGTTATTGGTAGGACCTCCACTCACAGGGTATATGGTCAGCAACACTATAACAAATAGATCACATGTAGAGACAGGCATTATTAGATAAACAATATACAGCACCATAAATACCCAGATGTCACTTCATTCCTCCTCGCAGCACTTTACTGGAAATATGTAGCAGCTAGTAACTCTAATAAACAAGACGTGAGTAAGACGCGCGATAACGTTTTGTTCGAGATCTACACGTGCCATTACCGAATAATAACTCGACCAATCAGCGATCAAGTAAGCAACAACTCAATTTGCATCCGTCATCCAAGTGTACTTGGTCTATCTTACCCTACTAATCTTACTTCAGTAAGCTGTAAAAACGGGGGGTTCATAAAGAAGAAATTAAATTTTTTATATCATCGCCACACTTCCCATGTACTCCCGAATGTAAAGGATTCTGATCATAATTCCAAGTGATTGCAAATGGCATCCGTTGTTGGGAGTCGAAAGAAGGACAAGAGGACAACACTTCAAGATTTCGAGTTATCAGTCACATTGGGTACAACATGGCAATCTTTTTTTGTTGTTGATAAGGAATTTCTCGAGCTGTGTCTATGATCTCTGGAGAGCCAATTGCCTTATTATCAGGTTTTTAATATTTGCCTAGGGTTCTAATATTTCCTATATTTGACTTGCAGGAACGGGGACGTTCGGAAGAGTACTTCTTGCGAAGGATCGAAGAGGTGGAGAATACTATGCGCTGAAGATTATGAATATTAGTGAAGTCATACGCTTAAAACAAGTCGAGCATGTACAGAACGAGAAAACAATCCTTATGAAGATAGATCACCCATTTATTGTGAACTTGTGAGTATTACCAAATTAAACAAATACGGCTTATTGTATATTTACTGTAGCCTTCGCTGGCTTGTGCGACAACCCACCTTTTGGAATGTAAGTTACTTATCTTCAGCCTGTTGTTATTGAATTCCGATTTAGAAATCGTATTTGAGATAGTTGCTTTATTCCAGTCTAAGTCTACGGTATCGTGAGTTAGAATTTCTGGATCGGATTTTGTTCTGTTGTTCGCTGAACAGATTTTTATTCTAAACTTGTGACCTATTACCACTGAAGGAATGCAAATGTTGGTCACCAAGGAGGCTTCCTCCCAAAATAGCTCCGTGTTTGACGATAATTTCAATGCAACAGGTTTGTTTTTCTGGTATTGTTATTTTTGAAAGCATTTCAATAAAATTTTCCCAGAGTTTTACATTGCCACGGATATTGTAAAATTAGATTAGTGTTATTTCCTTAACATTCGGCTGATGTACAAGCTAACTTAATAATAAGTTAACAAATGCAAAGTTGATCGCTAGTAACGAATATTATAGCCATATATATATATACCCGTCTCTCTTTAATTTTTTATTTGAGTGTTAGTTTGTCTTTGAGAGCAGGTTGTAATAGAGCCAAGCAAACAGATCGGATGATAAATTAACTGGGTCGACAATATTTACTTTTAGAGTTACACACTCCAGCGCTTTTGTCTTAATTAAGCTTACCTAAAAAATAATCGCAAGAAGTAATCCTCAGTTCTCTTGCAAATTATTTAAAGTTTTCACAGTTGTAATCCCATAAAATACAAAATATTCATCATATTTTAACACTACGTAGTTATGCAATTGGAATAGATTGCCGCTTGCTTTCATGTGTTGATAGTTCAAAACAACTTATAATCCCCTTTTGCTTTTGAAACAAAAATGCCTCAGAAGAGCTATTCTTTATCAAGTTTTGTTCTAGAGTATCTTCAAGAAAAAATTAGTAGATAACTTGATTTTATCTAACTCTCTGAACTGATGGTATGAACCACCTAATGAAAAGCTAGAAGCTGTTCTATTTTGTTAATGAATGTAATATTTTTTGAATAATAATAATAATAATTTATTCTGCATTCATTTATAAGGTTCTACCAAAATACATTAATTACATTTCTTAATAAGAAAAAACAACAATAATTATTGTATTTTGTATAGATATTTACAACGTAATATATAAATATCCTACAATAAAAATATATCTATTTAATAATAATAATGATAATAATTAAAACTTTATTTCAAATACTAAACAAATTATTCCTAAATAAATTTCAAAATAAAATTAATAAGAGCAAAAAATAATAATAATATATATTATTATAGTATCTTTAGTTTTCCTTGTTTTCTTATGTTACAACGATGCAGGCTCAACCTAGGGCTTGCGGATTCTTGATTTTGGAATATTCCGACAAAAAGTAAAATAATGCTACTAAAAGCATAGAACTTCTTGACTATTTCTGCATTTTGCAACTATTTCTACATTGTCCATTTCTGGCATTTCATTATTATTATTATTATTATTAATACATAAATCTAACTAAAAATTAAACCATGTAAATGAATTTGAGTTAATCATATAACAATATGCTATGATCAGTAGACAGATGTCATCATTTTACTTGCGTACGAGAGCTTTTTTAAACGTTTGTTTTCCTATTGAGCTCTTGTGTTTCATTTGGTAATTAATTCCATGCAACAGCTCCACAATATGAAAAGTAGCATTTCATAAAATTTGTATTATGCAAAGAAGGTT
This sequence comes from Actinia equina, assembly GCA_011057435.1. NCBI lineage: Eukaryota > Metazoa > Cnidaria > Anthozoa > Actiniaria > Actiniidae > Actinia > Actinia equina. The sequence goes on along the minus strand of WHPX01001308.1, from coordinate 126,162 downwards.
GAAAGTCAAAATTGCTGCCTATAAGATTGCAGCTATGAACTTTGTGAAAATGAAAATTAGCAGGAGCAAGTGTAGCTCAGCTGTTTAGTGCATTGCCTTTGAAGCTTTAAGTCCAAGGTTCAATCCTCAGGATATCCACATCTGTTTCAACTTCTCTCTTATCTGTGTAGCTTCATGTTTGAATACTCTTGTTTTTTAATCTTTAGATTGTGGACCCACCATGATCAGACCTTTCTGTACATGTTACTAGAGTATGCCTGTGGGGGTGAGCTTTTTACATATCTTCGCACCGCTGGACGGTTTAACAATGGCACAGGACTTTTTTATGGGGCTGAAATAGTTTCTGCACTGGATTATTTGCATAGTATGTCAATGGTCTATAGAGACTTGAAACCTGAGAATATTTTGTTGGATCGAGAAGGCCATGTAAAAATTACAGATTTTGGTTTTGCCAAGGAGGTCCATGATAAGTAAGTACTCATTCATCTTTTCAAAGACTATGGTGTATAATGCTTGAAAATAATGCTTGCTTTATAACTTAAGGAGGCTTGAAAGTGCTTTCTGCTTTCACATATACACACAAATAATAACATCGAAAAACCTTATATTGCTTTATTTTGAAAGCAGTTAAAGCCAGAAAGCACAAGACCATAAACCAATGGTTCCTGAATATATACCAAACAATTAATGTAAGACATTGCTATCACAACATCAGGTCGCTTCTTTTGCCATCAAATTTCTTTATTAAAAAACAAACAATGAGAAATACAAATATCTAATGGGATGCAAGATATCAAATAAGATGCAGTATAATTTCTTGGCTTTCACCTACATCATGGAAACTTTTCCAAAGACTCATATGCGACAAAACCTCCACAGACCAAAAGAGCAACTAAGACTATGATATCTCAGCCAAAATTCTAGCTAAAAGTTTTATATATTACAGAGATATATACAAGTGAATGATTATATCTAAAATGTAGTTGACATGTATGGGTCTGCCATCTTTGTGTCCTATTTAAGGGGCACAAAGATGGCAGCCAAATCATGATATTTGAAAACTATGTTTCTATTGCACCCACTTCAATATTTTAATAATGATAAGAAGAAGAATAAGAAGAAGAATGATAAAGACTTTATTGGATAAACACAATTACTAGCGAACCAGTAGTTTTCATTGTGGACCATAATCATGTAAATAAAGTTAACAATCATCTTACAAAATAAAAACGTATTGTTTTGATCAAGTTTCCTTATTCCTAATGCTTTGAAAACATGTGACATTGATTGTGTTACATAATTTGATTGGTATGTAAAACCAAACATCGAAAATACAAAATTCTTTTAGTAAAGCTTTTCTTATAAGTTTTTTCATGATGTCATGTGAAAGCCAAGAGTAATAGAGAATAACAATTGAGCGATACATTTAACGAATAGTACAGCTTTTTCCATGCTCCATTCATTAATAAAGTATTCAGTATTCATTGATAAAGTATTCTTTTTTCATGCGTAAGCATAAAAGAAGTGTAAGGAGAAGCACGAGCTGTAGGTGAGTGCTTCTGACACTCCTTTAGTGCTTATGGCGCTTCACTCTTCCTAAGTGCTTTATTTCTGGATGGATCATTGCCTGATGGAGATTAGCAGTTTGCAATCGAAACGTCGCGACTCTCAATCTTGAGACAAATGAATCATTATTGTCATTGTCATTGTCATTGTCATTGTCATTGTCATTGTTATTGTCATTGTCATTGTCATTGTCATTATCTCCATCCCATTGAAGCTTGAAATCACTTTTTCAAGTCTTTCTTTACAGCGTTCGCTTAGATCGCTCTTTCACTGTGATGATCAACACATCTATCATTATCATTATCATTGTTATTATTCCTTTATTGCACAGCAAAATATAAATATGACAACTTGTTTGCTGGTATACATTAACCTACAGCTCGAGATTCTTCAGATAGTTGAAGTACTCTTATTATGATATGTGCCGTGCCTAAAAGTACAGATTTCTGTAGGTCTTACAAGCTAATACTATTAAGTTCGATAAATCGTTTTGATATCGTTCCAAGCGCGATCCAACGTATATCTGAACTACCATGGTCTTCGTCCTCCACGGTCTTTCTATTTCTATTCTGAGGTCTTGGTACTTGTCAATCTTTTCATTTCGTTTTAATCAATCCTATGGTGCATAGGCACTGAGATGATGTCCGGTCTTCTTCAGTGCTTAATTCTTCTTTATACTAGAATTTCCATCATCTATCCTATATAATTTGGATAAAAAGCAGTTCTCTGTTAAAGGAAAGTCACTAACCGTGCAAGCTTTGTATTTAGTTTTTTTTTCGTCTAGTTCTTGAAGCCCTCGATAGGGGAAATTCTTTCATAATGGCTTTGCGCTCTGGCGCGAAACTTCGACCGGCGTTAGGGTTGTATCGTCGTGTACGGGATTGTCGGGGGAATTCTATTCAAATTCAAATTTGGAATAATCGGCTAGTAGTCGTACCTCAATAGCATAAATTAACTGATGATATATCGTTTAAATATGACTAAAAAATGAGACCACCCAACCGAATTCGCTTCGTGCATGTCTAGTGGTTAGGTTTAGGGTTAGGGTTGGGGTTGGCATTGAAGTAGTTCTTTGGTGCCGAAGGTACCAAGTTCGATTCTTGGTGTCTTCACTTAATTTTTTTTCTAAGTGAGGAGAACTAAATTTCTAAGTCCCACTCCCAAATTTCTAAGTCTCACGTTAACCCGTATACGACGATAGTACCGGCGTTAGTTAATACTGAACGTTTTAAAATTTTTGTTACAGTTAAGGTGGCTCGATACAATAATTTTGAAGCACGACTCCTCTACTTGTATTGCAAACTGCGCGGCACCAGATATACCATGGCCAATATGAGTTTATGATAAGTGTAGGGATAGATGGAAGTTTTAAATCGTGTGTATTTCGTGACCATCGGTCAAGCCCTGAAGGCACAGTGACGTCATGTGATCATTTTTAAAATCTATTTTTTGGATTAATCTGACCAGACCCGGAGAAACGGAGGTCACTATTTGAAACATACTATGGTAGTCTTCAAGATCAGAAAGTTTCAGAGATTTACATTGTTCAGTTTAAAATTATTCGAGTTTTAATATTTTTGGATCGTGAATCTATGAAATGTCAACAGAGTTCCCTAGCCTGCGTCATATCCGGAATTTTCTTCGTAAGAAAACTTCCATCTATCCCTACATGTGACGCAGGCTACGGAGTCCCGTGATATCCACAAAATGAATGAATTTCGTTGTTTTGTTTCAAGGCATCTTTGTTTTTATACTATTCAATCACTTGAATTTACGTTACTCGGAGATTGTTCGGTAGTAATTCACGTGTTTAATGATATACAAGTGTGATGGAATGTTCAACATGTGAAGTTTTAAAAACAAAAGCGCTGCATAACAAAACAATCAAAAGAAACCCCGAAAATCTGGCTCTATTCAAGGCGATACAGATTGTGTTGCGTGCAATGTTATTTTTCGTATTTCTAAAAATTCCACTCACTTGAAATTTCAGGAGCAATAAGTACAATGTCCAAACTAATCATAATGTCGCGCTGAAAAAATTCTCCGTCGATTTCGTTTTTTATGGCGCCGTGAACAGACACATATGATATGTAATAAAAGCGAAAATGCTCACTTTTCTAATTTTGTATTTAATTGCAATCAGGCCAACCGATTGATCTCGATTTCTCATCATCACTGGTTACTGCATTGATAAGCGAAAATATTGTAAAATTAGTTTGTCAGAGAACGAAATTAATGCATTTTGTGGATTTCATGGGACTCCGTTTATATTTAATAGATTCACGATTCAAAAATATTAAAACTCGAATAATTTTAAAACTGGACAATAAAAATCTCTGAAACTTTCTGATCTTGAAGACTACCATAGTATGTTTCAAATAGTGAACTCCGTTTCTCCGGGTCTGGTCAGATTAATCCAAAAAATAGATTTAAAAAATTAATTACATAACGTCACTGTGCCTCAGGGCTTGTCAGATGGTCACAAAATACACACGATTTAAAACTTCCATCTATCCCTGCACTTATTATAAACTCATATTTGGCCATGGTATATCTGTTGCCGCGCAGCTTGCAATAAAAGTAGAGGAGTCGTGCATAGTTAACTATGAGTATATTAACATGAGTCGTGCTTCAAAATTATTGTATCGAGCCACCTTAACAGTAACAACATTTTTAAAACGTTCAGTATTAAGGAGGCTCTGGGTAGTTTTGGTCTGGCACACCTAGCCGCATTGAAGCTTCGTTTGAATAACTCGATCTGCAAGCACTTTTCACACAATTTCAGAAAAGGATTAAAGGTTTCAAAAATGATAAATTAGTTTAAAGCGGCCTTTTCATTTTGAAGTAATGATGACATCATAAAAATCGTTTAAGGCTTAATTTCTCGAAAACTAGACCTAAACTTTCAAAGCGACTTGCATCAGTTGATGGTATTCATCAAGGCACCCAACATATTGCAATGTGAAAAAAATGTATAATAGCGTTTTCCAAATATTACGCGGTGAATATTTTCATGGACTTTTACTATTATTTCCAGGGTGTCAACTTTGTACCCTCAAAATCAGGACTTTAATTTAGTAGATTCAATATTCTTAGAAGCTAGAATATAGGTACGGATTATAGACACTGTCCTTATTGAATATGAATCAAATTGTGACTTTCTTTCTAACGTTATGGAGTTTTTGATATGAAGCTAAATGACACCATTTGTTGTCAAAAGCGATATAAATATCGATAAAAGCGGATTCAAAATCGTCGAAGGATTTTTTTCTAAATGAAGTCACTAAAAGATGTATCTTATACAGATATTCTCCCTTAATTTCATATTCATTGAAGGGTTTTAAGCTGGTCAAATAAAAATAAGTACTTTCACAACTAACAGCACACACGACAAGGAATAACACGGAAGTCAAGCGTGAATAATCAACAAGGAGCCGTGAGCCTGAGCGAAAACAGTTGTGAGCGTAAAATTCCATGAAAATATTCATCGCGTAATATTTGGAAAACGCTCTCATAAGTTTTTTTCTTCACATTGCGATATCGTGGGTGCCTTGATGAATACCATCGACTGGTGCAAGTCGCTTAGAAAGTTTAGGTCTAGTTTTCGAGAAAATAAGCGGTAAACGATTTCTTTGATGTCATCATTACGTGATAATGAAAAGGCCGCCTTTAAACTAATTTGTCATTTTTGAAACCTTTAATCCTTTCCTGACATTGTGTGAAAAGCGCTTGCAGATCGAGTTATTCAAGACGAAGTTTCAATTCAATTTCTATGATGCCATCATTACGTCATAATGAAATGCGGCTAGGTGTGCCAGACCAAAACTACCCAGAGCCTCCTTAACTACCGCCGGGCAAAGTGTCGCGCCAGAGCGCAAAGGCATTATGAAAAAATAACTTCACTTAATCCAATCTTCATTGGATTAGAATCGATAAGATTTTGTTTATCTAGTTAAAGTCGGGCTGCACGCAGGCTCTTCTGTTTTGAAGCGTAAATTAAACGTACGAACATTGTATTACATACTGAGATTTATAACTTGTATCTTCCGGTTTGTAAACCCATTTCGCGAATTTTCTTTGCAACACTCAGAATGGCGAAACGACTGTCTCACGTGTGAAAAAATCGTTTCATCCAATCACAAAGGAGCTGTCAAAACGTATCGTTTTTTCGGCAGCTTTGCCGTTCTTTCACGGAAAAAAATTATTGCTTGCTGACCTATTTTGGTTCAGGTTTTTCCTTCATTTGCACCTCAAAATATATTAGCAAAATGGCTGAAAAACTTTAGAAGATTTGCTGCGTTGGACTAACCTATAGAGGTTCATTGAAAAAAACAAGAACACTCTCTCCAAAACACGAAGAGATGTTGGCTTATTGACTGAGCTCCTAAGAGAGAAGAGCGAAGCAAGAAAAGTACAAGAAACTCCGTCAGAAGATTGAAATGACCTTATCAGCGAATTCATTATTGCTGTTGGGAGAAACGGACGGCGAAGAATTCGAATTCGATTCTTAATGCAACAGTTCCTTTTAGTGAAGCAGCCTTTCATGGAGGATAATTTAATATATTGACAAATCTGTAAACAAGTCGCCAAACACTGCAGAGGTTTCGTTTCTACAGCACATAGCTACACGAAGGCATAAAGGAAGTTTTCAAGTCGTCCGACGATGATGAAAGCCCACCGCTACAGCGACGTGTTTGTTAAATCTTACTTACTATAAGCAAAAATTTACTTGTAATTGAAATTTTTGATTTTTTTGTTTACTGGACTTTCCCTATTTGAAAACCATAGTTAATTCAGGCGGTATTTACTATGATTTTGCTCCTTTAGCACAACTTTTAAGTGCTAGTCTTACGAAAATATATATGACGCAAAAAAAATCCCCGATTTTGTATATGCTCAAATAGGTTATAATGTTCACCAATAAACAACAATTGGCTCGAAAAAGAAACTTTTCCCGTCTGATTTCTACTTCCTAAAATTGCAAAAAGTTCGTCCGCCATTCTATGAGTAGCGATTTTTAATTTATGTATGACGTCATATGCGCAACTGGCTCTAAAGCATTCTCTGTAAGAAGGCATGACTTGGTTTAAGGCTTGTTTTTAAACCAAAAAAAGTCGAAATGTGGTTGCAATTACACATTGTGAAAAGCCGGGAACTTTGAAGGGTGGCGCGTATGACGTCACTTACTCCGAATCACTAAAAGTCGCCAGGAACGCAATCGCTTAATGGCGGACTCAAATGGTTAAACTTTCCTGCTAATTGCAACATCTTCCAGTTTCGTATCGAAAAAGAATTTGGACAGTGAGCTATATTACATATCTAGTTTTATATGGTACGATTTCCAGGGATGGTGTAATTTCCGTAAGACTAGCACTTTAAATTGAAAATAGTAAGATTACTGAAGTTGCTTTTAAATTTCTAAAACTGTACCCAATTAAGTAACAAAAACAAAAACAAATAAAGAAACCACTATAAAATTTCAGCTTGTATGAAATAAACAAATAACTTCATGGGGAGGGTACTTGTACGGTATTTTCGCACTCGTTGGTTTGTATCAGAAATCGATTCCTGTTACGTCACCAGCTCTGGCGTGCGAAAATATAGTACGCGCGCCCTCCCCATGAAGTAATCTATATATTCAAAACAACTATTAGTCAAAGGGAACTCACTCGGTAACATCATCTGGTGTTTGAAGCCAATTTAGTTAACTTGAACAGCAATAAATTGGCGCGTTTAACCACCTTAATCATGCACTTACTCATTTGTCGATCCTTTGGACTTGTAAACGCTATCGGTGCTTTTTTTGCTTAAAATATTGATAAAGAAAACTTCTACTAAAGCACACTTTAACATCTTCGAGCCGCAAATATGGCTTTTTGGCGGCAAAAGAACAGAACATTTGTAGTTCGAATACAAGGAAAATTAATAGAGAATGAGAGGGCACCAGGGGAAAAGATTTGCGCATGCGTGCACTTCAGCACGTTTCTAAGAATTTCGAAGAGCTTAAGTAAGAAAATACATAGAGATTACTTGATGGAAAATGCGACACAAATCTGTAGCTTTCTGCAGCCATTTTTGCTCAAGTTGCAAAGGCGACAGTTTGTTGACACAGTGAGGCTTCGGTCTATCTTGTTTGTGATTGGACGAACGATAATTTTTCACTAGTGAACAATACATCGTTCGTCCAATCAGAAATGTGAACGGTATTTTTTCACTAGTGAAAAACATCGTTCGACTTTCTCATTGGCTAAATTCAGCACACGAACGAGAATTTACTAAAGTAGATTTCCGTGTGTAAATCTCAGTATCTATGAGATAAATGTTTGTTTTCTCCAAGTATACAAAAAAGTTAGAGAGTATACTTTTGTCAGACCAAGATACTGTAACAACAAACACAATATGAAAGAATTAGTCTTCATATGTTTCAAGCATGGACAGTAAGGCCCCGTCCACACGTATCCGGAAATTTTTGTATCCGCAAATTGTTTTTGCGGATACGGCCTTCGTCCACACGTGTCCGGAAATATTTGTATACGTATCCGGAAATTTTCGAAAACGGTCTTCAGAGTGGAAATTTTCGAATACGCTCCGAATACGGATGCGTGTGGACGGTCTTATCCGGAAATTTTCAAATATGCTGACGTAAACACGATTTGCGCATGCTCAGTAAGAAAAACTATTCGTTAAATGGACTAGGCACTGGCGTACATCATGGCGGATCAAGAAATTTCCGGATACGTGTGGACAGCGAAAACGATTCGAATGCGCTGCGTGTAGACGCGAACATTTTCGTATCCGCAAAAAACAATTTGCGGACACAAAAATTTCCGTATACGATATGGGCGGGGCCTAAGTTTTGGCATTGCGTGAAGTCCAACTTATTAGGCATGTTTAAAAATCAAATTTACGTTTTGACTAATTTGCATACGAATTCAGAGCATGCGCAGACGTTTTTCACTCGTGTCGAATGAGGGAGCATCTAACATCAAATTGTTCATTTGTTCATCGTCACAGCCCAGTCTCCTAGATCATCACTTCACTTTGCCGGAAGTTGAAAAATTGTTCGATTTCTGACGCGGCGCGAAAAAAATAAAAAGAAGCGTCAGAATAGATGACTTGCACTAACAATTCACGTGACCCTACTTCCTTTAAAATGAGCAGCTGTGCTAAAATGAACAACAAAAATGAAGAAAGAACACCTCGATAGTAGTAGGGTGGCGGAATTTTAGTGCACAACAAGCGAAAAAGGAAAAATAACATTCAATATAAAATGGAATGTCAAATGCTGGATGACAAAGCACGTTTTTACATACAAGGTTGGGTCACGTGACCTGTTAGTCCAAGTCGTCTATTAAAAAGTTCTTTCAACATGGATGTTAGAATGACTTTTATCTGTCTTGAAGATAGAGCTGAAGCTTTTATAAAGGGGAAGGACAGGTAATTATGTATTTTAATTCTTAGACTGTATACTTGCTCTTCATTGTCAGAACGTGGACTCTCTGTGGAACGCCAGAATACCTTGCACCTGAAATTATCCAAAGTAAAGGTCACAATAAAGCTGTAGACTGGTGGGCATTAGGAATTCTTATTTATGAAATGCTTGTAGGGTAAGTAAGCTATCCATATGCCTTTAGAAAAGGATGTTGTTGGTTATGCTGCCAATGTTATTGCTATACTGATGATTATAATAATTAACGGTAGTGTTATGATAATTATGAATAAGATGTTTTGGAAATATAAAGATAGTAGTAATATCTATGATAATATATTAATGATAACGCTGCTGAGAATTCTCCAAGTCTCAGTTGTACGTTATAATGTTCAGCTATTCGACCAAAACCTGTGGCATTTTAATCAACTCGTATTGTTCGGTAGTGGGTACATTCCTTACTACACTCAATTGAAGAATCGATGTCGGGTTCACAAACATAGAACATAGAAGCTGAGATCGAAATGGCACATGGGAAGTACGTTAATTAGTTGCATGCTGTGACCGGCGACCCGTGGCATCATCCACTGTTTTTAATACGCGTTTGGCATCTTAAACCGACTGCATGGATGGCACAAATGAATATATTATGATATAATTGTGTGATTTCCCATGCGGCAAATTCGGTCTCAGCTTTTATGTTCTATGTTTCTGAAGCCGACAACGATTCTTTAATTGAGTGTATGCAATGGACCTTAATAAAACGAAAGCACACATTTGTACATAATCGATTCTGAGACTGAGCAAAGGCGAACTTGGTAATATTCCCCGTATCATCAATAACACTCTAAAGGTGTGCAGACAGCTTGTTGCTCTTGTTTCAGTTTTACTCAAAGTTGTTCTGTAGGGTTGAACCTAGCAAGCTGCCACCATGTTTAATTTCATAGGATTTCTTAATTCAGTTTCGGATCATGCTTGCACACAACTTGTAATAATATCTGCCTGATTGCAGTTAATTATTGATGACAAGATCACTGTGACTATTTCAGTAACGTACTGTGGTGATGATGATGATGATAATGATAATGATAATGACATTAATTGTAATTGCAGTGCGATTTCATAAACCAATTCCACCTGGCCCGAAACAAATTTTAAATCAAATTCACAAATCTTATTTTTGACGCCAAATAACAGATGAATTGATGAATCCTTGATCTACTGTTTCCTGTTCACTCCTGATCATACACATACTCGTATAAAGTATAATATATGCTTTTAAAAGAAAATATATATACATGTGTACAGATTTTATTGTTTAAATACTCGATCGTGATTGACTACAAAATTGTGTGGGTTGCCTTGGTAGGCGTAGTTACACTGTAAGTGTTGTGATAAAAAGATATTTAATGATATGTAATTAACGATGCTTCATAAACTAAAATTGAATACTTATCCTTTTATTGTCCTGTTCATGTAATTTTTCTGCTTGCAGGTATCCTCCTTTTTTTGATGATAATCCATTTGGTATTTATGAAAAGATCCTTTCTGGTAAAGTTGAGTGGCCCAAACACATGGAAAACACTGCAGCAAGGTAAGTTGATATATATTCCATATATTAATATATATATATATATATATATATATATACTGCTGTTTGCATAAACTTTGACCATTTATATATAAATACAAGTATATCAAAAGTATATCAGAAATTATAGGATGTCATCCCTGATATTTTTTCCAGAAAGCCCTTGTGCAAGACAATTCGAAAATAATATCAGGGATCATATCCCATTGTTTTTGATATACTTTTGATATACTTGTATATATGCACAAATGGTCAAAGTTTATGCAAACCGCAGTATATATATATATATATATATATATATATATATATATATATATAAATAGACACTGCCTAAAAGCGGAGCTCCTGATACGGAAGAGAGAGCCGCATTTGTGAGTAGTTTTGCTTTGACATCAAGCGGAATTCCTGTGTCGTGTACACGGACGGACGTACAGACGGAAGTGACGTCAGCCAAGCCATGAAAAATCAACTCAATTGTTTACCATTTTTTCTTAAGTATGGTGCTCTGCACTGATCTGAGCATGCGCACACTATGAAAAGTTTGATGCAGAATGCATCAGACGAAGTCCTAATCTAGAAAAGATTACTATAAATCGACATTAGAATCATAAAAAGACATGTTTAAATTTTGTTTACTGGCTTTTAGAGACAAAAGTAACAAGATATTTCCACAACATATTTCTATATTGAGAACGAACTAAAAGTAATTATTTTACGGCCTTCATGTAAATTCTTCGCATTCTCGTTCCCAGACCCTACCCATTAGCCATATCGTAGGCTTTTGGAAACCCGGAAACCGGAAGCCAGAATCTTACGACCAACATTATAAATAAACATAGTTATGAAAAATACATAGCTGTGTTTCTTGATTACCGACTCATTTACACATGCAGGGTTAGCCTCGATTTTGTGCAGAATATTTTCATTTACGGCCCGTGTGTGCAGATATTTTAATTATTCTACTGCTATTCCCTACTACACGTCCACTTGTGTTTACAGAATATGGTTTTAGATGCTGCTACTATGTTTTTGGAACCTGTTTCTGCTAAATCACCCCCATTTTGCAAGAACCTCGAAATTTGCGCATAGACATTACATTAGTATTATTGTTATTGTATTATTGTCCTTATCGTTGTTATTGTTGTTGTTGTTATTATTATTATTATTATTATTATTATCATTATTATTATTATTACTTTATCTTGCAGAGATTTAATAAAGAGACTATTAGTTCATGATAGGACAAGAAGATTAGGTAGTATGAAGGTATGTAAGAACCAGCATGTGCTTATTTTAGTCCTGATTATAATAAGATCAACGGAGTATGTCTATCTTGATATGTAGGAAGCCTGACATGCTGGGTGAGGTTAAAACACTCCAAAAGATTTCGAAATCGAAGAGCATTGGCAAAAAATCCCAAATCAAGAGAAGTGAGTCCTGAGCGTAAATGTTTTTTTAGAAAAATAGAAAACTCCTCAAAAAACATTTTATTAGTAAGATTCTTACTATTTGAAGGAGGAGATTGAAATGACAATATATATATATATGTACTGACGCAGGAAAAGAGCAAATCTTGTCGGCAATGAGGCGTTGGGATATCGAAACCGCGAACAGATACTAACGGAATATACTGCCCACTAGCGCGTCAACCAGAAAGCATGATTTGATACGATATCCGAGCTTGATTTCCACTTGACATTTTTTACCAACTTTGTTTATATCACCAACTTTTGAATGGGAGATAAGTCGGCCCAGGGGCCATCGAGCCATTGAGCTCAGCTGCTAGAATGGCCTTTCCTCAAATACCAAGTCATATCAGTTTACAGAGCATGGGTTGTTTTTTTTTTTGTTGTTGCATATTTTCATTCATTATCCCTTTATTTGTTCTCAGAATGGAGCAGAAGATGTTAAAGGACATAAATGGTTTAAAGTGATTGATTGGAATCTAGTTTATCAGAGAAAATTGAAGGTAATGATAGCAAATGTATAGCCATTGACTTTAATTTCTGCACGAGATTCTTCTGGTCGGGTTCTTATTAACAAAATAACAGAAAACTAACCTGCTGGGCCTAGTGTATTTACATACACACTCTCTGTATATATATATATAATGTTATTAAGACAAAAACCAAAACTTTTATAAGACCGGAGAGCAGCATTTTACCTAGCGGAGTTTTACATTAAAACTTAAAAGTCCCGTTTATAAGACTAACTATCAAGCGTTCCCAATTACGTATAGGAATTTGATGTAACTATAATACAAGAGAAAATTAACTAGTTCATATTCTCTTGTATAATAACTATATTTAATTAATTACAAAAAGGTTCCAAAATTAAAATATATTTTTTTTAATTATCTTATTAAGTCACGTGATATATGGCGTCATACCACTAAGATTGTTGGGGTGACAGACGTGACTACAACTCTCCTAAGTTTCGTGGTCATAACTTGTATTGCAGCGTAAAAATGACACACGTGCCAACAGAGGTGTGTGGGGCCACCAGACGTTAGTGAAACTTGATTTCAGCTCGGCAAGAAGTTTTATAAACATTCCACGTACAAACTTGGCGCCTTAAAAGATGAACAAACCACCTTTTTACAATCAATATCATCAAGGAATATCTTTAGTTCAGTTCACTTGATATTTACGTTTGATTTAAGTTCTTGACTTACAACACCATATAGGAAATAAACCGTCTGTCTGATACGATTCGCATCACTTCACTATTTGTAAGAAACGTCTAGTTTAATATGGAAATGTTTGTTTCAGCCTCCTATTGTACCGAAGATTGCACACTCGGGTGACACCAGGAATTTTGATGAATACCCCGAAGAGGACTGGAAATCTGCCCCACCCCTTCACAGCAAACAGTTAGAGCCATTTAAAGACTTCTAGGTCATTTCCCTCATAAAGTAAGTTGTTTTCAGTCTATCGTATAAGAAAACCGTAATATATATTTTTAACATCTATTTCACCCCGGCCTGCTCTCAGTCTGACCTCTAGCTCAGCTGGTAGAGCATCGGTAGTACAATTCCGAAGGTCGTGGCTTCGAATCCCAGCGAGGTCGGAAATTAACTTTTCCGAATTTAATTCCAACGTCTTACGCCCGGAATAACCTCGTTCCCAAGCACTACAACTTATCTATATTTCTATATCTTTAACTATTACATTAGTGCCACGCGGTTCACATACTCTTATATTTTTATCAGTAATTCCTTTTCATATCCCATATGACTTTTTCCTCATATTTCCCGTTTCCAGATATTCCTAGATGGGTGAAGCTTTTGTACTGGTTTAGACAGATACCTTAATTTTAATAGGGTGGCCTAGTCCTTTTAATGAAAATAAAACTGATACTAGAGCTGATACCAGTGGGATATTGATGATATTGCCTCTCGGTTGGATCATTTGTTGGGCGTTATCATGAATAAACCCTTTCTTTCAATCATCATATCAACGAAGCACGTGAGTTAGTCAGTTTTGCCATAAGATCAATTAGACACATCCGGCAATACCTTCCATACAATGGACTGGAGATGTTAGGAACTTCCCTCGTGATTTCTAGACTTGACCACTGTAATGGTCTTTTATACGGAATATCAAAGTATCAAAGGGACAAATTACAAAGATTTCAGAATATTGCAGCTCGAATGATAACAGGATCGCATAGCTCTGACCATAAAACACCTATGCTTAAAAAATTGCATTGACCAGTAGAGGCAAGGATTAACTTTAAGATTCTCCTTATTATACTTGGAAGATCTTGAATGGACAATCTGCTGGATGCCTGGAATCCATCATACAGGAATACTATCCATCACTAACACTACGATCGTCAGCTCGCTATGTCTTATGTATCCATCCATCAAATCCAAGACTTATGGTGGTCGTGCTTTTTCCTTCCCAGCACCCGAATTATGGAATTCTATTCCGTACCTTATCACGATATTTGATTTCAGTAGCGTAACAAAATTTGCTTCTCCTTTGCTTGTAGGTGGTATTGGTGGAGAAAGAGCTCGTTTGTTCTTGTTTTAGCCCGCATTTTTTCTCTGATAACTATGAACTAGCCTTTCTTGCTCTATCTAATATTCTGTTTGCAGCGAGCGGCGCAGCGGAGCTTTGGGAAGGGAATGGGGAGGAGGAAAGAAAAGGGAGCGCCTGCTTTGAAGATCCACATTCCTCGTATTTCACGTTCATATCGTGATTGTAAAAAAATTCCCATAGGTTAAGAGCCTGTAAATCAAATACTTCTAAAACAATACTATCTTTTTAGGCGAAGTCTTGTTCGCTTTCTCTGACGTGATCGATAACGCATCTTGACTTTCGATACTTTTGTAAGAAGAAACTTGTTGGCATCGTGTTGTAGGAAGACTGCAAAAATGATATGCAATCGTTTTTAGACAGAAAGATGAACTAGTAGTATTGCCTACAGGATTTGGTAAATTGCAAAAGCTCAATTTTTCATGTGTTTATCAAGGCATAGAACTTCTACAATGAACTGTGTCAGTTTTCGTTATATCTTCCCTGGTTGACTTTACACATATTTTATCACTAAAAAGACATTCCCAAGGTAGCTTCCGAATGAAACTACAATAGTGGATCGGAAAGTAAAAATGACACTAGTTTCCAATGCCCCCTGCATCGCACGTTGAACAAAACAATGACCACCGCCCTTCCTAATTAGCGCCCAGAACGTAACGCTTAAATGTACAACCTTTTGACGGGTTAAAAATTTGTACATTTCTGATCGCATTTTTTGTTATTCTCAGTTGCTGGTATATCAACAGAGCTACAGGTCAGTCCCTTCTGACGTCATAGGAAGGACGAAAGGGATCCTTGGATGGAGAATAAATAAAAAGGAGAACAATGGAGAATGGATGGAAAAACTGTTCAAACGAATGCGAAAACACCTTTGTTCACTACAAATGATTAAAAACAGAGAGAATGTTCCTCCTTTCCTCTTGGCATGCAATACGCGTAGGTAATTCTTTTACCGGGATGTCCACGCAGGCTCGGCTTTTCGTTTCTTTATTTATTAACTTCATTACAAGCCTTGCTAAACAGGTTGAACAGATTGATTATTGTCGTTCTACTCTCGCCGTGAACACTCGAGTTTGTCAACCATTTAGATAGCGAATCGAAAACAATAGAAAGTCTATAAGAGCTATTCAAGGAGATGAAATGATGAAAGAGAAAGAAAAAAATAAAGGTGTATTTACACAAATAAAAAATCAAATAAACTCGAGTGTTCACGGCTAGAGTATAGTACAGTTACTGGAACCAGAACCTCCAATTGCTGGTTTTAGTTTATGAATTTATTTCTTGTCACAGAATACTGAAACGGAACGGAGGTTTGTGTAAGTTTAGACAATCAGTTATAGATGGAATATATACTGGATGGATTAGACAAATTCCCTTAAACGTATGACCATATTTTTATATCGGATGAGAGACGTCACTACTTTTGATAAAAGATGCATGAATTTCTTTCTTATCAGTTTAAATCGAATAATTCAATTTAGAAATTGTGAATATTTTGTCCAAAACAAAAGTAACAAACACGGCTTTTAATCAATTTTATATCTTATTATATCTTATTACAATCAAACCACCTCAAGCGTGAACATTTAGTGGTCATAAATGACTTTTTGGTTTCATTATTCGGATCAAACATTCATGATTGAAAACGAATATTCAAACTCGATTACAGGCATTCTCAATCACACGCGCCCTCTAGCGATTGGTTCTGTCGCTATAAAGAAGGCTTATTGGACGTCAATCACAAGGCTTTTCCATAACAAGCGCCTTGATTGACGTCCACCAAAAGCTTCTTCGTCACGACAAAACAATCGCATGAGCGGGGTGTGTGATTGAGAATGGCTGTAACTTTGCTTGAAGGCTCTTGTTTAAAGCGGGAACAGATCTAGGGGGTACGTCATGACATATTCCTTTCACAAAAAGTTGCTCTTGCATTTCAGCTGCATATATGATTGGCTTTCGTATATGCCACTCCTTGAAGATTCGTTTTCAATAATGAATGTTCGAATCGAATAATGAAATCAAGAATCCAAAAATAAAGTCATAAATGACTTCTACGTGTTATAACGCTTGAGGGGGTTTGATTGTAATGGTGTAGTTATTCAAGGCAATTGTTGAAAATTTTTCTAGCACCAATGTCTTCACGTAAAAAGTGAAATAAAGATGATAGCGAAATTTTTCTACGTCGTGCACGTTTTTGTGACAAAGCATTATGGCGTAAAATAGCGTAAACGATACTTTGGTGTTTTAAACTCAGGCCTTTTGTGTCTTGGAGGGTATAACTAGTCCAAGTGATGGGAAATGGAACAGGGTTTTTACTGCAAGGTTTTCCTGGGTAGTAGGATAGTTAAAGGCTCAATCAACCTGCCTTTAGTGAACTTGTGGATACCACCCTTTTTTCCTCCTTTTTCTTTCTTTCTTTTTTGACCATTTTTAATAACACAAACTCAAAGTAATCTGCTTGATTTAGATCGCCCCAGTTTAAAAGTTAAAAGAAAGTTCTTAATTCCAATTTGTACTTTGCTTAGTTCTCTGTTATTTTGAGCAAATCGTGATATATCGATGACGGCTTTCATTGCTTACCATTTATTTTGCTCACGAAGTCTGGCTTTAGTTTCCTTTAATATGTACTGAAGGCTGTGCTTTTCCATGACTCTCTCCACTTACGAGTCTTCGATTTGGTAAAAATCTGATTATACTGTTGACGATTGTACGTTGGCGGTTTTCAAAGAAATAATTCTTTTAAAACCCACTATGTGGCGATTTTTTTAAATTGTTTTACCTCTTGTATTTGTTCTTGTTTCTATTGATATAAATACTGCCGAAAGTAAAGCTATTTTAATTGTATAAAGCACATAATAATATATGAATTAGACTCTTACACAGTCTCTCGTCCGTACCGTCTCTCGTTTTCGCCGCCATCTTGAAAATATTGAAACGAGAGAGACTGTGGACGAGTATTTCGGTCCCCAAAGAACGCTGGGTCCAAGTTTTCGGGACCCATAAGTGCTTTCGGTCATTGTCCCGTTACAGTCTCTAAGCGTGGAGACAGTACGGACGAACGAGACTGTGGAAGAGTCAATATATGGATCAGTAGTACCGCCTTGGTGATATGTGTAAAACTTTTCAAAGTATATATTAATAAACAGAAACATGGAACCGATCGACTGGCAGTCGAACAAATATCGAAAGAATCAGTTCTTAAGGAGGCTTTGGGTAGTTTTGGTCTGGCACACCTAGCCGCATTGAAACGGCTACAACTTCGTCTTGAATAACTCGATCTGCAAGCAGTATTCACACAATGTCAGGAAAGGATTAAAGGTTTCAAAATTATCCTTATTGAGTATGAATCAAATTGTGACTTTCTTTCTAACGTTAAGGATTTTTTGATATCAAGTTAAATGACCCCATTTGTTGTCAAAAGCGATAGAAAACATCGATGAAAGCGACAATCAAAAAATCGTCGAACGATTTTTTTCTAAATGAAGTCACTAAAAGATGTATCTTTTACAAATATTATGCTTTAATTTCGCATGCATTGAAGGGTTTTAAGGCATTCAAATAAAAATAAGTACGCTCACAACTATTTTCGCTCACGGCTTATTGTTGATTGTATTGTTGATTATTCACGCTTGAACTCCGTGTCATAGTTGTGAGCGTACTTATTTTTATTTGGAGGCTCAACGCAGAGTACCAACGCATTTTGACCAATTTATAAATGACTATGCAAACAATGTTTACAACTTTGATAGGCAAGAAATATAACTTCCCGAATTTTCCAACAAAGATCCATAAGCAAACACAATAAACACATATATATGTTATCATCTTTGCTTGCAGTACAGTGGGATTTTCAATGCTTTTACAGATATTTCAAGGAGAAAAACGCCGAAAAGATCGAATTATGAATATCAGATATGAAGGAATGGCGAATATTTTCGCATGTCATTGCAGGTGATTTATACACATGATATCGTAGTAAAATTAGAATATAGCATAACAGTCACCTTTATAGCAAAGCTGGCATCAAATAGTCTTACTTCTTCAATAAAAGCAATATCACAACAGTCGCCATTGTTGAGGTAGTTCGCATGGCCCTTTGCAATCATATTTTGCGAAGACTTTTAAAATTGATATTCACTTGACTGAATCGCACAAATGATACAGTGTACATATTCGATGTCAGACTTAAAGTCTGAGCCTATATCGAATCGTTTCAGAAGACGAAAAGACGGATCTTTGACGGTATATCACTCGAAATCACGGAACCACTTAAAAATCCTCTGATCTTTAAAGTGCAACTGAACCCAATTTTTCCGAAATTTTATTCAAATCTACATACATTTAAAAGCGAAATGCAAAAAGAATTTTTTGAATTGGGTAAATTCTCAATTCGTAATATAAATTTGAATTTGGCGCCCTTGCCGAATTTAGAGGTTCCTCGTGCAATTTAGGGGCCTGGGTCGAGTGACGTCAGCTAAGGTACGCGAACTAGCAAGCTATACAAAGCTATAGTAAAGTAAAGGCATCGTTCATGCTTGTTGCTCCCTTGTATTCCTTGTTATTGCTCGATAACAATGATCTTCTGATTTGACCCTTTTTTCCAGTTACAAATAATTTCATGAGCTTTAGAAGGGTTTTAATATCTTCCATTTCAACAGTAGAAGTCCAGCGATCTCATCTCTGAGCGATCACAATTAGTGGGTAAAAGACAGACCATTAGATCGTATATATATTTATTACATATTTAGGGTCGATATCCGTGTAATAAAGCCGTGAATAAAAACCATATCAGTGAAGTGATACGATATCACTTCACGGTTAACTGGGAACTGGAATGTTTTTCATTTTATCGACCTTAAATGTGTAATAAGCAAATTATTACATGTTAAGAACTTGATATCGTTTTTATTCACGAGTTGTTCCGTATCATATCGCTCACTCGCTTGAGGACTCACTCGTTCGCGATATGATAGAAAAACTCGTGAATAAAAACGATATCAAGTTCTTAACATGTGATAATCTCTCTCTATTTTTTTTTTTTTTTTCAATATTTTTTTCACTCTCAATCTTTGCACGATTTTTCTTTTCTGGCATCATGAGCTTGCAGGATGTTTTTGCAACCAAAATGTAACATATGGAATTGATTACAGTTGATTTCATATAACTTCGGCCACTCGATTGCCGAAGTTCGTTCGGGAGTTGGTAACAAATTCCGAAGTATGTAAAGTTTTACGAAGTTCCCGCTTAACTTTGGGACTTCTGAAATTCTGAAAGGTTTTTGAAAGAATCCATGAACAGCAAATGTGGAAAATACTCAGCTGAGACAACATCATTCAAGCCTGTTTTTAAATCAAAACAATGGCCGATTGAGACTCATTCATTTTGGAGTTGATTGCAGTTATAGATGAGGCTGTAAGTTATTTCACAATTCTTCACCTAAAGTGAAATACAGTCAATAATGCTGTATCCCAAGTACACGTACTTCTGACCTGAACTTCAGTATTTTCAAAATGACAAGTTATCTAATGGACATCTAAAATGAAGGTAGATTAGACTCGTTTTCGAAAGAGCCGGATTTTCGATGAATAAACTTGTTGAATTCACTGAGTCAAAAGTTTAAAAAACTTTAAACTCAATATTCTCTTGGTTTTACATTAAATGCCAGTGACGTTCGATTATCTTTAATTATTTATTGAAGGTTTCCCGACGATTTTTATCCATTAGTGGTCGTAGAAGAGCCGTACAGATTTAAAGGAGAACTTTACTTTTTTAACGTATTTGCAAAGTTTCTTTGGCATATCTTGTAACACAGCCAGGGAATAATTCTTGAAAGTAGCATTAAATCGCTGGCATGGTCGCCGCCATCTTGGAAGCTCTTCTGAACACGCAAGCAATCAGCCGTCAGTCTCGTGACGTCATTGCGCGGCCGGTGTTATAAACACTACATTCCGGGTTTTTGTAAGTGAATAGTAAGTTGGCTTCTTCGTGCAAGGTTTTCTGGATAGGATTTGAAATTGTAAACATGAGTTCCTCATTCAGTAGTACTTCTAATATCAGTGATATGTAAAGTGAAGATTTGGACAAGTTTTTGGCCGAAGAATTGGAGGAATCGTTTGATTTTCAGGGATATCAATTCCAGGCAATTCGTCGTCGTTCATCTGTGGTTTCGGATGTGTGGGCTCCCTGTGGTCTCTTATGAAGTTACCCCGTTAATAAAATTTTAAATTATCGAGTGATTTCAGCTTTTCAAAAATACATCTTCTAAGAATTAAATGACTTCAAAATAACGTTTAGTTATTCGCTTCATGAAATTGGAGTGTTATTTCTTCGTCCGATGCGTTTTAAGGCCGGTTTTTGGCGTTTGGCGTGAGCTATGTTTGTGTGTGTGAGAGAGGAGAAGAAGGAGGAAGTGAGGGAACCCTCTCCCATCTCCACAGGGTCAATCTTAGTCACACGGCAACTCTGATTGGTTCAAAACTAGTTAGTTCAGCGATTCCCTTTTAAGTTTTAGGAGACAATTGATGACCATATAAATACATCCGAAATGTTAAAATCGTAGCGCATATGCTTTAACGTTGCTAGATATCCCACATTCCACAGCGACATTCGACCAATAAGTAACGTCGTGTTTAATTCGTCAGCAAATAATAAAAAATATCAAAAACAAAATTTCCGATGCAACTCAAATGAAAACGCATGTTAGAAGCGAAATATGGCCATTCGCAGAGTTTTGGTCCAAAAAACTCCATAACGTTATGGGTTCTCATAGCAGTTAGTGCCCATGCTCGATGAAATGATTGAAAAAAGGAATGATGATCTCTCCGTCTTGTTCTTGATTTGACTAGCCTAAAAGCGGTGAGCTAATTGTCCTATCTCACTATGACGTCACTGCTTGTTTATGTGGGGGATAGAATCGCCAAATCCAATAGAAAATCCAACAAAATTTGCTCCTAGCGAAACAGTTTAATCTAAAATGGCCTGATTTTTAGATGTGGTAATATGTACTTTAAAATATTCTGAGCGTTTCCTGGCTATTCTACTTCTCTTCGTGGATTGATACGGGTTTTAGGACAATTTTCGGTGAATTTGCGTTGATTTGACCCCCTCCCACGACCATGATCCTCTGCGTTTAAACAATAGATTGTTTTGATGTGACGTCATAGTGAAATAGGGTAAGCACCTTTAACCTACTCTAAATGAGGGGCACCTAAATGCTATTCCAAGAATAACGAGGAATAAATTGATGGATTTTAAAATAGCTCAAATGGCAATCGCCCTACAGCTCGTGCATTTTTGAACTTTTTGAAAACCACTCGTAATCCAAATTGCACTCGAAACCACCAGATTGGTAGAAAAACGAATCCATTCTTTCAAGGTTCTAGCAAAGGGCGTGCAGAACAAGTTGCCTAAAGGCATGAATAATCAACATTTATTAACTAACACAGTACTAGTATAAATGAATTTACCTCTGTAAAATTTAATGTTTATGGTTACAAACACTTTACACATCTAAATTCTAAGATCTTGATTACGACCTACCTACCCTTCCCCTAGTGAATACAGAATGCACCTCAATGTAACGCCATCCCTGATAGGATCAATTTATAAAACTTCATTTACAGTAGTTGATGTGTGTTTGTGGACCAAATACATATTAGTTTTGATAACTTTAATAGATCACAACAGAATTTCCTTGTGTTTATTCGTGTGCGGTATGTTGATTTAAAGGTAGATTTATAGTTATTAGGATTCATAAAGTAGGGTAGTTTATAACATCCCACCAAACATCTACTAGCTGTTCATCTTATAATGTACGTCAAAAACAGTCTTCTTAAAGACTGGGTGAACTAATCAGGATATTTACTAATTACATGAGTTCTTAAAAGCCACCTCATCACCATGGCAACAGTCATTGTTCATGTATTTTCTTGTTGACATATCAACACTTAGTCATTGTTCACAGATTTTCTCTACATTGACAACAGTATATTGCTCGTACTTGAGGTGGTTTAGTATCTGTACAGTCTATCTGTTTATCCATTGTATTTCAAATAATTGGTCATATTATTATACTTCATTTGCTTCTTATTCTTATACAATTTCATATTTTTCTTCAGTAAAAGAGACTTCTTGTGAAAACTTGATGGGTTTTTCATCTTCAACACCTGTAACTTCGGTCACCTAGATTAAAAAACCTTCATTATTATATATGCCTATATACTGTACAGTACATAATAAATAGCTTGATAAATGCCCAAGTTCTTATTAATCGCTTGCATAACAGAAGTCATATTATGTTGGTTTAGGAGAATATAGATAGAAAAAGATAAAGGCAGAGTTGCATTAATATTGTTTGTTGTGAATATTGAACATGTCCATTTTTTAAACTTACCTTAACCTCACAGTACGTCTTAGATGAAAAGAAGGATACATTGACAGGGAAAAAGTCCTCTGGATGACCGGCAATGGTAAATTCCATACTACCGCTCTTGTTACTGATATCAATGACAGGAACCTGCCATTCTAGCTGGGATTGTTTGTGGTTGTAGTGATATTCTCCATCTAATTCACCAACAACTGGGCCACCAACACCATGTCTAGAACATCATTTGTGTCAGCACAAGTTACAATGATCAATATTTTACTATTAAAATTTAATAAATGGAATATTTCCTTTCACAATTACATTTTTTTAAATCAAACCCTGAAATAACCCTGGACTGGTCTAAATCAGAGCATGGTTTATTCAAATATTGATAGAATTCGAAATTAGTGTGTAAGGTTTGGTGCGAGGAAAGCTAGAGATCAATCCTTATGATGATTGGTCCGGGAATAAAACCCGAGACCCCAGAGTATGCAATTCTTCATGTACACCTATTTCAAAATATATTGTTATCGTCAAAAGTGATATGTCATTCCGAGAAGGAAATTGTTTCAACTACAAAAAACACTGAATCAGTCTCAATGCTAAGGTATTGCGATGACAAAGTTTTTGAAATAGGTGTATCTAGTGGGTCAGTACGAAAAAGTCAAACTGACAATAGAACAAATCTGTTGTGTTACTTACGGGACTGGTATTGAGATAACCACATCTTTAAGTTCAAGGTTGTCTTGTAACAGTTCATACTCTATGTTCACCTCACACTGTCCATCGTTTTCAGATGGCCAACAGTTTACTGAGATTTAAAAAAGTTCAAAAACAGAATTATTCACTATTCACTAAACCTATATACAAATAAAGATGAGGCGGTAATCCGTGTGGGATGGGCTGGGAAATCATATAACAACATATAGGAACATGCGTAATAGTTAAATTACAAGCCTTGTATGAAACGACTGAAGAAGAGGGCCAAGCCACAATTTACCTATTACGCTTGTTCCTATATACAATCACCTCATGGATTTTGACTTAAGATTTTAACTTTTGAATATCTTCTTGCAGACATGTAATATGCTGCATTTGTTATATAGTTACGACACTTTCCGATATAACGAACAATCTCATTGGTTGAAAGTTAAAGATGACCATGTGACACTAGCTAAATCTAAATGTATCACGACCAGGAAATAAGTCGGGATCTAACTCACACGTGACAAGAAGAGTGGAAATAAACAAGTGCACGAAAAATTGTGCACCCCCCTTTTTTCTGATAGAAAGTTGCCCATCCCCCTCAATTTCACCTGCCCCCCACCCCTGCCATACATTATGAACGCAGCCTTAGCTGATTTTTCGTATTTTCCAAATCCTTTTTCGAAACAAGAGTCTGTAGTTCCTCTCTAGAAACATTGGACAATCTCTGCTTTTTGCCTTTGAGCACCGTTCATACTGGAAATTCCAGCAAAATACCTGCTTCCGCATTTATGTTTGTGATTGGTTCAAAATATCACGCCATCTTTTACATCGATCAGAGCTGATAAATGTACTAGAGTTTATTTAGAACCGCATGATTTATATGGCAAGGTATTCATGGTGGTATAGATTTTGTTCTTCAGTAATTTTTTAAAAGTTTTTTTTTTCATGTTGATTATCCTTTTGAAGAAATCATGTAACACCAACTGTTTTTGAGCACTTCAAGAAACATGAGCTTGTTGATTGCCCTTATGGCACAGAATTAGTTTGCATTGTTCAAATCAAACCATAAGCTTGAAAAAAACCTTATTGTGCTTTCTACGTTCGTTTAGTGGTACAGTATATAATCATAACTATGATAATCTAATTTATGCAGCACATAAATTCGTGAATCCCAAAGGTACTGTTTGTATAGGAAATGGAATTGGTTCAAGTGCAGTTTCAAAGCAAGATTTTTAAGTTGCACGTGCCAGAGGTGATTTTTGCATCCTTTGCAACTGCACGAGAACCCATTTTTAAAAATTAATTTTGAATTTGATTTCGCATTTTTCACAGTGATTTCGAAAAAATCAACAAGTAGCAATAGACCATTAATGATCGAGAATTTTTGATGGTCATATTATAAACAACATAATGTCCATAAAAGCTCTCTCTCTATATGTATATTCATTATTATACTGTATATATAAGAAAGAAAGAAAACTGAGAAAATAAGACCCTAACTTTGAGATACATGTATTTTATCAATGTAATTCATTGTCTAACTATACTGTCTTGATATTGTGTTTGGTTGATCGCTCAAGTTGACCATTTAGAAAAGATATGAATTCGGACTTCTGAAAAAAGCTCTAACAAACTTCATGCCTACTGGGGGCCGAATGTTTTTCTGGAAGTGAGAAACGAGCGAAAGAATCTTACCCACTGAGTTCCCAAGGATGAACCTGAATACATTGTTAACCAACTGGGACATACACCAACATCATGATTATTGATCACATGAGTTTCATAAAAATATACAAGTATCATGATGATAAAAAGAATTTTCGTTTTCAAATTGAAGATGGTCCAGACTGTAGAATTCTGGCTGCTAAGGGAACCAATCATATTGCAGTAATTTGGTCAGTAACCCCAGCTTGTTGTAACGAAATGAAAGCAAAATTTGTTAAGGGGGGTTACCACCCTAATATTATTTTGAGTACTGTAGGTAGAAAATAATACTTACTTGATAAAGGCATAAGGCTTTCGTCAGTTGTTTGTAATCTCCATCTTAACAAACCAATATCATTGTTAATAGGGAAAGATTTACCAGCTTGTTTGAGTCCAATAACATTCTCAGATGAAAACAACTTCTTGTCTACATTTGGATGGGTCTATAAACAAAACAAGCACACCAGATATAAGATATAATATGTTCTATTTCCATGCTTTTTGAATCTACAGTGTAGGCAACATCAGAAACAGCAGAAACAACAGCATCGGCAACATCGGAAACAGCAGGATCAACAACAGCATCAGCAAAGACAACAGCAGCAACAACAAGAGCAGCATTAACGACAGCAACAGCAGCAACAACACAACAGCATAGGCAAAGACAACAGAAGCATAGGCAAAGACAACAGCAGCATAGGCAAAGACAACATCAGCAGCATCAACAGCAGCATCAGCATCAGAAACATTAGCAGCAGCTAATGAGGAAAAAAGTAAATAAAGATCGGCCTATAAACTGGTCTACCTAGAACAACAGAATAATGGTCAAGCTAGCAGACTAGGTGGTGGATAGTTTACCTGGAGCTGAAAGCCTTTATTATCATTATTTTCCACTGTCAGCTTGATTTTTGCAACTTCACTATTACTAATTCTAAGAACCACAAGTCCTCTGATTTCCATATTCTGTAGACCACCATCACGACCAGCTGTTAATGTTATCTTTTCCTCTGTTTTCAAGTGAACACTGAAGAAATAACACAACACAAACAGATATTATAGCTGTTATTGGTATAGACCCTTTTAATAAATCCATGTTAGATGCCAATTTGTTTTTTCCAGGTCAAATTCATTCAAAACAAATAAATATCAAAAGAATACATTTCAATTTGAATGCAGAAAATAAGGTGTGGTGTGTTTATTAAAAGGGTCTAAAGACTACATGAAAAATGACCCACAAAAATACATTCAGATCACATTCTTAAGGTGGCTTATAGTATATAATTTTTGCCACCAAAACAGCCATTCACCTATTAAGCACAGTTTAGTTTTTTGAACACACATTTTGACCCAAGAACTCACTCAAGACAGGTTATAAGGGGTTTATTTAGATTGCCCTTCTGGGTCAGCAAGGAAGTTGATCAACACTATATCTACTTCTCTATGTCATGCACACATGAATACCATTAATTTTAACACATCAGTTCTCTTTAACCTTAGCTTACTTATTGGCACTTCTACCCATTGCCGCCACGCTATGCCTCTGGAATTTTGCTCACAGCCAACACACGTTCAAACTATCAAAACAGGGTTGACACATGACCAATCTCTGAATTTGGCTCATGTTTGACAACCTACAATCTCTGGTTGACACATGACTAGACTACCCAAACAGATTCAACATATGACGAGACTGCCGAAACAGGGCTGATATAGGACCAACAATCTGTGAATTTGGGTCATGGTCAACAAATGAGCAGACCGCCGAAACAGGGCGGACAAATCAACCATAAAATCATTTGATTTACAGTAACAGTTGAAATACAAGCAGTGAACTATATACTATGCCTTGCCCTGAGGCTTCAACAATGTTGAAGAAAAAATCAGGCATAACTCAGCAAATGAGGCCAAAACCTAAGATGTTTTTGCTTAAATGGGCAGTTAGCAACCTGGGGGTGTGCAAAGTGCTTCTCGTCTTGGTATCACACCTAAAGCATGCTAATTTTCTGTGCTTACTACTTTCATAGCTGTTTTAATGCTGAAAATAGTATTTTTTTTCTAGGTCACATATTGATATAGGATGAAAGTTGGTTTGCATTTCAAAGTTATCAAATTTACCATGATAAACAAATTGCTCATTTTTCTAAACAGGGTTCGTGCTGGATCCTCAAGAAAAAAAATCAAGGACTTTTTGAGGATTATTCAAGATTATAAGGGAAATTCAAATTATTTGCCTAATGCTTTGTTCATTGTTATACTCGACAACGGACAAGGCCTCCTAATTCTGAAAAAAAAACTGTTCTAAAGTTGGAAATAACATTAACAATAGTCTTTATTTAGCAGCATATAGTTTTTAAATAGCAGCATAAAGTAATGGAGATCATACATGTAGCATGAAAAAACTTTAGCCATCTAAGGTTTTCTCACACTAATAAAAATGCCTCACTGGAACACATGAATATCCTTTGTATAATATGGTGCTCCTATTATTTCTAAACATTATGTATGCATCACATACCTTGACATATTGACGACTGGTGCAGCAGCAGGTTTAGCTACAGACTTCTGTTTGTGACTAATAACCTCTGCCATAATAATAAAAATACTGTGTAACTGGACAAAGAACATTTCACACATAGATAATATTTTAGTCTCCTCTGCAGCCATCATTAGTTTACTGTAGGTCCCAGAACCTAACGCTCTCTTCCTACTAACAGCTGCTCGCTCAAGCACTACTTTACTTTTAAATGGAGTTGACCAACGAGAATCATGCTTCCATTTTCTGGAAACCCTGACATTAACCTTGGCATACGTCAGGGTTTTCAGGAAATGGAAACCTGATTATCAATAGTCAACAATCAGCAGTACTGGATAGATGTGGTCAATTTTATGTGTATTAATGAGAAGCATAGCAGCACCATTCAGAGCGCGTTGAAGCTTCTGAGGCTTGTACTTCGGCAAACCAAAGAGAAGCGCTATAGTAAATCAGTAATCAAGTACCAATTTCTAAAGGAACCCCTGATCTTTGTACTTCCATTAATTGAAGATAGGTAGAAATGGTAAAAAACTGACTGGGTTTCCATACTAGAACACTGAGAATGACATTCAATAATGTGTAAGTTTTAATGCTTGCCAGAAATGATTTTTAAAAGTCTTAAAAGACTGGATAGCATTGATAATGGCTGCATAAGAGACAAATAATGTTTATCCCATCCAACATTTGTTAATTAAATGTATAGTCTGGTAAACATAACCCAGCATACTGTAATGTATGCAAGCTCATGATTTACCATAACTGTGTTGCTCTACCTCATATTTTTACAGATCAAGCCACATAATGCTTGGACCTGCCTTATTCCTGAGGGATGTCATAATAGACTAGTTATCAACATATGAAAACCATTCTATGTCAGTATTGTTCTCCTACCTGTGCCTTCGGATCGTAGTTTATCAACAAATGTATCCACATCTTTGGATTTACTACCAAGCTTCATAGCCTTGCCAGAACCAGCAGCTCTAAAAATCAAACAATATCATATATTTAGAGATCATGAAGGAGCTCACTGTTGTGTATACTATACTGGCAGTACAATAACTGACACAGACAAAGCTGTGCATGTACCACATGTATTCTATTCGCAAGAAACTAGTAGAGTTTTATGAATGCTGCATTCTAATTGGTCAATCAGTGAGAGACCAATAGTGCAAAAATAAAAATAGGCAGTCTATGACTAAGTGTGGCTACAGTCGTATTGCAGAACAATGTTGGTGAAAAGTAATTTGCTGGGTTTGTGAGATAATAAGTGTATATTTTGCTTTTTATGTTTTGAAAGCAATGTACAAAAATTATATTAAAATAAATCAACTCAAATTTTAGAGTGAGAACTGGGAAGAGTAAACCAATTGAGTTGCAATCTTGGATTCAAATGTTTCAGGTTTATACACCCAATGCTTTCTACTTTTTGTTTATTTTGATATCCGTGAGTTCTCCATTGAATGACTAAGTTTCTTGAAGGAGTGGAGTCTGGAAATGATCTAATGTTTTTAAATCCTCTAATAGTTTTTGGCTAAAGAAATTTTAAATCATGCCTCATTGCACATCTACTTTGAAAGGACTGACAAAATGATTGTGGAGTTGATAGACAGGGTAAGGTATTGTATGATAGTATTATACTAGGCTAATTTACTGTATTTGAAAAAAATTTTAAGACTATATGGAAAACATGTGGGAAGGGGTTATCGATAATTTCTGGAAATACATATCCCTGGAATTATGTTCCTGCCTTAAAGGCTACCAACTAACCTTGTTGGGTAGGTTGGTTTAGAAGCTGGTGTTGTATCTATAACTGCTGTTGTCTCGATGTTAGCAGCAGAAATCTCTGATCTAGATGAACCACCACCGAACCCACCAAATCCTGGCATGGTCATCTTGCCTCCACGACCCTTGGCTGCTGCTACTCTTGCTGCTTGGAGTTCTTTTGCTTTTTTCTTCATTTCTTCTTTGGCTTCTCTCTCTTGTGTCTAGAAATCAAAGGAGACAAAAAACACCATTCAATAATCCTCAAACAAAGGAGGAGAATTTACCAATGCAACGATTCAGTTAATAAATATCACTACATAAGATTCAAGGGAGAGGTGATGATAACTTGTGAGCTGACAGGTCTTATTAACCCCCATACTGCAATAGAGTAAAGTGGTTGTGTAATACACTTTTTTCAAATTTGTAAATTACTCAGCATTAGCCTCATTTTAGTGTAACAGTAACAGTGAAGTCAAGAATGCACAGCTTCAACAATACAGTACAAAAACTTTGAAATTCTACAGATCTGACTTTGAAAATGGAACATTGTCAAGATACCTGTCTGACAGCCTGGAAAACCTTTTCCTCATGGCTGTCCATTTCTGTGAATGTCCTGATCTGTGCCAAGTTAACATTCTCACGGTATCCAAGAGCAACAATTTCATCAAAAGCAAATATCAAGGAAAAGGCATTTTCAACTATTTCTGATTCCTCCATTGCTCGGCAGTACTCTGGAATCTACAATGTAATCAATAATGGTGGGAGCAAGGGTTAATTTAAGGACAATGCTATAATCATGGGTTAAGACTAACAAATGTTTGACTCTGCTAATTACAAAAACATTGCATTTCCTCCCTGTCCAGAATCATACAGCTGTATGTGTATCATGTGTTCTGAATTGCTGCAATAACAGACACTATTATCCATCCTGGCCTCTTGGATGGAAGAAAAGGGATAAGTGAAGGGTATTGGATATAGATGGAGAGCAAGAGCTTGCAATAATCCTGTTGTTTCAGTATTT
Source organism: Actinia equina (assembly GCA_011057435.1). Classification (NCBI taxonomy): domain Eukaryota; kingdom Metazoa; phylum Cnidaria; class Anthozoa; order Actiniaria; family Actiniidae; genus Actinia; species Actinia equina. The sequence continues at coordinate 95,438 of WHPX01001308.1, read as the reverse complement.
TCCACCTCCAATCAATGACTATATTACTAGTCAAAACTTTCTGATCCCCAAGCATGAAAACATGAAAATTTAAAAAGCGTCACACTAAACATGTGAAAGCAGAGGCCAATGCAAAATGGATCCAAATAATAATGTGGAGGGAAAATATTGACCTGTCCAATTGCCAAATTTGGTAAACATTTAGTGCATGTAATGAAACATGGCAGTCATGCCTTTATTGTTACTAACAGAGTGTATTTATTTCATAGAGATTATCACATCTTAATAGCTTGATATTGTTTATATTCACTAGTTTCCATATCATGTCAGGAATGAGCGAGTCTGCTACCAAATGAGTGATGTGATATGAAAAATAAATGAATAAAAATGATGTGTGATAAACAAACATACCACTCTGGAGAACAGTCGTAGTGTTTCAAGATCTTCCAGGATATTACTGTGTTTTGTGGTAATCAGAAGCATATACAGTTTTTCAAGTGGCTGATACACATATCGCACACTCTCTGTCTCAACAAATGTATGTTGCTTAGTCGTGTTCCCAGAATTCATCAGTTTGGGAAATGCTGCCAGAAGACCCTCAATTCTTGATCTTGTCATTTCAACGAATTGACGAGAGATAATTGCTGGAAAAGAAAAATCATAGGGTTACTGTAACCCGCCTATAATTAACAACATAGCACAAAATACATGTATATCAGTAAATTTTTTTAAAGTGTTAAAAATCATTTATGGCAACATGAACAAGTTAAAATTTTTATTGGTGACCCTCCACAGGACTCCAGGTAATAACACAGACATGCGTGTGATGACACAGCACACTTAGCATGTGATATGCACAAAATTAATAAGAGAAGCAAAGCTGACATGTTTGCCTTTGTTATGCTCCCTTAACTTGCTTTAACACAGGGGAACATTTTTATCCTACAGAGACACAGCAGAATTTTCATGTTTGTCATGGGTCAACTAAGATAGCGGAAATCAGGTTGCGACTTGGGAACTAGACACTAAATAATTTACATTGTATATTGTTTATTGATTTACATAGTATTCATATTATAAAATTCCTTACTTCATGATAATTGGCAGTTTTTATTGTTCAGTAACACAAAATAAGTTTGCTTGTAGTAGTTTCTGTAATCGTTCACAGAGACATATGCAAGGACATAATCAAACTTTTCACACCTTTTGATGTTCACATTTTTAAGCAACAAAGTTATTTTTGAATCAAGTAGTAAGAAAAAGTATATTTTTTGTATTCTTGAAAATGTAAATTTTCAATTGAGTGGCAACTTTGGAAAACCTCATAATTATCAATAAAAATTATTATTATTAATTTTGCCCTACATTTGTTAAACTGGTAAGCGTATGGTTTCTTGTAAAATTCAATTAATAAATTTTACTGGGCCCCATACGATTACCTATATTAACAACATACATGAAAAAATTACTCAATTCTGATTATTTTAGAGCAATGTTGTTAAAATGAAATACAGTGCAACAAAGTGAACATGTAATTCAGTGCAGAAAAGTGTAACAGTACAAATTAATTAATTAATTGCTTTTGATTGGATAGTAAACAATAGAAAATTATTTCAGCCAATACGCCAATAAAAATATTTTTATATTCAACAAATAAAGCGAAACTTTGGTTTAAAATTAATAAAATACTCTTCGAATTACATGCATTTGAAACCAAAATCGTTTTGAATATAGTTGGTTGTGAACTAACAAATTTCATAAAATATTATAAGTTAAATATTTCACATATTTTCGTCTCTTTTGTAATTTTTTCATGTACATCATTATTAAGTAATAACACGATTTCTCGTTCAATTTGGAAATGTTTGCACTCCTATGTTTTTCAAAGAGCCAAAATTGCACTCAACCTATGGTCTCAGGCAATTTCGACCTTTGAAAAACACACTCCACTCATGCAAATTGATCCCAAATTGAACATGAAACAGTGTTATTACCAATTCTTGGTAAGTATATGATAAAAACAATTAGTCACCTCATGCTCTGTGAATATCAGGGAATATTTATATGTACTCTTTGCATTTGGCAAATAATTTTTAAAATTACAAAAAATTGACAAAAATTCAAAAATGTCCCTAAGATTCTCAAATACAAAGAACAGTAAGTCTGAATTAAACAAAATGGTTCAACCCAGAGAAAATTCAATAAAGATTCTTAGGAATAACCAACCTTTTCCACTTTTTGTACATATTGCTGAGGCAAGAAGCACCTAGAAAACACAATATCAATCAATGAGATTTCTATTAAAGCAAGACGATCAGTTTGGAATGATCAAAAACTTCACATGATCTATGATTATTACTTTAATAACACATTCATAAATTGAGATAACGAGGTATCTTCGTTCCGGACAGGCGTTATAGGATCTCATATTGTTATAATTAGCGAGAGAAAGTAAGGAAATAATGTAAAAATACAAAGGTTTATGGATGTAAAGCCAGTGAATGTCTCCTTCATATTTCCTCCATTTTGACTGAATCTCAAAGAAGATAGGACACGTAACCATACTAGAAAACCCTTAACCGTTAAGGAAAACTATCGAATTATCGCATAAATGCAAAGAATAATAGTAAACCTACCATTTTGGGAGAGAAGAGACGTTCTTCTTCAATTTAAGGTTATTTTTTTGCCTGTTTTAGTGAGTATTTTCTTGCTCTCTATGGCCGCCACGTCCTCAATACAGTCGTAGAGCTGACGAACAGCATTCTGGGAAATTGCATCATGCATTGCGAGTGGGGGGGGGGGGGGGGGGGAACACAGGCTTCCCAGGCTCTCAGTTTTTGGATTGGATGATGGGCCTCCTGTGTCGTTCATGCATGGCCGCATAATAGGCCCTTTGCAGTTAACGGTAGCCAGCTAAGTTAACGGTCACTTGTCTGTACTGGTGAGCAAAAAATTTTATTTTATCTTAAATTAATGATTCTTTATAAATACTCGTAAAGAACTGAATGAAACGATGTGCAACCAGTGTGTTACGAAATGCAGTTTTATTACGATCTCTCGTAGCAGGTTGTAGACATTTTGTTGGCTCACCAGTAGTATATTTCATCTATGGGAATCAAGATGTTTATTCATTTGCTCTCAGTGAATTAATCAGTTTGGATTTATACTGAGCTGCAAGGGCCTATTTGTTTAAGTTTTTTACGGACTGCAATTTTTATAGTCTTTTTACTGGGTTGCCTGTGGCAGCTTAGTCATAAAATGCGTCTGTTTATTTAGCAGGTTACCTGTAGTAAACAGCTCATAAAAAACATTCGTTTTTTTACTGGGATACCTGTGTAATTCTTCTTTTTTCTTCTTCTTCTTCTTCTTTCTTCTTCTTCTTCTTCTTCTCCTCCTTCTTCTTCTTCTTCTCTTTCTTCTCCTTCTATACTATAGAACTGCAGAGCCGCAAGAACATTTGACTTCTGTTGAAAATCACTTTCTTCACAGGCGGTCCTCTACACGTCGTCTTCTTATCTTCACACCAACAACCTTCAGAGAGTTTTGTTTGATAGCATACAATAGGCTAATCAATATTATACCATGCAAGGCATTGAGTTTAATGAAAAAATTATTGCTCTGCATGCTTGTTACCCAAGTTTTAATTTTATTTCTGACTTATTTATTTTATTAATGTAATTTTCCAATGAGGCAGGTGAAAACTTAATTGAATTATATTAAGTTCCTGACAAGGTTTATTACTACACACAATCACAAGATTAAAGTGAATGGTGAAAATAAAAACGAAAAAAAACTTATTTTTTAAAATTATTTTTTTAAATTCGAGATCAAGATAATTACCTCCGTTATACGAAAGAGTAAGAATAAAAAATCAATAAAAAATGCACTAAAACTATAGTCGTCGAGAGCGTACATAAAAAAGTCAAAGTCAAAAATGTCAAAAGTTCAAAAGTCAAAGTGATTTCGACATTTCGTCTCGAGCGACTTTGTCCACATCCATGATGACGCAATTAAGCGTCAATAAGAGGAAAGACACACAAAAACTGAGATCGATTTTATCTTTTTTTTTGCCGTTATTTCCTACAACATAGCAACTCCATCAAAAGACGTCCGGTAACCTCCCGCTATGCAAAGTATACACAAACGGATTGAAAGTGGAATTTCATGGTTCGAGTGTTCGCACTGTAATATTTCAATGAAAGGACAAGTTATACATCTGATTTATTTACATTTTGTGTAGAATTAAGAATTGTATATAATTCTCCTCGCTTGTTTGTGTTTTTGTCTTTCTCCACACTGTTTTATTCGGCATTCTTCTTCGTGTCTACGAGCTCGAGTTCAGAAATGTTGCACTTTTTGACAGAAGACTTTCCCTGATTGGCAATAGCAATGCAATTATGGCGTTGTTTCCTACATCGAAGTAACCCCATCAAAAGACGGCGAAATCTTTCGCTCTGCAAAGTATAAACGAACGGGTTGATAGCGGAATTACACGCAACCGGCACCAAGCTAGCTACATATGGAAGACTTGCAAAAACGAGTCCAGTGTCATGACTGGCAAAGAGATATATCAAGATATTTGGAAGCCAGCAAACAACATATACAACACTGACAATGATCATCATCTTGGTAACTCTCTTCCTTGACTTCAACAGAGCTAGTTGTGTACCTTGTACTTGGTGTTGCTTAAACCAAAGAGAGTAGACGACTCTGCTGTACAGAACAAACATGATGGAAATAGGAATGACTCCAACAAAAACCAACCAAAATGTGCTGCAAGTAGTAGAAAGCCACATGAGCTGCATTGACCATTGTTGCATGCACAACTGTACCTCTGTACTGAAGTCAAGTGTCCATAATGTAGGAAAGTTAAATAGCAAGGCGTAAGGCCAACAAAAGATGACGGTCAATTTAAGCCTTTTCATATTTAGTTTCAGCTTGATAGAGTAAGGATGCAAGATTGCAAAATATCTTTCGCATGCCACAGAAACGAGAGTTAATGACGAAGCAGCAGCACCTATCCAAGCAAACGATCCACCAGTTAACGCCTTGCATAATATTTTTCCCGCAACGCCGTCAGGATGAGTGAAAAAGAAGATGAAAACGTACTGTGGAGCAAGGAATATCCCTACCATTATATCAGCTACAGCAAGGTTGACGAGGAGATAGTTCATTGGTGATTTCATGGATTTATTGGTCAGAATGATGAGTATGACCAGGATGTTCCCTATTACGTTAGCCACTGTTAGGATAGATAGAGACACAGCAACTACTACTTGGGCCGTTGTGTTATTGGTATAAAGTTGAGACATGGTTGGGCTGTATATCATTTATAATTATCTGAAAATATTTACAAATATGATTTAATTCAGAAGTGATTGATGTATTGGTATGTTGTTTGGATTTGATAGGAACCACTAAGAAAATGATGGGTTCTACTTCGTACAAGACAGGGGAATAAACTTATAGTCATGAGCGTCTGGTGTAGAAGAAATCTATGTGTCCGTAAGAAAGTATTACTTCCCCACTTCTCTAGACGCGACAGATATGTATAATAATGTATTTGGAAGAAATGTAAAAAAGAAAGAAAGAAGGAAGGAAGGAAACAAGAAAGTAGGGAATCAGAAGTAATGAAAATGAGAAGAAGGGAAGAAGAGAGTCACACTGGAGGAGATAAACAAACCCAGATTTTCATTTGTGATTTTCCCTTGGTCGTCTTTTTCTTTACTTGATTTTCTTATTCCTCTTTTTTTTCTTCTTTTTCTTCTTCTTGTTCTTCTTCTATAGGACTGAAGAGCCTCAAGAACGGTTGTTGACTTCTGTTGAAAATCACTATCTTCACCGGCGGACCTTTACACGTCGTCTTCTTATCCACACCAACAAACAACAGAGAGTTTTGATTAATAGCATACAATAGGCTCATCAAATATTTATATCATTCAGGGCATTGAGCTTAATGAAAAAATTTATTGCTCTGCTAGTTACCCACGTTTTAATTTTATATCTGACTTATTTATTTGATTAATGTAATTTTCCATTGTGGCAAGTGAAAACATAATTGAATTATATTCAGTCCCTGACAAGGTTTATTACTACACACAATCACAAGATTAAAGTGAATGGTGAAAATAAAAGAAAAATTATTTTTCTCTTTTCTCTTTTCTTTCAGCAACCTCTACTTCGTACAAGACAAGGGAATAAACTTATAGTCATGAGCGTCTGGTGTAGAAGAAATCTCATGTGTCCGTAGGAAAGTATTACTTCCCCACTTCTCTAGACGCGACAGATATGTATAATAATGTATTTGGAGGAAATGTAAAAGAAGAAAGAATGAAGTAAGCAAGTAAGCAAGAAAGTAGGGAATAAGAAGAATGAAAATGAGAAGAAGGGAAGAAGAGAGCCACACTGAAGGAGATAAACGAACCCAGATTTTCATTTGTGATTCCTTGGTCGTCTTTTTCTTTACTTGATTTTCTTATTCCTCTTCTTCTTCTTCTTTTTCTTCTTCTTGTTCTTCTTCTATAGGACTGAAGAGCCTCAAGAACGGTTGTTGACTTCTGTTGAAAATCACTATCTTCACCGGCGGACCTTTACACGTCGTCTTCTTATCCACACCAACAAACAACAGAGAGTTTTGATTAATAGTATACAATAGGCTCATCAAATATTATAGCATTCAGGGCATTGAGCTTAATGAAAAAATTTATTGCTCTGCTAGTTACCCACGTTTTAAATTTATATCTGACTTATTTATTTGATTCATGTAGTTTTCCAATAAGGCAGGCGAAAACATAATTGAATTATATTCAGTCCCTGACAAGGTTTATTACTACACACAATCACAAGATTAAAGTGAATGGTCCCTGGCAAGGTTTTATTACTACACACAATCACAAGATTAAAGTGAATGGTCCCTGGCAAGGTTTTATTACTACACACAATCACAAGATTAAAGTGAATGGTCCCTGGCAAGGTTTTATTACTACACACAATCACAAGATTAAAGTGAAAGATGAAAATAAAATTTGGAAAAAATAAATATTTTTTTATTCGAGGTCAAGATAATAAATTTGCTATGTGTTCTTTGACATTTGGTATGTAACAAAACGGGTATTGACTGTTTGACTGTTTGACGGTAACCTTGGGAAAGCGAGTGTGTTTTGTGGGGTCAACCAGACGGAGATCAGTTCCCGAGGCGAACGCTCTAGCTCGGGACCACAAAACTCACTGTTTCCCTCGGTCTCAGTCAATAAGTGTTAATTAATAATAGCGAATGCTAGAGTTAGACCTAGCATGCGGGTCAACAAATGCATCAATTCAACAACAGATATTGATGAACCCAACAAAAATGACCGTCCACCCAACAGGATTGGACTCATAGCTTAGTTGGTAGAGCATCTCACCTGCATCGCGGAGGTCTTGGGTTCGATTCCCGTTGAAGCCTGGGATCATTTTTCCAGGTCTTCCTTTACAACTCTCGCTTATATAGATCGCGTATATAGATCGCTTATTTACTGTGATGATCAACATCTAACATAGTTTTGAAATCTCAATTTAATAAACTTTTGATATATGGTTTTACACAAATAAATCTTATATATTGGAGGCCCCACTGCAAACTATACTAGTTGATAATACCACGGGTAAACTCAAGTCTCTCCTATTGCGGTTTAAGAAACCCCATTGAAATGGAGCATTCATTTGTTTTTCATTACTAAATCTTATATATTGTAAGCCGCAATGCAAAATAGTTGACAAGACCAAAGTAAACTCAATAGTCCATTATTGAGGTTGAAAGCTTCCTTGAAATGGGGATGTAGTGTGGCACTGCAATGATTTACTACCAAGTTACAGTATTTGATTGGCGGATTTATATGATATTGATTGTGCGGACACACTAATGGGACCTCTTGAAGAAAGCCACCAGTCACGAGTTAAGTCTTGTGGATCCACACTACTTTGATTGACAATTTGATGACGCAATTAATCGTCAATAAGAGGAAAGACACACAAAAACGTAGGTCGATTGTATGGGCGAGCTCGACTGTCCCTGCAGAAAAGTTGCACCTTTGTCCGAAGCTTTCCCTGATTAACAACAGCAATGTTTTTTTGCCGTTGTTTCCTACAGCACAGCAACTCCATCAGAAGACGTCTGGCTAAGCAAAGTATACACAAACGGATTGAAAGCGGAATTTCATGGTTCGAGTGTTCGCACTGTAATATTTCGATGAAAGGACAAGTTATACATCTGATTTATTTTCATTTTGTGTAGAACAAAAAATTGTATGTAATTCTCCTTCGGCTTCTTTGTGATTTTGTCTTTTTCCACACTGTTTATATAATTAGTACAATACAACATAATATGGACAACAAAATATACACGTGCAGTTTTCATCGATTTAGCGAAAGCATTCGATACTGTTGACCATACCTTTCTCATGAAAAAAACTTTATATTTATGGCGTAAGAGGATGTGTCCATAATTGGTTTAAGTCTTACTTGTCCGAGAGAACTCAAACTACTAGTGTTAGTAATCATATGTCGAATAAAGAAGCAATTAATTTTGGGGTCCCTCAAGTTCTACATTAGGTCCTTTACTCTTTCTCCTCTACACAAATGATATTAGTATAGCCTCTAATATTTTAAAATTTCATTTTTTGCAGACGATACTAATATACTTCACTAGAATAAATAACTTTATTTTATTCCATTCAGCTCGTAACAAACCAATAAACATTCATTGAACATTAAAATCTTGGATTATGAACTGGTATATACAGCTTGAAAAAAAGAATTATGTGAAATATCTTTGTGTTTTATTAGATAGTACATTATCTTGGAAGCCTCAAATTGATTATATAAGCAAAGTAGAGTAAGTAGAATAGCGGGTATTCTCAGTAGATTGAGACATTTTGTTCCAAAAAATACTCTAATCAAAATGTAAAAATCCCTCTTACAGCCGCTCTTGATATATGGAATATGTACCTGGGGTCAAGCTTGCAAAAAGCTTACTGATAAATTGCTCATTCTACAGAAACGCGCTCTCAAGGTCAATATTTTTCGTGAAATCAACTCAAAGTGCAATACCAATATTTATTGAACATGAAATTGAACATTTCATGTCTGTAATGAGCTATTTTTCATTTTCTACTTTCAGTGAACTACTTTTCATTTCCTATTCAGCTCTTTGTACTCTGATTATTAACATTTATTTATTTATTAACATATAAAGACGTCTTTGTAAATCTACGTGTATATTCTGTGAATTTAACCTGCCTAGACTAGCTTTAGCTATATGCAGGTTATATGGTTTTTCTTATTTGTATTCTTTTATTTCATCAATAAAGTAAAGTATCTAAAGTATCTTTTGTTTTATTCGACATACTTCTTCGTATCTACGAGCTCGAGTCCAGAAATGTTGCACTTTTTGACGGAAGACTTTCCCTGATTGACAACAGCAATGCAATTATGGCGTTGTTTCCTACATCGAAGTAACCCCATCAAAAGACGGCGAAACCTTTCGCTCTGCAAAGTATAAACGAACGGGTTGATAGCGGAATTACACGCAGCCAGCACCAAGCTAGCTACATATGGAAGACTTGCCAACACGAGTCCAGTGTCATGACGGGCAAAGAGATATATCAATAGGATTGGAAGCCAGCAAACAATATATACAATACTGACAATGATCATCATCTTGGTAACTCTCTTCCTTGACTTCAACAGGGCTAGTTGTGTACCTTGTACTTGGTGTTGCTTAAACCAAAGAGAGTAGATGACTCTGCTGTACAGAACAAACATGATGGAAATAGGAATGACTCCAACAAAAGCAAACCATAATGTGCTGCAAGTAATAGAAAGCCACATGAGCTGCATTGACCATTGTTGCGTGCACGACTGTACCTCTGTACTGAAGTCAAGTGTCCATAATGTAGGAAAGTTAAATAGCAAGGCGTAAGGCCAACAAAAGATGACGATCAATTTAAGTCTTTTCATATTTAGTTTCAGCTTGATAGAGTAAGGATGCAAGATTGCAAAATATCTTTCGCATGCCACAGAAACGAGAGTTAATGACGAAGCAACAGCACCTATCCAAGCAAACGATCCACCAGTTAACACCTTGCATAATATTTTCCCCGCAACGCCGTCAGGATGAGTGAAAAAGGAGATGAAAAACGTACTGTGGAGCAAGGAATATCCCTACCATTATATCAGCTACAGCAAGGTTGACGAGGAGGTAGTTCATTGGTGATTTCATGGATTTATTGGTCAGAATGATGCAGTATGACCAGGATGTTCCCTATTACGTTAGCCACTATTAGAATAGATAGAGACACAGCAACGGCTACTTGGGCCGTTGTGTTATTGGTATAAAGTTGAGACATGGTTGGGCTGTATTGATTTAATAATTATCTGAAAATAATTACACATATAATTAAATTCAGAAGTGATTGATGTATTGGATATGTTGTTTGGATTTGATAGGAACCGCTAACGGAAAATGATGGGTTTGGATTATTTTTCTCTTTTCTTTCAGCAACCTCTACTTATTACAAGACAAGGGAATAAACTTATAGTCATGAGCGTCTGGTGTAGAAGAAATCTCATGTGTCCGTAGGAAAGTATTACTTCCCCACTTCTCTAGATGCGACAGATATGTATAATAATGTATTTCAGTGGAGGAAATGTAAAAGAAGAAAGAAAGAAGTAAGGAAGTAAGCAATTAAGAAAGTAGGGAATAAGAAGAATGAAAATGAGAAGAAGGGAAGAAGAGAGTCACACTGGAGGAGATAAACAAACCCAGATTTTTTTCCATTTCAGATTTTACCTTGCTCGTCTTTTTCTTTACTTGATTTTCGTCTTCTTCTCCTTCTTCTTCTTCTTCTTCTTCTTCTTCTTCTTCTTCTTCTTCTTCTTCTTCTTTTCTTCTTCTTCTTCTATACTATAGAACTGCAGAGCCTCAAGAACAGTTGACTTCTCTTCAAAAACACTATCTTCACCGGCGGTTCTCTACACGTCGTCGTCTATTGCTCTGCTAGTTACCCAAGTTTTCATTTCATATCTGGCTTATTTATTTTATTAATGTAATTTTCCAAACGCAGGTGAAAACGCAATTATTAGTAAGTCCGTGACAAGTTTTATTACCAAACTCAATACACAAAAAGTATATACTTAAAGAAAAAGGAAGAAATATATAATAAAGGGTATTAATTTTGAAATCGCAATTTCATAAACTTTAAGGTTATATATGATCAATAAGATTTTGCGATGTAGTTTTTCGATAACAATTCTCATATCATAAGCCCCACCGCAAACTAATTGAGATTATCCGTGATGTAAACCAAAGTCTCCACTGTCGATGTTTAAGAAAGGTTCCTAGTACGAAATGAGACATTCGTTGTTTTTTTTGCTATTGGATGCTCAACTGCAAACTAGGTGACAAGAGCATTGTAAACTCTAGGCTCCATTATTAAGGTTTATTATACGACACACTCTCAATTTCCAAGTGTTGATTAGGACCATTCTTTGAGCGCAATTACAAAGCGACAATGCACCTCTGTAGACCAGTTTTGACAACGGTGTTTTTTGCCGATGTCATCGCGAGGAAATTCTCTGCTTTTCCCTGTGTTCGGCTCACGTCAGTGGTTAGAGTTCGCGATGATTAAGTTTGCGTGTTAACAATAAAAAAAGTTGCTTTTCATGGACTCTTTCTCATTTTTCGTGTCATAAAATAAATAATTTAATACAATGTATTGTTGTTAGATTGTTTGATTGTTAGATTGTTAGATTGTTAGATTGTTAGATTGTTAGATTGTTAGATTGTTAGATTGTTAGATTGTTAGATTGTTAGATTAGATTGTTAGATTGTTAGATTGTTAGATTGTTAGATTGTTAGATTGTTAGATTGTTAGATTGTTAGATTGTTAGATTGTTAGATTGTTAGATTGTTGATTGTTTGATTGTTTGATTTGCTACAGCAAATGTTTCTTGTAAAATGCTACTATGCACAGTTGAGAAGTGCAGTAAATAATCATGTCTACCTTGTTATTCGATGAGATCATTCAGAATTGTTGCACTTCGTGTTTAATTACCGGTAAAGACGTTTTCATAGAAATCCGCCATTTTGTTTTGGAATCAACTAGTTTCAGTCCCAATCTTGGTCAAAATCGTCACTTTCCTACTGCATGTCGTAGGCTTTTAAGCCAAAGTTTAAAATGCTACGACAAGTCTTGAGGCCGCATTCGTCAATTCGCGCGTGGCAAATCGTGCCGTGTAAATAGGCCTTTACCAATTTTGACATCCAAATTAGAGTTATGGAAATATGTCGTATGCGGAATCTCGACCATTACATTAGATTGCACAGATTAAGAGGTGACCTGGGCTAAAACGAGGTGGAGAGAACAAAATGTGCCAGAGAGGATGCATTTGAAACATTGACCTGGGAATATTACCCAATCTTTGATGGCTTCACAAATGAAGAAATTAAGAACCTTTCAGTGGAAGCGCACAATAGGAACGAATAGATTGTAATGCAAAAGAATGCATGGAGTGGCAGAGGAAATTGCTGAAAGAATTGATGGAGCACCTATTTTGGGTGAGTTTATTCATTCACAGTTGAGCCCATCATTTGAAGATTCTCATTTTTTCAACCAAACTTACATAAAGGAGTACAAGCATGCAATAGCTAACAACAAGCCTTCTGTTCCTGGATACCCCTATATGCAGAATTAATTTGAGGTCTTTATGCAGAGGCACGTTCAGTTAGGTGAATTGTATTTGGAGTATATTCCAGATTCATGTGATCCAGCTACAACGTGAATATTGCCAAATCCCACAAGCACCTATAATGGAGCGTATTCCACGTCCTTTCCCAGTTAAGGCAAGAGAAGGTCATTACTTAGATGTTTACAGTGCGCCAACTACAACTGAAGATGGATCACTTCTTTCCAAGAGTAAGAGTCAAGCAACTTTTAAAAGCACTCTACTATAATATGCTAAATATTTCAATTGATGAAGAGTGAATTTGAGGCCTAAAAATGCCAGGTTTGGGGATAGGGGGATGTCTCAAATTATTAAGTTTCTATAGGGGGGTCCCTGAATTTTTATAATTGAACAAGAGGGGTCTTGCAAACATTTTCCATAAAGGATAATTTCTCTTCAGTCCCCCCAACAAGCTTTTGTGAATGCTCCCTAAGATCACTTGAAATGCTAACCCCAAGATCTCTTTCGGAGTAGCAGGTTTCTAAATTATCGCCTTTGATGAAATACGGTGACTGTGTAGGATTCCGCTTACGTGTGATGCGCTTACACTTGCTCTTTTTGCGGTTGAATAGGAGACCAGACGATTCTGACCAGTTAACCAGGTTTGTGAGGTCTGTCTGCAGAGCCGCGGCGTCTGTAATGTCGATCCTTTTATACATCTTGGTATCATCAGCATAACAGGCAATGTTTGATGACATGACGATATCTGGTAAGCCGTTGGCAAACAGCAATAAGAACAGCATCGGTCCAAGAATAGAGACTTGTGGAACACCTGATGTCACTGGTAGTTCATTTGAAGTGGATCCGAGGATGGTGACAAGCTGTCGTCGGCCAGTTAGATATGAGCGAAACCAGTCGTGTAGCCTGTCAGCGATGTTGAAACGGTGTAGCTTATCAAGCAAGAGGGCATGGTCAACTTTGTCGAATGTCTTGCTCATGTCGAGGTAGATCACGTCTGCTTGCTTGCCATTGTCTAGTTGTGAGCCATTGTAGCCTAGTACGGTTGTTAATTGGTAACGCACGACCTGCCAGGTATGAATCCGTTGGACACGGTTGATGTACGTGGTCTTTCAGACGTGAGTAGAGATATATATTGGTCGATAGTTTTCCACCAGCTCTTTCTTTCCCTTTTTGAACACTGGAACAACATTACCCAGTTTCCATTCTTTGGGTATCGTTTCGTGTTGTAGTGATTTATTGAACAGACGTGTCAAGGATGGTGCGATCTGTTCAGCGACTTCCTAACTAGACGCGCTGGTATACCTTTTGGTCCACTGGCTTTATTAACACCCGGGAACATTCAGGGAAGTGTGAACTGCCTCGGTCGGGATCTCTAACTGTTCAATCACTGGACCTGGAATTGCAGCAGAAGGTAACGGGCTGAGGTCTGATGAGGAGCTTGTGAAGACTGATACGAAGTAAGAATTAAAAAGTTCAGCCATCTGCTGCGGTGTAGAAGCCGAGGAATGATGTGAATTCTGAGAGACGGTTTCTGATGACATTTCTTTAGGAAAGCTCGCTGATTTAGGTTTTAGCTTGAAGATAGACCAGAATCGTTTGGGCTGTAACGCCATGGCGGAGTCTAGAGTGCCAAAATACTTGGCGCTACTCTCCCGTATCATATGCTTTGCTTGAGTTCGTAGTCGGCGGAACTTTTCCTTTTGGTCATTTGTAGGTGTCTTTTTCAGCTTCAGACGGGCTGTTTCTTTTTTCCCTTAAGATATGTATTATATCTCCAGTGATCCAAGGTGGGCAGGCTTTCTCTCTAAGTGATTTCGTTGGGATGTGATCGGTGACTGCAGACGAGAATGTACTTTTCCATTGGAGCCAGTCGTCGTTAACATGTCCATGTTCTTGAATGAGGTTACTCAAGTCAGAGGATTGAAGTGTTCGCCGAAGACCATCGAGATCTCCTCTGCTGTAGTCAAGGACAGTTCGCTTGCGTCTATTGTTCTCCCTGTGACTTCCGTATCGGGAGCTCCGGTTTTAGGCAGTGCTTAAATAAATATATATATATATTATATTCTAACCCGACACCATCACTCCAGGCGTCCAATTCGCCCATGTTAATTAAGATATGGGAGAGCCAATTCCAGAGGCGCGATCGGGAGGTAACAACCCCAGCCGAGTGAAGCAGTTGGTAATCGCTGCGGGGAGGTGGGTGGGGCGTTGAAGAGCCGACCACTAAGACCGTTAAACGAAGGTAGTTAAATTATTCATTCTGAACAGTCTATTGAGTGAGAATAGGATCGAACTTACACTTCACGTGTATGAACCTCTAAACCCGCGATAAAGTCTTGTTCATTGATATACACACCTGAAAACTATTGAATAGCACAGGGAACCCAATCTCTGAAAAGTACAACTAGTAACCACGAGTTCGCCACAGGGTGGTTTGATGTAATTTCTTTTCCCAGCTGTTAAACAAACTTAAACCAACCATGATACAAAGAAATGAGATACTTTATTTGTATATATAATCTATGGTATTTCAATTACAAGTCAAATGAGAGCAGATTTATTTGTGGTTCAATAAAGTTAGTTTTAACTCAGGCCGTTCTCACAGAAAGAGAATACTTGAGGAGAAAACAAGACAAGTTTTGCTCCAATACTTTACGATCAAGGTCAGCCATGTTTTACATTGAGTGAATGTATACTCTCTTTATACAGAAAGAGTAACACAACAGTGATTATATCTAAATGCCATGGGTTATGCTTATACCAACAGCATAATTCAAACTGGGGTTGGTGTAACGATATTGTGATAATGATTAAAGAATCTTCAGATCTAGCTTTAGTTTACTTAGGAAAAGGAAGATCAAGGTTTCTTTTTTAGCTTTAAGAAAACCAAGATTAACTATGGAATTCTCTGTTTATTCCCAAATTGCTTTTTATAGACAGATTCAAGAATTCCTTGCAGGCGCAAGAGCAAGGAATCCTTATCTAAATTCTCCCTAGAATATATTTAGGCTTATAATGAAGAGTCCAAAGGGGAAATTATATTTTAATTATGAGTAGTTCTTTCTTACTAGCAGACAAGCCTTCCACTATCTTGACAACTTTTATCAATAAATTTCAAGCACGGCACCCTTGTGCGGCACCGTTAAGTTATAAAAAATGTTAATTCAATAAAAATGTACATAATCATGTTAGTCATCTCACTCAAATAACCTTCAAACCTCCGTAACAATGTCTGTCTGTTCGAGGCTTCTGACTGTCAGATGAAATTAATAAAAGTATGAAAAAACCTACGATAAAAATAAAATTATAAATTTCTGCTTTTGGCAATTACATTTCCTTAAAAGATCTTATTGTCAACAGGACTTTTAAAGCACTAAAATTCAACACAATCAAAATGGTTTCGTCGGTCTGGTCGCCATTTGTTTAATCGATTGACTCTGGGAAGCCTTTGATATTGTAAATATTAATTATCATCATACAATATAATGAATTATTACTCCTAGCTTGGTTGTTAGGTGTTTCTAGATGTGGCCTCTTTGGCTGCTAATATGAGAGGTACCAGGCTTGCTAGAGGCTTGGCTTGTTTAAGGAATGGGTGCTGAAAAACGACAACACTGAAAGTTACGACTTATGAAAAATCAGATAATTACTTGGCCCATAAGATGAGTGCGGGTTTTTACAAACTCGTGCAATACACACCAGCCTAATACAAATTAGTAAACCCTAATTCCATTGTGTACTTTTGTTGTCGTTTCACTATTACACACTAACTATTGGTATTTGTTTCACAGATTTATGAAAATCACAATGGTTAAATAGTCAAGATAACAAATGAAACGTTTCAAGCACAAATAAATAAGATGTGGTTTGAAAACTCAAATAAAGGAAAAAAGCAAAATAGAAAAGGAAAAGGAGGGGAAGGAAGGCAAAAAAGGGAAGGAATGAAGTAAGGAAGAGCTGGAGGAAGGAAGAACCAAACCATTGTATTCAGTACTATAGCAGTTTGTTTCAGTTTCTTGCTAGCATACTCACGAGTAGAAGCTCTCTAGCTGAAGCTCTCTTTTCTACATCCATTTCTAATGACTGTGCAAGAAAGTCTTTAAATACTGGAGACAGTCTTTCTGGGTGAGCCAGTTCTGGGGTGCCATTCGTAGCGATCAAATATAATGCCTAGATAGGGTAACAAACAACATATCAGTATACCCAATCATCTATTTGGATGCAATGTTTACTTTAATTTTAGAGCACGTCGCCCTTGAAAAAACCATTCTTTGGTTGAACTCTATTATGTATAACTGGTAAACAAAGGAATAATACTTAGAGTAATTGCAACACAATCTAAAATGGAAAAGAAATAATAAATGCTTTACGGTTAAGGTGGCTCTATAGGGTTTTATCTGCGCGCTACCATGCAACTTCAAATCGCAAATACCCGCCACGCAAACGATCCAATACTAAGATTGTTTTTGAGAGGTTTCAAAGGAAAGATGAAATTTTCGAAAGAGCATATTCTTACTAAAATCAGAATTATTATAAGGTCGCTGTTGAGCGTTGGTGCGTTTACTTTATTGCCTATTTTCTGCATTTTTTGTTTTATTTTTGCTTTTTAAGAGTAATAGTCCGTGAGGATCGAGCAAATTAAGGATACGTTGGCCAGTAAACCTCACGAATTTTGCTCAAATTTGGTATATAAACTTGGTTTCGGGTCCTACATACAAAGTGGATGATTTTTTGCGCAAAAATATTTTTACGACAAAATTGGGGGGGGGGGGGGGGGGGTCAGTTTTGGGTCCGTGGTTGGCTGGTTACGAAACAGTTCAAGTACTGTTTTGGTGGTGCTAGGGAAAATAAAATATTTTTAATTTCTGAAAGAATTTGTTATCAAAATGAACCCTGGTTTATACTCTTTCTTTATACATAGTAAAACCTGGGAATTATTTAAGACGGTTTGTCAAACGACTCCCATTTGCCTTGGGAATGGGAAGTTGGGTGGGGGCGGGGGGATATTTTATATTAAGGTACCTACCCTTAATGGATTTTCATTCAGGTATGGTGGCTCTCCTTCAACCATTTCAATTGCCATTATACCTAAACTCCAGATATCCACCTAGAAACAAATGAGTACATCAGACATATTATTATGCACTACAGGAGGACCCTTATAGGGTGGTACATGTACTGTATATCATACCCTTGGTCCATACTGTTTTCTTGTTACAACTTCAGGAGCCATCCAGTATGGTGTTCCTACCATGGTAGAACGTTTATTCTGTTCTGGTGTTATGGTAGCACAGAAGCCAAAATCAGCTGCAAAAATATGAACAGTAAAAATTTATCTACATGGTATGGGGTTCTTCAGATCTTTGTTTTGGGGCCTTTTTAGAACAACAGCTGCAAATCTCACTATTTGTAGGCATTTGACTTCCACTACCATAATGCTTCGCGAATTTTCTTTCTTGCCGTAAATCCTCTAATTAGAACCCCCTCTCAA
Organism: Actinia equina; assembly: GCA_011057435.1. Lineage (NCBI taxonomy): Eukaryota > Metazoa > Cnidaria > Anthozoa > Actiniaria > Actiniidae > Actinia > Actinia equina. The sequence goes on along the minus strand of WHPX01001308.1, from coordinate 77,245 downwards.
ATAAGCCCCCCTCTATTAAGCTCAGAAGGGTGTGACTAGTTTTTGATATTTTGCGTCTTTAAAAAGTTATTGAATTTCAGAGTTGGAACCTCGAAAAATTTCGAAATTCTCAAAATATCAAAAATCGCTCACACCCTTTTGTAGATTAACTTTTACATATTCGCATAATGAGGTTCTTTTGGCTATACGCGCTAACGCTATTTCCATTAATCCACCTTTACGGAACATACCCGATTTGTGTTAAAAGCTAGGCATTGTTTCAAATTAGAAAATCACTTTGAAATAATATTATTTTCGAAATCTTTATCATATGACCCTTAAAACGATATATAGTATTAGGGGTTTTTGTCGTTAACGTGTTGCGTAGATAGAGCTTAAGAGAAACATACTCCTGAAGGTCTCCAGTAACTTAACAAAAGAAAGTGTGCAGGCAGTCTGGTAGAAGAGGTCTATGGTGTCCCATTGTTGTCATTCATTATTACAATATTTTTTCCTTCCAATGGTATTCCTATTTTTATTCTAATTGTACAGCTTCTCATTAATCCCATATAGGTAACTGTCCAATTATTTTCTTAATTGGACAGGTCTTGTTGATATGGGATTAATAGACAGCTATATAATTAATAGGTAATGGGATTTCATGTTCCCCAATCGAGAAATAATTAGACTTGAAAAAATTTCTCTGACTGCCAAATTGGACTCGGCCTACGGCCTACGGCGTCATCCAATTTTGTCAGTCCTTGGAATTTTCCTCGTCCAACTATTTCTTAACGGAGTCCTATTACATATACGAATTTATTCTAAGTCCTATTTTGATGTGAAAATAAGTTTAATCTTACTATCAGATTGAAACTAAAGTGTTATCATTCGTATGTCATTTTTCAAAATAATATTTAAAAAATCAACGTCGTTCTTCCTATCAAAAAAAACCCCCATCTCGTGGCCTATTGTTATCATTATCAAAGTATCCCACCCATTATCCTTCGCGCGTAACCATGTACGACAAACAACGATGGTTGGAAGGACAATCAACGCTTGCAATTTGACTTTATAATATATATAGGGTTTATAATATCTATGAGATCAGTATTTAAGTATTTTACTTACTCAGCTTGACCTGTCCATCCATTCCTAAGAGTATATTATCACTCTTTATATCTCTATGAATGACACCATTACTGTGTAGGAAATCAAGGGCCTGTAAACACTAGAAAAACAAAACCCATGATTCAACTACAAGTCAACTTAAATAAAAGAATATTGTAGGTATGTATATGCCATTCCAGCAAGAGAATACAAACTAAGAGAAGGAATCCCCACGCCCCATCATGAGCACTCTTTGATGCTATTTTTAGATTCTTTGATGCTATTTTTAGAGTCATTTATTTGGGGGTTTGTTTTTCTGCATGCGAACAATGTACTCGCTCTACCCTGTTTTCTTTTGTTTTTCAAAAAAACCGTAAGCAAACAGCGTAGAGCGCAGGCAGTAGTAGGCTTGTGCAAAAACAAACTATGGCAAATGTGATTCTAAAAATAGCACCAAACGGTGCCTATGATGGTTACGAGCATGAATACTAAAGATTCCTTCTCTTAGTTCATTTTCTCTTGATCCCAGTGAATCACTTGCCATATGAAGCTTGCTTTGAGTTTCTACTGAATCTTCGTAGTACCTCCACACAATGACCCTATGCCTCGAAACTTTTGTACTCGTTGAAGGATTTGGTACAAGTAAGTGTAGTAGCATGTAAGGCACCTTACCTCTCTACATACAGATGCTATCTGTCCCTCATCCATACATGTTTCTGTCACCACATCTGTTAATGATCCACCTGCTAAGTATTCCATCACAACCCACAACTCTTCACCAACTAAATAGCTGTCTACATAGTTTACAATGTTGGGGTGCTTGTTTTCCCTCATCACTAGAATCTCGTTGATAATTAGCTCCTGTAAAAAGATAGAGACAAATTAAGTTTATTGGAAGATAAAAATGACAATATTTATAATGGCTTTACGGTCTTTCGCATGCTGTGAAAGTAAAAGTCGATTCACGATTCACTCGATTCACGGCAGTTGTGCAACATGAACCAGGCAAAAAGCTTTAGAAAAATCTAGACTTACATTCAGTTAAACTTAACAAAAAGGGAAGGGAAGGGAAGGAAAACGGATATATTATTAGTTTTTAGACACCTTGTTTATGTTTTCAGTAGAAAATGTGTTCAAACCAAAATTTTTTCCACAACACATCCTAGTAACACTACATAAATCACTCAAACAATCCTATTGATTTTATGGCCTCAGTGCTTGGGGCTAAGCTACTAAGGCTAGAGCTCTAAGAGGGATTTATTTCGCCGAGAAGAGAGAAATTGCTAACCCTTTGTTTCCAAAAACTAATATACTCCTAGTAAATCTAAATCTTTCTCTAATTTCTCTAAATGTATGATGATGTTAAAGGACTTGCACTGTTTAATATTTGTAATTTTCTTTCTAGTAAGTAGCATCCACTCACATAATACTAGCATAATACTAGATCATCTGCATCTAAAAACTTGTACACAAAATATTTTTGAACCAATCTTCCAAAAAAACTTATTTTCTTGTTTTGGCGTTTCCTTATGGAATCAAATTCCAAATTCTATACGAGATTTCATGTCAAAACCAGCTTTCAAAAAGAAAAATTAGACTACTTGTCTTTGCTTCTTCAAATTTGGCCATGAGGTTGAATACTTTTTTCTTCTTACTAGTTGCAAACTTTAATGTTTTCATTATTTTATATAAATCGTTATTTTCTTAAATATATACTTATGAAATTCTTTGTGTTTATAAAGATATATATTTAGTCTCATATTGATCCCGTTAATTTGCTTAGAGAGAGAATTTTGTAAAATAAGCTAGACATTTGTTTTGTTATTTTCTTGCCTTTTAGATTAGCTTTGCTATTTGCGGGGAGTGTATTATAATCATGTAACTAAATTCAATTTGTAAATAAATATTGTATCGTATTATAGCATGAAAAGAAATATATCATTCAAAATAATACCTTCTTAGGTTGCTGAGACAAGTTCATTTGCTTGATTGCCACCTAAAAGAAATGGAAAAAGTCAATTTAACACTGCATATGCTGGTGTACAGGTCAACATCGTGTATAAGTAAACCCCTAAGTGATGTGATTTCATCATTGACCATATGTGTGAGTTGAGACTGGCGTTCAAGTTGTCCGAGCCTAACTCACACATAGTCATGGTTCACTTGCTCATAATATAAGCTTAGTCACCTGGTGCTAAAGTCTATTCACTACTTAAGGGAATTGTCAAACCAATAGCATAATAAAACTTAATAAACAATAAGTAAAGCTTTATGAAAATATTTGTCTAATAGAGTACAAACACTATAAGTGTGTAACATAAGTACCACTAAATACTGCTAATCCTATTGTTTCTATTGTTTTTAGAGTACAAACACTATAAGTGTGTAACATAAGTACCACTAAATACTGCTAAATTATGCTAATCCTATTGTTTTCTATTGTTTAATTAGGACTATTTACTACTAAATAGTGCAAAGTGTTGCACTTTTAGTGTTTGTACTCTATTTCAATAAAAATCAATTAAATGTAAAATTGCTTGAACCACTAAAATGCAGTTTGATGTTTTATAATGATAGAATAATTCTTGTGAACCTTTTCTATGACTGGGTTGCCTGTACCAGCCCAGCGATAAAATGCCTTTCCTTTTTTGTCTTCCCCGTCTCACGAAAAGTGCAAAGTTGTGTAAGAGTAACCAAATATGGATATGAATGATGTGTTCACAGATTAATGGCTATAGGCTGGCTTAGCAGCCGAGGCTGTAAATCCGGGCTTCAGAAATAATAAAATTGGAAGATTTCTAGGATTGGAATCCAGATATTTATGAGTATTAACAAACTACACAGTCGGTAGTATTCCGGCTTCAATCGATAATTATTTTTTATCACTTCACCAGAAGTTTCAGTCTAAGAATAAATCCTATGAAATGCAATGGCTGTAAAAAAATACTTTGCACTAATCAAAGGCATTGGTAAGTTTGTTGGTGTTACTGGCTTGAAAGTACATCATGTCATCAAGAGAAACAAACATGGTGTGGTGTTGCACTGGTTTCATTTGCTTTTTTACTGGGTTGCCTCTGGTAAATCAGCAGATAGTCTTTTGCTGCGTTAAGATCCATTCACACAGTTTGATTTTATGATTCTGAGTATAAGCCAAGGTCAATTCTTTAGACAAGCTTGTTATTGGTATTTACTTCATGTAATGGACAACATACCTCATGACCAGTTGCTACTTCAATTGCAGTGTAGACAGTGCCTGAGGCTCTATTGATGAATAAATATATATAAATGAGCAAGTGGATGTATAGTATGCTGAATGGATAAAAGAAAAAATAAATTGATTTTACAAATTATGGACGACTCGATGTGAAAATACAACTGATATTAAAAACATGTGGTCCTCTTTTAACGTCTCTAGTTGGTTTGGTCAACCGCACCATATAAAAGTCTAGCCATTTGCAAATGTAGTTATAAAGGCAGTACCTTTTACCCAGCTATTTTAATACCCCAAGTGATAGTTCAGCCGCTGCGGCTTGGAACGCACGTCCTCCTATTAATTATCCAATATCAAACATACCCTTGTCCAATCTTCTCAAACTTAGTGTACTTTCTCTTGGGGTCACCAATACTGACAATAGTCCCTATAAAGACAGTCACAACCATCAGATACTAAAATCCAACTCCATATTTAGAGGGGGTGCATTTGTACAGTGTTAAACTTGTGGCTGCCCCTTTTAAAAAAAATTCAATTGCAAGGAATGGACCACCTGAGCTATACAAACTTAGGCTAACTAACAGCATAGGTCAAATATCTGATATAGCTAGGGATTGAAACCATGACCTTGAGCACAACAGATCTATGCACAGCTGGGCAAACTGGGGGTCATTGTATATGTTTGACTCAGATGATATGAAGTGTTCTTTTTGTACGTACTAAGTCTGCATATAATTTCTTCATCTGACATCTTTTTCTTTTTCTTCTCTCTTGCCTGTGGATGAGGTGCTTTGCCAGTGTGTTCACTCACTACACAAGCAAACAAACAACAAATAGAAATGTCAAACTAAACATGTATTACCAAACTCCCTAGTTACCAAGGGTTACAACAAGGGCCTTAGTTCTCAAGGGAAGGAACAGGACTAAGCTAGTTACCATAGTGACAAAAAAGTGCTATGCCTAATTTTCATCCAAAATAAAATAAAAACAAAATAAAATAAAATAAAATGGAATAGGGTTCTTGCTGAGGCATGCACTTCAAATGACTATTCAACAAGTATTCAAGGACCCAAAGATGATTTTTCAAGGAGTATATTCAGCTAACTAAGCCATGGTTGTACATGGTGTTTGGGAGTCTTCAAGGAGTTCATAGCTGACTTTCCGAGTCATTTCCAGTAACTCTCATAAAAGTTAAGTAACACCTGGTTGATATCAAAATTTTTGGGCAACTAGATCTAAGCAGAGATTCAAAGAGTTTTCAAGGACTTTTGCTAAAATCGTAAAATTCAAGGATTTTAAGGAGTAGCACGAGCCCCGTTAGAAGTTCATTTTTGTGGAGGTAGGAAAATTGGAGAGCTCAGAGAAATGATTTTGAAGCCACAGGAGAAAAGTAAATACAATACTGAGACTAGCACGACTCAAACCCAAGTTGCATTGGTCAGTCTAAGGGAGTGCTCTCACTAACTATGTTGCCAAAACTCAGATAGAAATGCCCATGCCTTAACAATTCAGGCTCTAGGGCACCTGACTAGTGCTAAAGTTTGCTATTTTTGTCTTAATTTTCACACCACTTAAACTATTTCTTTCCATTCCAAATCATCTGACCTCCAACTTCTCCAAATTCAACTGTAAAGATGAATATTCTTTAAATTCTTTTAAAGGTTGCAGGATGTTCTGTAATGATGCTTTGTTTTCAACAGAAAGTGTAGTATCTTCTGCCAATTAAGGTTTTTTCATTTTATCCTCAAGCTTTATACCTTGTATTTCTTGGTTGCTATGAATTATTTGAGCCATTTTATGAATAAGTATGTGCCTGGTATATTGTTAACAAGGTACATATAAAGTAATAATAATAATGGTAAATAGAACTGAATAAAATAATGAGCAATCATTAAATAATCCACCAACCTTTTTCTTCTTCAGGTTTAGTTTTGATGGGCTCATTTGGAATGTACTGCAAAGAAAGCGAAAGAGTGTAAACAACAACAGGAAATAAATAACACCAGCAAAACTGCACAGTTTTTAAAACAATACTAACACACACCCCTCAAACTTTCATTACAGCTTTTAATTTACAATGTATGGTCACAATTCCTTGACTGCCCAGTGTTTATGTTCGAGTATATAGGGCCAAGCTACTGACCAATCATTTTGCAGTTGAACAAAAGCTAATGAATTTTGTGAAGAACACTGCTATGGTAACTACAGCTGTAATGTGTGAAAACCCTGATTGATACAGATCAATATTGGAAAAAGCATGCTAGCAGATACTGTTGAGTACAACATTAAATTATCAAGGCTCATCATTTAGGATGGGGTTTGTATAAAGGGAGGGGCTACCAAAAAGATGTTGTTTTAAAACCCAGAATACAAAAGCCCCCAACCCAGTCAGACATTATGAACAGTGTACTAGATATTACCATCGTCTGCTTCATAGGTGTTAGCTAGCATAAAACTTGATTAAAAATGGTAAATCAGATTTGCTTTGCTGTTTGATCTTGGAATTACATATCCTATACTTATATCTTCTTCTTAGCAGCTACCCGATTTAACCCTCTGGACAAGGAGGCTGTTATAGTTACTTGAAATATTACAGGGACTGAGAAGGGGGTTGCAGTCGGAAAGGGGAGCTATAATTTTTGCTGCCCTTTCTGCTGTTTCTTTGTATTTTGTGTTCAAAATATCAGCTAGTTTCATACTCAGTATCAAAGAAAAAAGAGGAAAATTTAATAATCAATTACAATCATAAGTTATAAGTATGTCAAGTCAATCTTAGCTGACCTTTGGGATTCACAGAAATAGGATAAAATAATAGGAATAGAAAAATAGGAAAATGTGAAAATAAGAAATAAATGTTTACCATTTCCGATCACATGGCATTCCCTTAAGTATGGTGCTTTGTTCAGCCCTGTTATGCTTGAGAAGGCACACCATTACAAATGGAACTTGAACAAGGAATATCCCCCTCAGGGGAATGACATATGGCATAAAAAGTTTAATTTAATGTTATGCCCACATGCCCGACAGGCCGGGTGTATTGTCATACCTTAGATTTAGTAATTTCAGGCCGTGTTGGGATTGCTGGTGGTAATGCTCCTTCATCTTGTCCTGCATGGTTCTGCTGTGATGCAATAGCCTATTTGCAAATCAATACATGGTTATCTTTCTTGATAATATCACTCTTGATATATTATTCTGGTAGCTCTGCATTCGTTATTTTATCGATAGCTTTAAGTGCAAAAAAAAGAACTCATAAAGATTCCTTCTTAATGTTTCTCGTAACATAAAACAGTGTTGGTAACAACCCACTTATCAAAAGTAAAGTTGAAGTAGTACAACATGCTTATTTCATGTTGATATTCACTTTGCTGGGAGGATTATCCAAATAGCCCTGGACTTCTTAGAGTAATGTCACAATAGTTGAATTTTATTTAAAATTTTTTATTTAAAATGTTGCAGGCAAGACGGCACATAATTCATACCATATGGTTGTTTTTCCACTTACATTATTAGCTGTTGCATGGGGTGGTGGTGGTGGAACATAAGTCTCTTTATCAATCTGGGGTCTTGCATGAGTTGTTTGTCCTGTTCAACCACAACATGCATTTGTCATTATAATATCAATGTTACTGTGTGCTAGGTGCATTCTTCAACGCCTTTAGATTCACCAGCTATAGTAACTATGGTGTATAGTACTAGATTTCTGCTTCACTTAGCAAACCAGTATCTTTACAACAATAGAAAACATGGAATGAAATCAAAGTGTTTGGCTGTCTAAATACACCAATATTTGTCAAGAGATCCAAACGAGAGTTTTGAAGAATATTTAAAGATTTCCTTTTAAAAGGTGACATTATGGTTAAAGTCCTGATTAAAGTAAATAATTGGTTAATATAGTGTATTTTACTTTTCCATCTTATGTATATAGTTCTATTATATTGGTGTATTTCTATCTGAAGAATTAAAGCTGTCAACAGATCCCAAAGAACGACTGCATGACCAGTTACTAAACTACAGCTTTGCACTTAACCATAATTGTAGTGTGAAAAAAACAAAAGTGCTCAATCTAAAGGCAAATATACAATAAATCAGCAGCAAGGTTTAAACTCTGAAAGAGCTTTGTAGTAAAGAAAGCCAATCACTTCAAATCCATGTGAGCAATTGAAAATTAGAGACCAAAGACATTTTGAATTCTGTTTCAGCTTTGATTCTTCCCAAGGCCAGAGCTCTGATTTCCTGATCCATAAAACACCAACTCATTCTTATTCCTTAAACTTGGTTAGTTCTTTTCTCCTCTGAGTAAGGAGTGCAGGTACTTTACTGAGATGGTGTGACCTTAATACATGTTAGTTGTAAAACATTAATAAATGATAAACTAAAGCTTAAATAAAAAGCAATAGAGTTGATAGAAGGTAATACTTTGTCAGAGTGAAAGAGACCCTAGGTTTGGATGAGAGCTGATGCTGAAAGATGCAAGAAACCAGTAGCCCATTAGCCTTTGCCACAACCATGCACTTTACAACTGTTCCTTTATGAAATAGTCAGTTCAAAGACTGGTTTGTGTGCAGAATACATTCTTTCTCTACACAATTTAAAGAATTACTAAATCTTGTATGACAATATAAAAAAAAGTGCATGCAACAAAAGAACTTTAAACTTAGCTGGTATTAAATAACTGGGGTTAACACAAATAAACTATATTACAGGCCTGTCAGAAAAAATGATATGAAATTAAATTTTATTAGCTTTTATATTTATCGCTTAAAATAATTTTAAATAAATTATAGTTATACACACACACCTATATTCAAAAATGTTTGGATAAAATATATATGTATTCTAGTACATCATATTATATCAGAAATTATTGGATACCGTCTCTGAAATTAATGTCCAAAACCCTGAGTCATAGACAACTTGGAAAAAATATCAGATATCCTAAATTTCCTGATATAATTTTGATATACTTTTATACATACATTTTATCTAAAACGTTTTGAAAACAGGTGTGTGTATATATATATATATATACCCTCGATTGAAAATGGTTGTATTAAACATTTATACATACAAACAAGTATCTAATTAGATGCAAAAACATGAAAAAATAAATAAAAATGAATAACTTTCTACCAGTTCATTCATATTTTAAGAGTAGCTGTTGCATATTGCAAGTTAAGTGCTGCGTAGGCAAGAAGGGTATTTACGATTGCTGTTATCGTTCATCTAGAGCCTGCCTCTATATTTGATTTATTTGTCATAGTTGTACATGTAGCTAACCACAATAACGCTGAAAACAAGTATAGCTGTCTCTAACAAGTACATATATAAGAAAAAAGGCTACATGAGGTCATACGGGTCAAAAGCAAGCTGGTATTTATATAATACTAACTTCATTTAGGGAGAACATCTATGTAGAAAATCAAAGATTAGTGTTGCTGCTTGCCTGACAGCTCGCTGCAAAAATGTTTTTGAGAAGTTTTATCCATAGAGAATATAAAAAAAGATTTGAGCACAATGAGATATATATTATTTAACATTATCATTAGAGAATTTTTAGGCATGTTTGATGTGTCTTGCATCAAAGTAAGGCATTAAAGTATTTTTGTTAGCTTTCAAGGTACAACTATTTCAAAAAAGGTTGAAGAAGGGAACTGCGGTCAGTGATTGCACGACTGAAAGGAGCTGTAGGGTAATAAGAATTTCTTTATAATCATTTCTTAAATACCTATACAATGCCTGCACTATTCAGTGAAGGCCTTAGATCTTGAGTTGATGTGTCCTAGTATGACCTACAGTTCCTTTCGGTTGTGCAATCACTAATCACTGATCACCACTCGCTACTTCAAACATTAAAAAAAAAAAATGTATGTACATGAAAATATTTTAGGAGTTTTTTTCAAGTTTTGCATCTCATTAGATATTTGTATATATGCATAAATATAAACTACAACCTTTCTGCAATTGAGTATATATATAATGCAAAATAAAAGTTGAAAGCAATTTAATGTTTTGGGTTTACTTGTAATAGTAGTTTATATTTTATGTAGTCAGTGTGAAATATCATTTACAATTGAATACCTTTATTGGATTCTTTTGGAGTACGTTCTGAATGATTAATCAGAGGTTCTGACCGTAAACTAAGTGTTGATTCTAAGTCATCACCAAGTGACGCAGGAGATGATTCCGTTAATGAACTCGTATCTGAACGTGATGCAGATGATAGTCTTTCAGGTGATGCATGCCTTGGTTCTCCAGACATGGTGGGAGAGGAATATTTACGACCAGAGTCATTTAATTTTGTTATTGTCTCTTCATTTTGTTTACAGTTATTACAATTTGTTTTAGAAGGCAGAGATTTTCTGCGCTTCTTGGACAAGCTTCGTTTGAGTTTTAAACGAAAGCTTCCTTTACGGTTTAATGACTGGGTTGTTTTAGGCGAAGAGCAGCCAAAAGGGGAACATGAAAGTGACTTGGTTGCATCTAAAGCAGATGGGCTACTGGTGGTAATTGGCGGTATCCCCCGCCTTGAAGGTTCAGAGGAGGAAGAAGAAGAAGAACGATGACTGTGAGAGGCTATAAGTTAATAAAACATGCTTGGTTAAATTAGATATGCAAGAGAAAATCAAATACTGTGCATTAATCAATGTTGATACACTTATACACAGTATTAAATATGCCTTGGATATTAATAGTTATTAATAATTGATAAGTTAGTAACATTTTAAAAAATGGGTCACTGTTAGAATAATAAAAATTAGTATTATTAATATATAAATCATTAATTAAATATCAAAATTAAAATTACAAGTTATATTAGTAAACAAATTAATTTATTTCTAAACAGAAGGTCATATTTTAAATTTGAATTAGAGTTTTATTTTAAAATAACACAAAACAAGGTTTATGTTTTTTCTTTTATCTTGGATTTAAGTTTAATTCTTTAGTTTGATCTTATCTATACCCTAAGCATCAAAAAGTGTACATCAAAGCCCCAGGTTTTGAAAGCTGTTAATCGTTTCCGGAGCTCCTTTCTATGTTAGGTACAAAATATATGAAGTAATGAGGTGACTATTCTCAAAGTCATACTGAAGATAAGGCTCTACTCATTTTGTCCTAGATAATATCATTGTTTTGTCAATGGTGTCTTTACTTGAATTCTGTTAATACATACTAATGAAAGACATCTGTCAATCACAATAATAATTTGTATCAGTAATTTATGACTGAAGTTTAATGAGACTATTAGAGTTATGGCCACATTCAAAGCACTAAATAGTTTGAACCTCGATTGTAGATCTTTTGTTTTATAACTCAGCAACTAGTATCCACTGCAGCCATCAACATTTTCGGTCCCAGATCCTCACAGGCTCACAGGTTGATGAATAAGAATCAGTCTTCAATTTTCTGGAAACCTGACACTGACCTCAAGTGGCATATATCAGGGTTTTCAGAAAATAGAAATCTGACTCTCATGGACAACCCCATGGAAAGACATTTTATGCTCGAGTGAGTAGCTGTTATAGTATGTTGGACTGCTTAAGCAAAGCTTTTGAAAGAGAATGTGATTTCTTAAAATTCAGAAATTTACACAATATTGAAAAAATTAGCTATTGCTAAAATAATGAAGGAGAAGAAACTTTTGTTCATGAATTTGACAACTGGCTACGATGAATCAGCAATAAAGCTAACAATTTCTCGGAAATCGGAAATCCTAACCTTTGTCCTTCCATTATTTGAAGGAATTTAAGTGAAGTCGCCTGTGAGTTCTGCTTCCCACACACAAGTTATTACTTTTCAAACTCAACTGAAGGACGTAATTGGATTAGATACAAAACAAACTTTTCATTGGCTAAACTGAACAATTGGAAAGGAATGTAGTGCTTTAGTGTGCTGCTGTTAGAGGGGAGGGCCCATGAGGATTTGGGTCTTAAGATAATGACGCCTGTAGAGAAAACTAATCAACAACTATTGTCTCATTTGTGGATGTTTTGGTTTCTAACCATCAAAATGAACAAGAATGTTTTACTGACAAAAGATGAAAACATAATTACAGGAAATTGAAGTCTGGGTGGACAAAAAGGCAATCAATGTTAGCTAACAAACAAATAGATCTTCTGTTTACTGATAAAACGTGACTGGAGCTGTAAGACAAAAATCTTTATAGAAATCACCAGGCATAGGCGAGTGATTTCTTAAACTTTTTGAGTGTTCTACAGCTTCAGGAGTGTTTTATCAGATAAAAGAACATAGCTAATCTATTTGCTTTATATAATAGATTTTCAAGAGAAACATTTGATCCATGCAATGATTGGCTTAAAACGTGACATAGGGATATCTGATTGGTCCAGTTTTGACAGGTAGTGACAGCTTTGTACAGCCTGGTGTGCAAATGGTAATAGCATTTGTTGAAAAAGAAAGAAGAATTGCTTGTAAATTTTAGCAAAAAAGCTAAAGAAAACAAGCATTTTTACTACTATGCTGGAAGAAATGGAAATTCAAATAGTGAATAGTTTGAAAACATTTTTAGTATTGAGTGTATGACGTCACCGACTCCTAAAACAATTAGCAAATATACAATACTTCCCATCAAAATATCAGGAAAAACTTTAACCAGTGATTACTAGATCTTTAAGGGTTATTCCAGTAAAGTTTCAGCTGAATTAAAATTCAGAATTCATGTGACGTCATTTCTGTTATATTTTGTATAGAATAATGGTTTTGATGTTATATATATGTTTCTATACTTTGATAAAACATAGCTTCTCAGCCAATTAGAGTGTGCGCTCGTGAAAATCTATTACATAATAATATGTGTTAAACTGTATGTGGTTAAACTTACCATAAGGTTTGACAGTGGTCATAAACTTTGTTGTTTCTGCTTTATCTTTACTACTGTCGTAGAAGTTCAGAACATCCAACACAGCCTGGAAAAACACATTAAACGAATATCATTATCTCTGTGATTACTCTTCAAAACCAGGAATACATACAAATATTATTGCTTGATCAACCTGTGGAATGAATTGTTATCTGAGGGTTACCAAGAATGTCAGTGGATATTAATTATTTTAGTCCCTTAAAAATTAAACATAAAAATTGATCTCATTAAAAAAAAATGAATTAGTCATATCGTCAGATCTCAAATGGACTACTCACATTGAATATACATGCTGAAAAGCAAGCAAACGCCTCTATGCCCTAAGAACACTTAAACATAGCGATGCTAGTTCAGATGACCTGCGTTCTGTCTATTGCTGTTTCATCAGACCTATCCTTGAATATGCTAGTCCAGTGTGGCACTCTTCATTACCATCCTATCTATAAGATTGCATTGAACAAATCCTACGAAGAGCTACAAAGATTATTCTACCTGGACTAAGTTATGATAAACGATTAAACAACTTAAGATTACCTTTACTACTACGACAGACATGACATTCTGTGTTATAAATTCTATAAGTCATCATTGGTCAGTAACAGTTCATTAACAAAACTTCTGCCCAAACGAAATGCACATAGTTATCCTTTAAGAAATCCAAGAACATTTAGCCTTTTTAAATGTAAAACCCAACGTTTTAAAGATAGTTTTCTACCTTGTGCTATAAGTAAATGGGATGCCTCCCTTTAGCAATATTTTAGTGTTCTCAATTTACCTTTTATAATTTTTATTATTATAACTTTATTTACATTGTAAATTCAAGTTTTTTAATTTTATATTGCTATTTGAATAAAGTTAATCATCATGGAAATTGTCCGACTTTTAGCTGAAACTGTACTGGAATAACCCTTAAGGGTCTAACAGTCACTGGTTAAAGGTTTTCCCTGATATGTGGATGGCAAGTATTATATTTTTGTGAATTTTTATAGGAGTCTGTAAGGTCATACACTCAACACTAAACATCACTCCATACATTTCTTTGTATTTTGTAATCAAAATATCTTCTAGTTTTATACTCAGTATTGAAAAAGAGATACCATAAAATGATTCTAACCACAAGTTATGTACGTTAAGTCCCTCAGCGGACCTTAATAGAATTAAAGTAAAACATGAAGTTAATGTTGAGGGTATGACATCACAGACACCCATAAAAATTCGTAAAACCATAATACTTCCCATTGGAATATATTAAAAAACTTTAACCAGTGATAAGTAAACCCTTAAAGATTATATCATTGAAGTTTCAGCCGAATTGAATATCTGAAGATTCATGCTAGTCCCCCTTTAAACTTCATTACCAACCAAATCCTAATCCTGTTTAAGACTTTGACTCCTTTTTCTGGGATTTTAGGAGTTTATTAGTGTTTTTCTGGACATTATTGCTCTCCAAGCCCTAGCAAAAGCATATTTGGAGTTTTGATTGACATTCTCTGTATTGATGCAAATGAGGTACAAAGTTCACCAGTGACTTGATATTCCAGCAAAGAAATGTTTCTCGTAAAAAGCAAGCAATGGCAGCTTAATTTTGGAAGTATTATAAAAAATAACAATTTTCAGAGTGCTGGAGGGCTTTATGAAGCCCTAGGACAGCTTAAATCAGCATTATCTCAGAACTGAGATTATTCAAGGCATTTTAGCACCAAAAGTACTTGGTACTTCAAAAGCACTTCATGTACTTGGTGTATTTGAGAATTTTTGGCCTGATTATCCTCTACGTTCGCAAATAGCTGGACAACCAAGACCTACTTTGCCTTTTCCTGAATATTTGATTCATGGTGAATGCTGTGAGGCTAATATTTACTTGATAGGACCTAGGTACTCGAACCTTGTTAAACAAATAGAATATGAGGATAGGATGACTTCATGCCGAAATCTTAACGGATTTTCCAAGAGACATTGTGATGCAAACGATTGAAGAATGGAGCAGCAACGAAATACCTCCAGAAAAACAGCTGCTGCTCTTGTGTAAAAAAAATTGATGGCAAAATAAAAACCAAGGGACAGGTCAGAACTTAGCTGTGTAAGCATTATTTTTGAGTTTAAATACAAAAATGAAAACTGATTTGATGATAAAAAGTGATATTTGGCTTTGAAAATGATGTCAAAAATAGTTTTTTTTCCTTTTTTCAAAAATATTTAAGGATTTTTTGTTAGAATTTGTGACATTTCCCCAGATGTTTTGATTTCGAGAAGTTTTTCTGTTTAGCAATAAAGATTCTAAATTGGCATTCAGGCTACCTTGCTCAAAAATTGTAGAAGGTGAATTTTTATAGTAAGGTGCCTTTTTACGCCCTTTTTTGGGTGTCGTACTAGTCAAAGGCTTAATATTTTATCTTTTTTAAGTTTTTATCTAGTTTTTCTTTGATTTGTTTAAGAGGAATGGTTCATGCCCAGATATTTGAGACCTGCATTAATCATACATATACATAATTTACATATCAAGTTCAGCACATTTTTGAAGTGAAGTCAAACTGAAATAACATCTGTCTCACACAGAAATGAGCCATTTTTTTGAATCAGAACAACATCAGGCTTTTTCAGTTTTAGGGATTTCAAACACTGATAATTGCATTTACTTGCTTGACAGACAAACTTTGACAACTTGAGTTCAAAGATTTTAATCCTCATTGATATATGGAAAGGTAATTGCATGTGCTATGATTGGTCAATTTGCTGTCTATAACTGATGGTACAGACCAAAAGTTGAAATGGTTTGCAGTACTTATTATCTTTGAAAACATTCAAATCTTGGATTTAGAAATATAATATGGTTTTCATTCAAATCCATATGATAAGACTGATAGATTCTGTTGTTAGACTGTTCTGACTGATAGATTACTGATTTTTCTAAATAAATCTGTAAAATTATCTTGAATGCTGTTAAAGAATTAATTTTAGTTTATACAAAATTGAAAAGAAATTTAAACATACTGTTTTATGCTTCTTTTGTTTATTTATAGAAGTATATTTTTTTATTTTAACCGATGCCATCTGCATCGATTTTTCCTTGATTTTGATATAAATAATCTAAAGATAAAGCTCAGACATCATCCCACATAAAACAGTAAGATTCCAGCTCCCAATATAAAAAAAGGTGAATACCAGTTAAATTGTGATACGCAGTATTTAGGAAAGATCCTTACATGCGTATGATTGGTTCGTTGCATGTGTATGGTGGTTTTGGCACATGTCTGTATTCAAGTTATAACCTAATATTACAATCAAATAACACCAAGATACCATGTTGCTGATGTGTACAGGCAAATGTCTCGACCCCAAGATCTATGTTAAACCTCTTAAATTAATAATTATAATAATAATAACTCAATTTAACAAGGTTAAACAAATTACAGTCTCTGACTGTGTGACTGATAAACACTGTGGACCTCTAAAATATTGAAGTGAAAGATCACCATTTGGATGGATTTGAAGTCCTAGAATGGGGCTAAAATGAGTTTAGAATGCGATTTTCAAGTCTACTGTATCTGATGTGTAGTAAGAATACAAATATATACTGCCAGGGTCAGAAATTATGAGTGAAAAGTGAATCCAATTGGTGGAAAGGACAGTAACACTGTGATAAGCATTAGCCGCCATGTTGTTTCAGCGGTTTCACCTGAGAGAATCACCAGGGGAGCATATAGCATGATGACATATTTTCCTGGTTGCAGTATTTTATAGAAGTTTCTGTCTGACAAGACGGGCTGCATGTCAGGGCAACCTTTGTCCCTGATCTGACATATGACAGCTTTATAAAAAACAATAATTTGAAGCCTTTAAGGTATGTCTTATACATCATGAGGAAATACAATAACAATTCTTAAACATATGGCAGTAATTGCTGCCTATAGCTACATGTAGTCATAACATTTAACATATTGTCCTAGGTGGGTTCAGGGGTGGGGTTGTAAACAAAGGTCACAATAGTATAGTCAGGGGTGTTTGGATGTCACTACTAACCTGTGGATTTTTTTTCTGTTCCGCTTGTGTGATATTTGACACTTGAAGTAATCTTGCCCATGCTTCTGGCATACCCTGCAAATAATTTTTTTTTAGAATCATTGTTCAGAAACAGATTATCATTTCCAGTCATTAATGAAATTTTATGAATAATGAATATAAATGTACAAGGGTTGCTGAGTAAAGGATTGCAGTATTTGCTCTTTACTGAAGCCTGGTGATGGTGTTTATTCAGTTGATTAAAAACTTCAATTATTGTTTTGCTGTGCATCTCTTGACCTATGAGTCTTGAAATTGGAATTGGAAAATCTGAATATATTGATGATTGTACATAAGTGATTTCTCTTTACTTACATCAGCAAAAAAGGTTTTCTCATTGGAAATTTATTTTAGGCATTATTGCATTATTTTACTTCAAACTTGCATCTTTCCTTGATTCTTTGATATAAATAATTCAAAAAAGAGGATCCACAGTGCTAGAAATATCCCACATGGAACACCAGCAGTTCTGTTCCTCACATAAAAATCCAATATTATAATCTTTATCTTAAGAGAATGTCTACTTATTGCTGTCGTGTAACATTCATAAGAAAGATGACGTAAGCCGATGGAAGAATGTTTAATCATTAATCTGCTAACATCTTAGTGAGTGAGCAAGTGGCACATTTGCAAATTCAGACCCCTTACAATAACTCGTTTTGTGGAAAATATCTTAACATCAACTTAATTGAAGAAATTCAGGTGATAAGGGAAAAATACATATGAATATAAAAACACACAATAACTAGTTGTTGCTGGTAGCTTTGAAAATGTAAGAGAAAAAATGAAAGTTATGAGGGTGTAATCTTAATGACAAAAGTACAACAGTTTGAAATCAACTTAACTTCCAAAGGATCAAAGAAGTAGGTTGAGCTCATTACAATGTTAATCAGAAAAGAATTGGAGTCAAATCTCCATGTACACCTGCCTAGCATGCATAATGTAGCTTATATATTATGATTATGCTTCTGCTCTGGATATGAGTCATTCTTGTTCACAAGCTATTTGATGTGGTTTATACTGACAAAATATGTCAAGACAACTCAATTAAATGGCAGACTAAAACCTCAGTATTAATGAATAATAGCTGATGCTGGCCCTAAACAGGTGGGGGTAATGCTTGGTGCATATTTTAGTAGTAAAGACAAAGAATTTGATCCTTGCTTTCATAGTCATAGTAGAATTGAGACAGACTCAAGCTAGGTCTTGCATATTCTGACATAATCCACAACAATAAGCAACACCTTCAGATAAAGAAATTCTCATCTGCAGAGTTACAAGATCAATCAAATGTTTTATTCTTTGAATTAGTAACATGAGCTAGAAGTGGCCAAGTACTTCGACTGTGAGCTATGCCTAACGATTTTGAACTAAAGTTGCTGCTAGATATTAAACTATAAACACAGTCCAAAAGAAAGAATAAACACTAAATCACACCTATGTATATTAAAATAACCATCAGAAAGCAAGTGATTCACTTCAACGCTTGCCGAAGCAGAGGTACAGGTAAGGAATGCAAAGGTATAGGGGCAGGGAAGTCTGTCAAGGCATATCAAAATGGCTTTCCAAAGAAAAACAAAAATGATTCTTTTTGCATACACATAACACAAAAGGAGACAAAATTCTAAATAATGAATTTTGAACTATGTATAGATGTGTAATATTGAATGACACGGGAATAGGAATCTTTGATCAATTTTGTACATAACAATGTTATGTATCCTCGCGTTACAAGAAAATGTATGTCGAGAGAAAGCTCTTACACAGGATAATAAAGATGTAAAAAAGTAAGGACTGTAGATATTGGAATTGCATGCTGTCAAATTGAATTCGTGAGTTGTCAGAATACATACAACTAGCAAACTAGCAAGAATCTACCTCAATCCATAAACTAGTTTGGCGAATCCAATTATCAAAACTGAAATCTGTTTTGTAGAATAGCTTTACCAGTGTGTAGAGTAGAAGGAGATTCATTCTGTATGCTTTTTTATCTTTAAGGAAATTAGTATCTGATTCTCATGGTTGGGTGTGTAGTTTTATTACCGGCGAGGAGTAAAATCGCCTAGCAGCAGCAAAAACCACCTAAGATTTCTTATTCCAAGGTTTATTGGAAAACTAACTTGACTCGCCATTTGACATGTAAATGGCTTAGAAAATCCTTTAAAATTCAACTTACCGTAAATTCTCCAGTTACTGGATCAAAACCAACATGAATAGTGTGCTCAAACTGGGTAGGGTAGGATATTTCCGGCTTTTTCTTGTTATCTACAGAGACGAATCGAACCAACAGATGCCGTCACATTTTAAAGCGAAACTCAGCGAATATCAAGGAATTTCAAACCTCATACATCCAGCAAAAGGTACATACATTCTCCCTTGTTAGGGAATAACCTAAAAGTGGCTGTCTTCTTCTTTTTCTCTTCGATAGGAGCGCTTGGTAGAGGACGAGAGCCAGGAGAAATAGCATCTTTGTTGGATGTTAGTCGGAGAGGAGGGGCTGGCGGCCGCTCTTCGTCCGCCATTTTAGAGCTTTAATGGTGATACAGCGTTTCTCCGTTTCTTAGGGTTCTGAATTGGTATTATAGGAGGAGAATTACGCTAAATTCCAGCAGTGCTTGCCTTGTTTAAGAGGCCATAGTTTGATGAGAAGCCGTCACAGACTGTAAGAAAGATGCTCGAGGAAGTCCAATGGGGGGGACTCTCATTGTGACAGGACACAATACATTCAATCCCCCTCTCATACACCATATGCATAACTCAAGCGGACTGTACTGGACCAAGCAAACATAATTCAACAAATTCGTCGATTGGTCTTCCTGTGGTACATAATTTGATTGATTGGTCTTCCTGTGGTATGGACGCGCATGTTCCAGGTTTTCTTGAGAGTCGCTGGCTCAGGCCCCGTCCACACTGGAGGCGTCCACACTATGTCGGATAAATCTAAATCAGAATTTTTATTTATCCGGTTAGGCCTACCGTGCACACTAGTACGGGCGAATCCGGAACAATTCTTCACCGAAAATGATTTTTTTCAAATGAGTGGAACAGTTAGAAAACGCTGGATAGCCGTATTATATTAGTGTTGGCGGAGAACATTTCGTACCCGAAATTTTTCGAATACGATGACGCATTAGACATGTGTGTGTGTGTCTGTTTTGGATGTGTGTGTGGTGTTGTGAACTTAATTTGTACTGCTGAGACTGCCAGTAACCATTTTTTAAAATTACTTCATATTATAGGTAATCTGACTAAAATTGATTTATTTCATTTCACACTATAATTTAATTCGATTTTAAACTATATTGTAGCTGATTGTATTCATGTACGAATAAAGTTGTTGTCGTTGTTGATGTTGTTGTTGTCATGATTGTCATTGAAACATGGCGGGAAGGCTAAAAATTACTGCGGGCTTAATTTCAGCTTCGATGCACTTGTTCAGATGTGCAATGAAGCATTTTTTGCCGCCTCTGATCAGACTAGTGTGGACGCGTGTCTGCCGTGCTCCCTTGACTTGTCCAGTCTAGACGACTGCCTAGACGATTAAAATGCTATCATCAGTAACCAACATTTTACGGTCTCTATCTGCTTTCAAGCTATCATCAGTAACCAACATTTTACGGCCTCTATCTGCTTTCAAGGCAATAATTATTCCGTGTTTGGATTTCTTCGGTAGCAACGCCAAAAAATAAATGGAAAGTTATTTCCTTTCTTTCTCTCGGCGGCTCTTTTATGATTTCCTTCAATAAAATATGTTTTGAAGGCATGCATTTCATATAATATAAAACACACTAAATCCAATACTAACTGAAGAAAAAGCCTTATTTATTTGACTGACCCGGACAAAACATTATTAAAAGAAAAAAAAATGCAACAAAATTAAGAAAATAAAGTGACGACATTTTGGTTTCCGGTATGCAAATGTTTTAAATAAGTTATCTTCCAGGTTGTTTTGATTGCTAATTTATGCTAATGCTAGCCTTTCAAAATAAACAACTTGCCAGAAACATACTCCCTGATGCTGATTGGCCGAGACCCGTTAACATGTTCATAGTTTCAATTTTCTTTGTATCATCCGTCATATTTGTTTACTTATGAGCCCATTTTTAAGAAACCAAATGCGCGTCTATACCAAAGGAAGACCAATTAATTAAATTTGTAACGCAGGAAGACCAGTCAACAAATTATGTCTGCCGTGCTCCCTTGATTGTTCCAGCCCTCTTGAGTTATGCATATGGTGTATAAGAGGGGGATTGAATGTATTGTGACCTGACACATTGACTTTTAAGAAACCGCATGGGCGTTCACAAAACAGAAAGACCAATAACGTTTGTAACTGCGGCTGATAGCCTTGGTAAAAAGTTGATATAAAAAGTTGAATAGCTGAAAGGAGGTAGATAATGTGGAAGTGTGTTATAGGTATCGGACTAAGGTTCTGTGAAGGAATTTCGACGTGATGTGTGATTTTGACTGAACTAGAAGCGAATTAGTGGCACATTTTGAGGGTTCGAGCGAGCTTGCTGAATTTTTGAGTTTTATTTTTTTACTGTATTTTGACGATAAATCAAGACTAATAGCTAGTTTGGGCTACCTGTTTTATAAGCAAGGCTATATTGCTATAAAGCATGATGATGTTCCGTTCGGCCATTTTGATTCACGTACGTCAATTTTTGTCTGATAGAAGTGTGATTTATTTATCAATATTGTGTATTGTGGGTGGGGAAATATTATACTTGGTGAGGTTTCCAAACTTCGAATATACAACACAAATATTTGTGGCCATATTTCGTGGTCTGGTAGAGTGTTCGCGGAATCACGGTAAAATATATTGCAAGAGCCGGGAAACTAGTAAAAGAATCCTATTACGTGACATCAACCGTGACTCGGTAAAGAAGATTTGCATCAACAAGTCACGTGGCCATATCGCGCCCTTAAAACGAGCATTTTTTGTGAAACAAACTTTAGAAATGAAAAAAGTAACTAAACATTAGGAAGAGGGCGAATAAAAATGCATTAAATGTAAAATGGAATATTTTATGAGGGATTGTATGGGAAAACGTAAATATTTCCCATACAATTCCCTATAAAATAATCAAATGTAAATATTTCCCCATACAAATAATAATATAATAATAATAAAGTATTTAATGGGTTACTAATAAAGCAAGCTTTTTTCCAATTATATGCCCTTGGAGTAAATATATTTACAATCTATTGTTGTGCCTATACATATTAAGTTTATTTACACTGTCTAATGTTACTGCCTAATGCTATCTTTATTATATAATCTATTAATACTATAATTATAAACTAAGAAACTACACTACATAATCTAAACTAACATTAAATAAATCACAAGTCTTAATAAAGTCTAGAAACACATCCCTTTAAAATATTCAAATGTAAATATTTCCCCATACAAATCGTTATATAAAATATTCAAATGTAAATATTTCCCCATACAAATCCCTATAAAATATCCAAATTTATATAATAGATTTTCCCGAACGCGCGCTCTGATTGGCTGAAGATCTATGTTTTATCAGAGTATAGAAACATAGATATGACGTCAAAACCATGTTTTCTATACAAAATTAAACATAGAAATGACGTCATAGGAATTCTGTTTTTATTTAAAGCATTTTGACATTTTAAATTTAAGTTATTTATTTATTTTTATTAAAAATATATCTTTCCTCTAAAAAAGGAAAACACGTCGTTTTGAAGCACATTTGATTGGTACTACATTTCGACGAGTAAAGCTTTCTTTCACTTGTGCTGCGACTATTACAATGACCTTATTTCGCTAAACTAGAATCTTTTTGCTTTACCCTTGATGGTGTTAGAAAAGTCAGAAAATGATTTCCGTGTCTAAGAATAAACCAATTTCTAATGGTAAGAAACTTAAGCTTACTTTACAAACGAGCATCGGCAATTTTACGCTCCAGTTACGGTAAATTTTTTACATCCCGAAATTTGTTTTCTAATAACCCGAAACTACGAGTACAAAATACTACGACAAGTGGCACAAAGTTTTCACTCAGAGTTCAGGATCAACTAAAAAACAGTTTTTCAAGTACTGCATTGCTAGCTTTCTTCCAGTTTCGATCGAAGATCAACATATTTTTCAGTCTCTCGGCTCCTTGTACATTCAAAGTGTTCATAAGCTGGTTTTCTTGATTGTTTGTGGAGGTTAAATGTCCATTTAACGATCTGAACATTGAAAATGTTTTAAACTCTTCAGTACTTGAATTTTCTTTTTTTTCCCTAGCAGCTAAATGCTTGTTTTCTTTGGCTTTTTTTCTAAGATTTACGAGCAATTCTCCTTTCTTGTTGAACAAATGCGATAAACCAGTTGTATGCCAGCCTGCATAGAGCTGTCATTACCTGTCAAAACTGGACCAATCAGATAGCCATATGTCGCGTTTTTAGCCAATCATCGCATAGATCAAATTTGTTTACGTGATTTTGACGACAGACGCGCGCTCTTTTTGTAAACAAACCTTTTTTTGTAATTTTACGCTATTTTTCTCGTAAAAATCTATATTCACTCCTGAAACTGTAGAACACTCAAAAAGTTATAGAAATCCCTCGCCTATGGCTCGTGATTTCTATAACTTTTTTCGTGTCCTACAGCTCCAGTCGTGTTTTATCAGAGAACAGAACATAGCTAAGCCTGATCTATTTGTTAAGTAAATATTTCCCCATACAAATCCCTATAAAATATTCCATTTTTATGTCATTTTCCCTGTTTCGCTTGTTATAAGCTAATACCCCGCCACCCTACTAATATTGAGGTGCGTTTTTCATTTCTGTTGTTCATTTTAACGCATCTGCTCGTTTAGAGGGAAGTCTCGTGACCTGGTAGTGCAAGTGAATTCAATGTTCGGGATGAAAGATTTCGGGGAAAATATGAAAAAATAATAAATAATAAAATAAAATTCAAACGCATTTCAATATGTCGAATGTGAAAAGATGTCAAAACGTCACGGGATGCGGGATTCGTGAAAAAATAACGCGTGATTCGGAATCCGAAAACTACCCCACCTCAAGACCCTCATTATTGTTTTCAAAGAGCTCTTGCATGCTCTTTCATCAAGCCGTCGATTCGTGCTCACGCTTGAAAACTGCAGTCGGTGATTTATTGAAAGGAATGTAAGCACAAACATATCTCGCTGCCACGGTGAACATTGTTAAAATCACATGATATCAGTACCTTATTTCATTGGATATTTGACTGTATAATGAAAGGCAATTGACACCAATCATGAGTATTATGGGCTAGCAAACTGAATACAGTGTGGCATGGCAAACTCCAAAGAGTAGTTATAGACAGAGCAAAAGGAGACCTGGAAGACCTATGCAGAACGATTATCGCAAGATTCCTCAGATATGATGATGTTGAGGGTATCTTAAAGACCCATGCATTAGCAATTACCGTGATGCGTCCGATTTGTTTATTTTAAAATGTGTGTGACCACTGACCGAGCAGGCGCAAATTCGATATTCGTTGCCTTGGTAAAAAATATATGTGCAAAAGGATCAGAATTTCTGCATATTAATATCCGATATTTAAAAAATTAATGTGTCTGACGTGTTTTTGTTAACTTTTAATATATACAATCATATTTAAGAAGTTTTTCGATTTTTGCATCTCTTTAAATATTTGTATATTTAAATAAATGGATATTACAACCTTTCTGCAATCGAGTGTGTGTGTACATATATATATATACACTGCGGTTTGCAGTAACTTTGACCATTTGTTCATATATACAAGTATATCAAATGAATATCAAAAATTATGGGATATGATCCCTGATATTGTTTTCGAGTTGTCCATCAGTAGGGCTTTCTGGAAAAAATATCAGGGATGACATCCCATAATTTCTGATATTCTTTTGATATATTTGTATATATATAAATGGTCAAAGTTTATGCAAACCGCAGTATATGTATATTGAACACAAAGGTACAAAAGAATCGTGGAACTGACAATAGAAAAAAGGGGACATATATATATATAAATATATATCAATGAATGTCAAAGTTTTAGCGATCCGGTGTGTATATATATATGTATGTATGTATATATACACACACACACAGCCGTTTGCAAAAATCATGACCGCTTCCAATACACATACCAACCTCGTTCCCAGGGCCCTCTCGGCCGACTCCAATTCAATATGGCGGTCGGGGAGAAGATCCTGGTGTTGGCTGGTATATCGCGCGTTTTGATTGGCTACTGAAAACAATTCTTACAAGCCCTCTGATTGGTTGATATTGTATAGTACAAGATGGCGGACTATACTACTCATATTTCTCTTGTTTTGTTCCTCGTTGAATCATTCAAATAAAGTCGCATTGATTATGATTTAAAAAGGAAGAGAACTAACCTAACAGCTTCTACTGATATCCTAAATGGCGCATACAAGGTTTTAATGATTAGTACAGCTTAGTTCGATGTTAAAAACTGTCATGAAACAAAGCAGACTTGAACAATGAAGTTTACATTCGAGTTGTTTAAGAACTTTGTCTGTTGCCTTAATAATTATATAAATATACCACATACACCACATACATATACCACATACTCTCAATTATATGAATATGAGAGTTATAAAGTGTAGTTGTATATTTATTGTAATGAATTTACAGTAATATTGTAAATAAATAAAGTATTGAAGTAATAAATTGTTGTTGGTGGTGTTAAAAAAACCTGTTAAAAAACTAACAACATTGCTAACTGGCAATGCTGAAAGAAGAAATATGTATGTATAAGAACATTTGTCACTAATTCAAAATCATTAATCTAAACTTATTTATTGCTGTAACTGCAAGTCAGTCATTGGTTCAGCTGCAAGATAGCAATAATTATTGTTGTCATAGTAACTATCTAGTAACTTTCATTTGTCTAATTATTCAAGTGACCTGATTATTTTAGAAGGCATTGAAGTTCTTACATGTAAGTGTTAGACAAGTCTTTATATGGGATAGCTGAACTTTAATTTTATATCCCCCCTCCCTGTTGTTTTATGTAATTCTTTTTCTCCAACCTGGCCACTCATACAAGTATGAGAAATCCTCATTAATAGTGTAATGCAATATTGCAAACAGTAATCATCATGAAAAAGAACTTTTTCAACAAGAACAAGTTATGAAGTTATGGTCTACCCCAAAAAAGGATAGCCCAAAGAGGTGTGCACAAAAGGGTGACAAATGTGATTGCCTAAAACATGAAAAAATTCTGACAGTAACAACAATTTTGCAAGGAAACAAATACTTTTTTATTTAATGAGTCCTTTTTAGAGAGATTTTTTTTCGTCTTTAAATACAACAGAAATTCTAAAGTTTTAGGGCTACATATACTATATTCAGTATATATTGAATTGTGTTTGAACATTGAGCACATTAAGATTGTCATTTTTACCAAGGTCTGTCACAAGCAACCTGAATAATGAAGAGTTTCTCTCTTGGCTGGGAAAACAAGACACAATTGGCCATAGTATTACAATGAATGGTCTGAACCCAGGTGAATGGATATTTTTCGAAAGACAAATTGACAGTAAGACAATTGGCCATAGGCATCCAACATGGCGAAATATCAATGACCTATGATCTTCGAAGTACTCCAAGAAAGATACGTCTTGGGTAGCAATAGTTAAACGTGTTCATAAACAGTTAAGCTATGAATCACTTGGTAGACAATGAACAACTCCGAATCTCAGTATCCAAGTAGTCAAAACTATAAGAAGTCATAGCAGTAGCAGTAGAAAGTGAAACCATATAAGTAAAGTTCCGAAGTAAATTTACATCACTTTTGTTGCTAAGACGACTCAAAAAATGGCTAAAAAACCGTTGTTGGTGAACTTTCGCACAACTGCAGCTTTCACACATCAAGCAATCCAAAAACTGTCTTGTAATCTAAAACGGGAGCAACATATACCCACGAAGAAATGCCTTTTTTCCTACATTTACACGATTTGAAATAGTAGTTTGGCCGCCATTTTGAAACGAAAACCACGTGATCAAAATCTCCAGAAATCTTGGAGATTTTGATCACGTGATACCAGCCAACACCAGGGTCTTCTCCCCGACGACCGCCATATTGAATTGGAGTCGGCCGAGAGGGCCCTGGGAACGAGGTTGTACACATACAAGTATATCAAAAGCATATCAAAAATTATGGGATATCATCCCTGATTTTTCCGAGTTGTGTATCACTAGGGCTTTCTGAAATAAATATCAAGAAAGATATCCCAACGTGTCTGATATACTTTCGATATATTTGTATTTATATTTGAAACGGCCATAATTTTTGCAAATGGAGTACTTGACTTTGTGCAATACTTGTCTCTGATACAATAGAAGATAAATAGCACCAAATAGGTTACTTTAAGTATCAGATGCATGATTAATGAATCATATTTATTTATATATTTTCACTTTTTAGGCCTAAATATGCTTGTCAAGAAGGCTCTAAATATAGACGACTAATACATATTTGTCGAAAAGTGATCTATCTGTCCACATCCTTATATATACATTGAAACACAAATATATTTTCAAAGATGGCATAATAAAATGCGTCAAATATACTATATCTGTGTCTTTTCGTGCGGAATTTTATAGTAGAAGACTTCAGTGATGAGTGAAAGAACGATCAGAGTACCGTTTGTCTAATAATATTAAAGTAATCGTAGGTAACATGAAATCTGTATTTCTTAAACTACAATTATTACTTGCAATGATAAAATTTCTTGGTAAAAAGTGATTATTTTTCATTTCTATTACTGATTTCGCTTCTATATTATGTTTTATTTAGATCTCTATTGAACCGCATGTGGCACTGCACCATTGATTTAAGAATGTATGGTATGACAAGGATTATCTAAAAACGTTCTATAGATTCCCTATAATTTGTTTTAGCGAGGACAATTTCTACAGATGAAGAAGATGTGCGTGATGATGACAACACGATCCACACTAGTAGTGTTTCGGTACATTGTTTGGGCGCGGAAGCGAGCCGACTGTCGGTCTGATTAACTCCAGCTTTATGTAAAGGTCGTGCGAGGTGACTCTTTCCATTAGATCAGAAACGGAAGTAGTCATATGTCAAGAGTGTGGGAAGATGAACTGCTGTGAACATCAATCCATCAGAGACAAGGCTGACTTATTTTCTTACAGAACTCTTTTTAAACCAGCACTTCGGCTGATAAACAATATCATTGTACAGTCAATGACTTGAGTATTGCTGCTTTGTTGGGTGGATCGAATTAAAACGTTAAGCACTCGATAAACAATGACCATTGACAGCTGTTAATTGATTGAAGGGTCAAAACAGTTAACCATGGCGTTACATCACTATACTTGAATTATTTCTGCACTCGTGCGAAAAAAGAAAAATGAACGGATCAAGAACTAATTATAAACCATACTTTGACAAGCAATTTGTAATGCCAAATAATATAAGGACTGAACACTTTACTTAGTGGGGTATTTAAAGAAGAAGCATTGGATTTCACATCTTTTGCATGAAATTTCTTTCGGGCTGTCGAATTTTGTATTTTTTCTGATTTAATATTGCTTACAGGACATAAATTGAAACTCTAAAACAGTTTACAATATAATTTAGTTTTACTATGAGAGTTGAAGGTACCTTCCCATAACACTCCTAATGAAGATGAAGAAGAGCATCATATATAAGGACAGAAAGCGAAGGGTAGGAATGCGATGTTTGGTGTTTATTGTAAGTAAAGATTGAAAACTCCTTATAATGAATCCAAAATTCGCTATATTTTATCTGGAGACAAAGCGTTTCAAGTTACTTCTAAAAACATTTTTAAGGATTCATTACAGGAAGAAATATATTGAGTCATTTTTCATTTTGGAACAATTCATCAGGATCTATTCAAGTCAGTATATCTTATCTTATCTTTTGTGGCCTTTTGAAGCAACACTAAGTCACATTAATTCTTCAGAACTCACCTCTATCCCTTTGTTATTGATGTTCAGTTGGATCAAGGGAACATTGATGTTGTATTTAGGGCCACGATAGTTTTGTTGTGGTTTTCCGAACTGAGCAGCTTGCAAGTCCTGTCTTGGTACACTAACTTGCACAACCTTTTGCTGTTGTGTTGGTGCTGATGATACTATCTTGGACTGAACTCGAAAACCCACAGGGTGAACATCATCACAAGGCTTAACGTGTCTCACCACTAATTTTCGTTGATTCACTTCTGGATTCGCTCGAACGATGAGCCTTTTGTTGACTCGTATCGTTCCAGAGTCCATCTTCAATAACTGAGATGTTAAACAAGCCCAACACTGAACAAACTTTGTGCCATTTCTTTCCTGTGAATCGTCCGTATGAACTCTTGACGCGAAGACTTTGACATGTGACGGGTTCTTAGTTAAATGAAGCGTAAATGGCTCCGATAACAAACCACTTCAGAGTGTTCCAAAATCAGAAACGCTGAGACTTTGTTAACATTTGTCAAGATACAAAAGCTCCCCCAAGCAAAGCTATGCCTTCCGTTATGATTGGCCGTCTAATGGCCTATAACCCGTAGAGCTTGCTAAACAAATTATTCAACAGTGACAAAGCTTGCTACAAAACATCACCACTGATCGATGTCAGGGTACTGTGTCGATAATTCAAGCCAGACCCGTCACGCGCGCCTCGTCTTACATGTCAAAACAAGAAAACCGCAAATATATCGAGGTTTCCTGTGAAGGCTGTACTACCTTTACTTGTAGACTATAAGAGAAAATACTTGGTATCGTTCGGATGAACTTTGCTGAGCAATTGCTGATCCATGTGGTGGGGTGCAGCTGTGAGACTTTAAAGTTAAGAAGAAAGATATGATAAAAAGTACAGATGGAAACATATTGAAGGACAGCAGAAGGAGGAGGAGGAGGAGAGGACCATATGCGCATAAATTCTCATAGTTTTACGTATATTTTATAGTCCATACATTATCATCTTATATTAGTTATGTTACACATATTATGTCGTACACAGTATATGACATTGGGATAGACACTAGAGAAAAACGTTTGCGCATGCGTGCATTTCAGCACGTTTTTAACATTTTTTGAAGAGTTTGAGTGAGAAAATAAATGTTTGTTCAAGGGTATACTTTTGTCAGACCAAGATACTGTATAAACAGACACAAAATGAAAGAATTAGCCTTAAGTTTCAAGCATGGACACTAAGTTTTGGCATTTTGTGAAGTCCAATTTATCAGGCATGTTTGAGAGTCAAATTTCAGAGCATGGGCAGACGTTTTCCACTCGTGCCATTGGGATAGGGTCGGATGGGGACATACATACAAACATAATTTTACTCTCATTTATTAATTGTTAAATATTTTAAATTTTGTTGGGATAGGGCTGGTTTAGGGAAAGGTTACATTTAGTTAATCATTATAATAGTTGTTTCAGGATAAGGGAAGGGAAATACGTAATTTTATATTTATAAGTAAATGAATTAGTTGTTTATATATTTACCTTCGATTTTCTAGGGGTTTATATTTATTTATATTTTTATCCTATGGTATATTGTAACTTTTATTATATCTATGATAACATATATGAAGAAATTAATTCTGTTTAGCTTAGTGTTGTAAAAACGTAATACAGTGCAAAAAGTGTGATTCAGTGCAGAAAAGTGTAACAAGTGCAAATTACAAACGGAATTCTCGCTTTCGATTGGATAATAAACATTTGAAAACAATTTGATCCAATAAGATGACAGATTTTTATGACGAAAAATAAGAGGGAAATTTACCAAATCGAGGGGGAAAATGGCAGCCATTTTATCTGAGGTAAGAAAAGATATTTTACAAATCAAACAACTAAAAAAAGTTCAAAAAAGAAAACACAAGTAAAAGTACATCGTTATGGTTGAATATATGGAAGAAATAGTGAGAAGAAAACAAGCTTTTAATACATGAAAGAATTGAGAGATTAAATGAGTCAGCCGCTCTAAAGAAAATACTCGAGCGGGTCTTTGTAGCGGAGCACCATACCTAAGAAAAAATGGTAAACTATCGAGTTGATTTTTCATGGATTGGCTGACGTCACTTCCGTCCGTACGGCGTCCGTCCGTCCGTCCGTCCGTCCGTCCGTCCGTCCGTCCGTCCGTCCGTCCGTACAAGCATTCCGATTGGCTGGTTAAATTTGTTTTTTTTGGCGGGAATGTCGACGTTTTGCAACATCCGGGTACACATAAAGGTAAATCCGGCTATTAAACTTTTGTAAAAAACGTCTTACACACGTATAGAAATACCGATAGATAACAACACAATTTTTTATTCAAGCTTTTTTTTTTTTTTTTACTCTATTTACGATGGAACCTCTTTCTGAAATCGATATGTCGAAAGAAAGGTCAGAGGAGAATGAAGCCAAACTAAAAGAAAGGCCAGAAGTAAAAGAGTTTTTTCGAAAGAGGAAAAACTCTGGTGGCGTGAAAATGGAAGGCGAAGAGGAAGGACTCACCAAAGAAAAGCGGCAAGCAGAGAGAGAGATAGAGACCCAAATCCAGGCGGGACTTTGATTATAAACAAGGAGAACATGATCGTGAAAGAAAAATGGAATATGAGGCAAAACTTGACGGATGAACAAAGATATAAATGAACGTGAAATACAAAGGAATTTGAGAAAAGGAATTTGGAACATCTCTGTTTCTTGATTTTCACAGGAACATAAGACGTCTTACGCTTCTGCTTCTGCTTCCGCTTCTGCTTCCGTCGCTAGTGAAAACCAGGCTTTAGCAATTCGGTTAACGTTGTAAAACGTTGTTTTAAGGTGACTGCCTACTTTTGAAAATTGATTTAAACTTTTTTTAAAACATCGATTTTCCGAATTGAAATTTAATGCTGATTCCAAATCTGGAAAGAAAAATTGGGTGTCCCGAGCTTGTTTTCGAGATAATCAGCATTTAATGGAAGCCTACGCACGAGCTTTTGGAGTAAAATCTGCGCCACCGGAAGTGATTAGGGAAAAAATAAGATCCATAAGATCAAAGTTATTTGTAGACTATATGATTGCACAAAAGAAGGCTAGTCAATCATTCTACAATAATACATGGACATTTTCAACAAAAAGACAAAAAGACAAATTGTTTTCTTATATTTTGTAGTTTCGGTGCTCTTAAAAATCTCATAAAGTCGAACAAAAATCTCTACGAAAATCTATTTTTTCATGTGTTGCTGATTTAAACTTTTTCTAAGATGTTGATATAACATAGATTTTTGAGAGTTTTTTTCGAATGAGCCATTAAAAAAATATAGAGTCCCGTGCAAAATTTGAGGGTTTTGCCCTGTTGAAGCTTAAAACGCGTATGGCCCTTTGTGATTATATATTGTAGATTTTTCAGCGGTTTTTGAGCGCGCGCTCATCGTGAGCTCAATTCGAACGTTCAAAAGTAGGCAGCCACCTTAAACCAACTATCGTATGTTTTTCGTTCAAGAAAGATTCGCCTCCTATCGCGGGGTCCCATCGGCAAAACAACGAAGACTTTCATTTAATAATTTTATTTCTACAGATAATTTATTTAAGTATTGAATGAAAATATAAATTTACACCAAATATTCAACTGTTTATTAAGCTATTCGAGCAAGTCTGATTATAAAAATGAGCTTAAATTTGTGTTGTTGAGAGATGTTGTTGTAGAAAGACCTAGACTTTCACTTTACAAAGCCGTAAAAAATATTCAAAAACATTTACAAACGCCAATTTACTGACAAAGAAATTCGTCATTTTGCATTTCCTTTTTGCATTGCCTTTATTTTCTATTTTGTCTCAGTTGTTCTTGTCAAGTTTAACTGAATTTAAAACGTCTCGTTCTGTAAAAGACGTAATTATTAAAGCATAGTTAAATATTAACTATGTTTAAAGTAAGCTTATACTTTGCTCAAACTTGAAAGACATTCGAGGTAAATTTTACTTAAGTTGATATTGTATTGGATTATCTGTAGTTATCTTTCGTTTTTTTTAAGTAAAAGAGATTCAAAGCCTAAAAATGTCGGTTTGTTTTGGAAAAATTTGTCGAAAAATCTTCCAAGAGCAAAACTAGCCCCTGGGGGTGGTGGTGAGTTGTGTACAAAATTCCTAAGAATTCGCGGGGAAAAAAAAGCAATGTAGTGCATTTCGATTCGATTTCACTGCATGGTATATATTATAGGAGAAATTATCTTCATCTCGAATAAAAAATAATTGAAGATTTTTTTCCCCTATCTTATTTTTACCTTTCAGTTTCATTCAAATTGTTCTCCCTGTGACTTCCGTATCGGGAGCTCCGCTTTTAGGCAGTGCCTAAATAAATATATATTACTAAGTGCTTACACAAAATTTTGGCCTACAGGATCACAAAAACTGGGCCGCAAAGTTTAGCTTTAACATGTTCAACAACTGTTAGGTATGATTTTTTTCAATATACATCTCCAGTTAGCTGCAAAAGTCATTCAATGCAAATTTCTGCATTCACATAGTGATTCAGATTTACTTATAGTTTTAAAAAACGTTTTTACGATCGACATATATAGCCAAATTTTGGTTTAAAATAAATAAAAAAATTAATCCCAAATTGAATTCGAAACCGTGATATTGCCTAATACTCAGTGTAACTTTCGTAATTTTATTTACACGTTCATGTACGTTTCAACGAGCGACGAAGGCGTGGCATTCTCACTGTCATCACCTAAAGCAGGAGCTCCGGACAAGCGGGCGTTTTTAATGGTTTGAGGAAGAATCGGGGTTTTGGGGTTCCTGTTTCGACTACGTGCCCGCGAGAAAAAAAATGGACCTAGCGATTTCAATTCTCGCTCGTTCCAACTTTCCAAAGTTCCCCCAAAACCCCGGTTTTGCCCAAATCCACCTGCCTTGAAGGCTAATTCTTTGCTCGCTTCGAAAAAATTTGAAAGCCATGCCCTGTGGAATGCCTCAGTCGTTACCTTAAAGTAACCAGTTGTATCGTCTCCTGAGCCATACTATCTAATTATCTTCCTCTGTCACTCGTCTCAGGTGTCTCCTGGATGCGATGCCATTTGTGTCTTTAGAAGAGAGTGAATTCTATTTAGCCTTATTTCGGGCAGTGGCTATAGACTTTGCTTGGATCTATAGACTTTGCTTGGTCTAGAATGGAGAAGTTAGACGCCCCGTGACTTTCCTCCACTAGTCTGGGTGCTCACCTTGGGCAACCGTCAGTACACCCTTAGCCTCCATTGC
Source organism: Actinia equina (assembly GCA_011057435.1). Taxonomy (NCBI): domain Eukaryota; kingdom Metazoa; phylum Cnidaria; class Anthozoa; order Actiniaria; family Actiniidae; genus Actinia; species Actinia equina. The sequence continues at coordinate 42,776 of WHPX01001308.1, read as the reverse complement.
CGGGGTTACAGTGTGTATGTTCACAATCAAGTTGAATACTTACTGGCAGTTTAGCCAGTGCTTCCTACGTTATTCTCTTGTGAGAGGAAGAAGCTACTGACGCTGCTTCTCTTAAAGTGAAGGCGATGGAAGTATTTTACTCCAAATCGGCCCACAGTATTCACGAGGCGTGGCGTCCCGTGTGAATTAACCGCCCTTTGCGTGTATTACCGCCACCCTTCTTGTTCACTCGTTTTTTAAAAAGTAAACTGATCTCCATTATTTCAAAATATCGATGAACAAAGGAAATTATAAACAGTGGAGCAATTGCAAGTGAAGTCTTGAGCAAAGATTAGCTTGTTTTACCGCTTAGTGTAGCTTTAAAGTGCATATGACACGAAAACATTTTAGTCTTAAAATGTGTAGTTTATTGGCATTGATAAGAATATCACGGTTAAATTTGTTTCAAAAATGTATTTCTCTAGAAATTCAAGAAAATTTAACACAAGTTGTGACGTCATTTTGTTTACAAGTCTACATATTTAGTTGCAAATACACGAAATATGTTTGAATGTAGAATCTTAATTTCAGGTAGTTCACTTTTCAGTTTCCCAACATTCGAAGAATACTACGTAAGCTATCAAATGAAGCTGAATAGAATATGCCATTTGTTGTTATTTTATACGAATTACAATTTATATTTAGTGCATTACTACCTAATCTAGAGTACGTGTCAACAAGATGACGTCACAAATTTGGATTAATTTTCTCAAATATCTTAAGAAATTTCTTAAGCTTTTGAAACAAATTTCATTACGATTAATAAATTAATAAAACGATGAAATATTTTCGTGTAATATACACTTTAAGAATTGTAGACAGACCGTTGTATATGACATATAATTGTGTATGCGAAAATCCGGAATTCCGGTTTGAAGGACTGCTAGCAATTGGAGTTGAAAATGTTTTTCCCGATTGACATTATGAGATATATGACATTATAGCCTAAACAATTTGCCCAAATATGGCATTCATAGTATATTGGTAGCTCTATCTGTCTTTTGGGCTTTGCGCTGACTTAATTCCACCGGCTTCTTTGGATTCTTAGGCCTATAGGAGACTCAGACGAGCTGTCCCAACCAGGTACTCCGGTCTACCCTGCCAAAAGGGTCTTAATCTTTAATGGCTCTGTCATTGTAAAATGGATTGATATATATGATAATGCAATCTCGTACCCAGAGCCCTTATTTCTTACTGCGCATGCTCGACGAAATAATTGGGCTCTGGAAAACTCCAATATTTCCTGTGCTGTGATTGGTTCTCGAGAACAAAGGAAGACACCGGAAGTAAAAATTACAGTACTAGGGAAAATAAACAAGATGGCGTCTCGAATTAAGTACACCAAAAAAGCGTGTAGGGCGGATTTTTCAAAGTTTTGCTGGTTTTTTAATGGGAATTGTATTGATGTCCATCCATTAGGTATTTTCGGAGTTAATTTGATTGAAAACTATCTTCAAAACCTAATTTTCCAAGGGCAAATTCACATGCTCGTTGAACATCGTCCGCCATTTTGAATTTACCTAGTCTGTCATAATGCGCATGTGCGAGAAACCCAGACTCTGGGTCTTCCGGTTTGGAGTTTTCCAGAGCCCAATTATTTCGTCGAGCATGCGCAGTAAGAAATAAGGGTTCTGGGTACGAGATTAATGATAATGTTGAAAGAATAAAATAAATCCTTAGTGCGCATGCGCGTTACAAATCAGCTAGCACTAATCATTTTCCGACATTAAAAGAAATTGTTTTAGCCGAGACTTCAAAAGATTTTGTAATCATAGTAAGTTGCTTTCATTAGGTATAAATCCCTAACTTTGTTATCTTTTATACGTACTTCAAAACGACAAACAAATATATAATATTCAGTGAATATTTATTTGTCGTTTTGGCGTACGTATAAAAGATAACAAGTAAAGCAACTTACTATGACATTAAAAGAAATAAGGTCTTAAAATATAAATAAAAGAGACATTCTTTATAATTATAGGTGTATTAAACATATTACATATTAAAATAAGTCTAATTTACACAAAAAGTATATTTACAACATTTTAAAAGTCTTTTGCTTTCCATTCATCCCTATATCATTTTGAATCTTACTGCAATTCCCGTGATACTCGACCAACTAGACCTTTATCACACACGAAACATTGAGTTTGGGTGGACGTCAAACAAAAGGGTTTCTATCGTTTCCATTGGTCTCTACACCAGGACTGGCGTGAACACTCTGGTGAACACGTGCAATCGTTCCCTTATCTCATGCTTCTTGTAGCTGTGAATTTCTCGGTCTGGATGTATTTTCTCAAAAATGCTAGTATTCCAGCTCTGAATCTCAAACGTTTGACTGAGCAACTATGACTATGATTTTCAGATTGGCGTTTGAAATTCGAAGGCGGAATCCTTAGACTTGTTTAACTAATTCAAAGCGAATTTTCAGTGGACAGTTTTATTTTAGCCTGCACGCAAAACTAGTGCGTCAGTTTGACTGGATTTTTCATATAATGTGCTTTGGTTATCCTAGATTCTAATAGCTTTATATTTTATTTTAAGATTCTTAAGTAAACTGTTAGCCTTTTACGGCCGAAAATCTAACAGTGCTATTTTAGTTTTTCGCCATTTTTGCTCCTCATCTCCTCATCTACGATTTTTCTGAAAATTTCAGAATCTTATCATCTGGTACTATTGCAACCTGTGTTAAATTTGGATGGAAGTCTAGGGCAGAAAATAGTTATAAAATTGAATAAAATAATCTAAAATTCGCTCTGAATTAGTTTGGATTAACCTCAATTTTTCGTTTGTGATTTAGGTCTTAGTTGGTCGCGTGTGACTGGAAATCGCAGCAAGTATCAACAGTAATTTTATTAGTTCGTATCATTTCTACCACCATTACAATAGCCAATAAGAACGTCGCTTATATAAAAACCGCTTCCAATAGATTTCATTTATCAAAATATGCAGAAAGAAAGACGCGCGCGCGCGCTTTTGGCGGGAATCTTACAAATTGACTGACTTTATTAGTCTAGTCTTCGCAGTTAAATTATTATTGCCTTAGGGACATGAATGGCTGTATGGGATTCACTGGACGCGAATTTGTATTAATGCCTACTCTTATAAAATTTTTTATAAAAAATCTCTTATTCTTATAATTTAATTTTGAAGTCTTTCTTTACAATTTCTTGTTTTGCTACACCTGGTCATCAAAATGGACCAAACTTTCTTATCAGCTATTGAAATTGTAAAAATATTTGCCCCTTGTTTGACGATTTAATGAGTTAAAATACGATTTTTTTATGGAAGGTGATGTACAAAGAACATCATTCGTTGAGTAGAGTGTAAACAATATATCTATGAAAAAGCATAAAAACTAAGTAGCACTAAACAAATTTATTTCTTTTGTTTTCAAATGTTTCATTGGTATTTTTTTGTACTTATTAGTATATTTCACGGATACAGGGTCTACACTCTAATGAATAGTTGCTCATCTTTGGTTTTCTATTATAGCTTTGGTTAATAGTAAAAGCTGTCTACAAATCGTGTTAGGCAAATTACCTTCGGGATTGCGGCCGTGTTTGGACCATTAAATATAATGTTATTGATATTAATGGATTAACTCAACTGGCTTACGATAAAATCCTAAAATTGGGACTCTGTGTCGGGGTCGTCGCTCCAATACAAGGTCTTGCTGGCGGGATACCTGTGTCGTGAAGTTTGCGAGGACGCTGTTGAAGATCGGTATCCACTTGTTGTCTAGGAAACGTAGCAAATAAAAATGACAAAATTAGAATTCAGCACAGGGAACCCCGGTTTTGGAACCTGGTTGAATAGTTATTTTGAAATACGTTTGCTTATCATAGGTTTTTGTGGTTGTAAATCGGTTTCTGTAATCTGATACTGACTGTTAATCGATAGACAATTTAATTTAAATTGATAACCGTTGGTAAAGCACTCTAATAAGCAGGCAAAAGATAAGAAAAGCTGCAACAAAGAAAGCGACTTTCTTCTTTTGACTACATACTAGAAGGTGCGTTACTTATAAACACCACACAGGCGAACTATAAAGAGTAATACCCAACTAACAGTACAGTTCTGATTATAGCTTATGTAAACATAAGCTGATGTCAAAACACAAGAAACCCATAAAGAGACAAGTCACCTACAGGAGTTAAACCCATAAGAATTATGTGAAAGAGAAATATATAAAACTCCGAAAGCCGGGTTCCCTGAGGTCACAGTAAATGTGTCGGATAGAATACTTTCATTTGTTGAACACAACGCATTGACTCAAGGCGTTGATATAGGAGGGAAGGATGAAACTGCATTACTCTACAGTCTGTATCAAATTACGCATGAGTAGGAAACAGAAGATGGGTCATTATGAACCTCTATCTTGTATGTTAAAAAGTGTAGTTATAGGTTTAATATATTTTGATAAGGCAAGCCAGACAAGCTTTAACTATCTACCAATCAAGATATAAAGTTAGACATGTTTTACATTTTATATTTTTATGACTTGTAATAGTTTATTGGAGTTTAATTCAGAGTGTACTAGGATTTATTCCAGGCTTATCAAGAAAAATCCCGCTAGTGTGTTAAGAAATGTGTATATGATTCAGTCCATTAAAACGTCACGTGATCAAAGCACTTGTATTATTAATGATAATTTTTTTATATGGGACTCCAACAAAATGCAATATGCTATAGGCTAAGGGAAGAATGATGAACAAAATAACAAGATACATGAACACGTGAATTGGTGTTACATGTGTTAGTTTACTATGACACCAACAAAACACGTGATACTGTTCTCACATACACGGAACGTGCTTATTTTACATGAAAACATGGAAACTTAGACCTTTTTTGAAATAGGTAAAGAACATGGTGCATTGTGGTATAGCTTCTGTACAGAACCTTTTTTTTTCATTAGTAATGATGAAAAGGTAAATTATACACCGTGAAAAAGATGAAAAAACTGATGAAAAAACTTACTGACGTTTCGGACGCTAGTCCTCATTGTTTTTGGCCTTCCTTTGATTAACGGCAACAATGATTGTCGTAAGACCAAAGAAATGCGGCTTATTCACCTATTGGGTACTCTTAGTCCCAATGGGATTAATGAACGCTTTACTTACAACTAACCCTATCTTTTGTTATTTAATTGTTTGTTTTTGTTTCCTTGCCCACCTTGTTCTCATTGGTTTCTTTTGTTTTATTCTATCTTATATACACTCCTTTCTACCACCTCTTTCTCTTTTACTCCTACGAAGGACTAGCGTCCGAAACGTCAGTAAGTTTTTTCATCTTTTTCACGGTGTATAATTTACCTTTTCATCATTACTGTTTCATTAGAAACACCGACGCAGCTCACACTAGTTTTTAGAGTAGTATAGGGAATGGGGGTTCCAGCGCAATCTCAACACGGGCAAACCCCGTGTCAAAAATCCACCTACGGAAACAACCCATTCCAAGTGTGGTTGAGGGTAACAGCGCAACCACTTAAATATGTCTATATTGGAGTGCGAAGATTGTAAAGAGTTTGTTTATGACTTGTTTCCGTAGGTGGATTTTTGACACGAGGTTTGATCGTGTTGAGATTGCGCTGGAACCCCCATTCCCTATACTACTTTTTAGCTAGTTATATCTTCTTTTTTTTCATCACGTATTATATCGATATTGTTTGTATAGAATCAGAAACGGGTTGAAACGTCTAACAGCTATACATTTCTTTCTAACGGTGCTCTGCAATATTCAACTTTTTTCTTGACAAGTTTCTTTCAAGTTAATCAAGTTATCTCGCTTCAAAATATCCCTAAACTAAATTAAAGACAGATATCTCAAATGTTTGGTTGCAAGATTCCGTAAATCTCCCATGAAACTGAGTCAGGACATTCAGCGGGAAGTTTGATAGGTGAGAGATGTGTGACCATCTTGAACCCAAACTCATAAGTTGAAATATGGTATCAAAACTCCTAATATGCATATCTGAATAAACCGGAGCATCGTTAATGTTTTAAACGTTTAAACCCCCTTAGGAGTTTCTGACCGAATCTAGACCACATTGCATACCGTTAATTGAATTCAGAAATGGCCTGATTCTAGTGGATGCTCTGCGCTTGGGCCACGTGATACTGTGCCCATCTACATGTGATGCATGTGTCTATGGAAACATGAGTTTGGTGGGTATCTGTGATTGGACAATGATGTTACCATGATAACTTACCTAAAGGTCATACGTCGAGGCACTCTGATCCGATGGCAAGATCTGGGTTGGTTAATATCTTTAACAGTAAAACAACATGTCTTAACTTAAAAAGTTCAAATCGTATCCAATTTTTTAGTCATCCTAGTTTACATTTGCTTCATTTTACCCAATTTAGCGCAACCTATGGCTCATTATTTTATAGATACAAAGTAGAGCACAGTTATTTATTTTATGATCTCGTTTTATTTTTATGTTTTTTGAAGTTATTTTACCGTCACTAAATATATAGCATGCATTTTGAGTTTATTTCAGTTATATTTTAGCCCTAATAGTCATCGCCTTTTTTCACAAAATACATGACGAAATGATAACATGATGGCACACTGACTGGGATATGTGCTTTAAAAGCAGTTGGTAAGACTTACCAGTGAATTTCTATCGCGATAGCTGAATGATGATGATCTACCTACATCCTGTGAGCATGAGGAGAAAAGTCAAAACTTTGACCCAAAATAACAACCACACTAACAACAGGGCCAAAATAACAACCACATAAACACTAACAACAAGGTCAAAATAACAACCACACTAACAACAGGGCCAAAATAACAACCACATAAACACTATCAACAGGGTCAAAATAACAACTACATAAACACTAACAACAGGTCAAAATAACAACCACATAAACACTAACACCAGGGTCAAAATAACAACTACATAAACACTAACAACAGGGTCAAAATAACAACCACACTAACAACAGGGTCAAAATAACAACCACACTAACACAGGGCCAAAATAACAACCACATAAACACTAACAACAGGGTCAAAATAACAACCACATAAACACTAACAACAGGGTCAAAATAACAACCACATAAACACTAACAACAGGGTCAAAATAACAACCACATAAACACTAACAACAGGGTCAAAATAACAACCACATAAACACTAACACCAGGGCCAAAATAACAACCACATAAACACTAACAACAGGGTCAAAATAACAACCACATAAACACTAACAACAGGGTCAAAATAACAACCACATAAACACTAACAACAGGGTCAAAATAACAACCACATAAACACTAACAACAGGGTCAAAATAACAACTACATAAACACTAACAACAGGGCCAAAATAACAACCACACTAACAACAGGGTCAAAATAACAACCACACTAACAACAGGTCAAAATAACAACAACACTAACAACAGGGTCAAATCCATAACAACATAACACTACTAACAACAGGGTCCAAAATAACAACTACATAAACCCACTAAAAACAGGGTCAAAATAAACCACACTAACACAGGGCCAACAGGGCCCAAAACTAACAACTACATAACCACACTAAACAACAGGGGCCAAATAACAACCACATAAACACTAACAACAGGGTCAAAATAACAAACACATACACTAACAACCAGGGTCCAAAATAACAACCACATAAACACTAATCAACAGGGTCAAAATAACAAACTACATAACACTAACACCAGGGTCAAAATAACAACCACATAACACTAATCACCAGGTTCCAAATAACAACTACATAAACACTAAACAACAGGGTCAAAATACAACCACACTAACACAGGTCAAAATAACACCACTAACACCAGGGTCAAAATAACAACCACATAAACACTACAACAGGGTCAAATAACAACCACATAAACATAACAACAGGGTCAAAATAACAACCACATAACACTACAACAGGGCCAAAATAACAACCACATAAACACTAACAACAGGTCAAAATAAAACCCACATAAACACTAACACCAGGGTCCAAAATAACAACCACATAAACACTAACACAGGGTCAAAATAACAACCACATAAACCCTAACAACAGGGTCAAAATAACAACCACATAAACACTAACAACCATGGGTCCAAAATAACAACCACATAAACACTAACAACAGGTCAAAATAACAACCACACTACAACAGGTCATAACAACCACAGTAAACACTAACAACAGGGCAAAATAACAACAACACTAACACAGGCGTCAAAATAAAACTACATAAACACGAACAACAGGGTCAAAATAACAACACACTAACACCAGGGTCAAATAACAAACTACATAAACACTAACAACAGGGTCAAAATCAACAACCAACAACAACCACATAACCACCAACAGGGTCCATAAACCACACTAACACACCGGGTTCAAAATAACAACCCACACTCCCAACAGCGGTCAAAATAACAACTACATAAACACTAACATAAAAACAGGGACAAAATAAACCACTAACAACACATAAACACTAACAACAGGGTCAAACCAATAACTAACAACCAAGGGTCACAACAAACAGTGTCAAAAAACTAACATAAAACACTAACAACAGGGTCAAAATAACAACCAACACTAACAACAGGGTCAAATAAACAAACATAAACACTAACAACAGGGTCAAAATACAACCACATAAACACTAAAAACAGGGTCAAAAATAACAAAACATAACACTAACAACAGGGTTAACAGTAAACAACAGGGCAAAACCACAGTCAACAACACTACACTAACACGGTCAAAAATAACAACACTAATAAACACTAACAACAGGGGTCAAAATAACAACTGTACATACAACAAAACACCAGGGTCAATAACACCAATAACAACACACTACACACAACAGGGTTCAAAATAACAACTACACACTACACAGGGTCCAGGGCACCACACTAACAACGGGCAAAATAACAACACATACACTAACACAGGGCCAGGGTTCAAAAAAACAAACACATAAACACTAACAACACCGGGTCAAAACAAACAACCACACTAACAACAGGGTCAAAATAACAAACATTAACACACTAACAACAGTGTCAAAATAACAACCAAATAAACAAACCTAACAACAGGGTCCAAAATAACAAAGAACACACTAACAACAGGGGTCAAAATAACAAACACACTAACAACAGGGTCAAAATAACAACCACACTACACAACAGGTCAAAATAACAACTACATACTAACAACAGGGCCAAAATAACAACACATAAACACTAACAACAGGGTCAAAATAACACCACACTAACAACAGGGCCAAAAAACAGAAACGCCAAAATAACAACTACCACTAACAACAGGGTCAATAACAAACAAAAACACTAACACCAGGGCCAAAATAAACAACCACATAAGACACTAACAACAGGGTCAAAATAACAAACACATAAACACTACCACCAGGGTCCAAAATAACAAACACATAAACACTAACAACAGGGCCAAAATACAACCACACTAACAACAGGGTCAAAATAACAACCACATAAACACTAACACAAGGTCAAAATAACAACCACACTAACAACAGGGTCAAATAACAACTACATAAACACTAACACAGGGTCAAATAACACCACATAAACACTAACAACAGGGTCAAAATAACAACCACACTAACAACAGGTCAAAATAACAACCACACTAACAACAGGGTCAAAATAACAACCACATAACCACTAACAACAGGGTCAAAATAACAACCACATAAACACTAACACAGGGTCCAAATAACAACCACACTAACACAGGGTCAAAATAACGACCACATAACACTAACAACAGGGTCAAAATAACAACCACCACTAACCACAGGGTCAAAATAACGGAACCACATAAACCTAACACAGGGTCAAATAACAAACACATAAACACTAACAAGCAGGGTCCAAAAATAACAAACACATAACACTAACAACAGGGTCAAAAATAAAACCACACTAACAACAGGGTCAAAATAACAACCACACTAACAACAGTGTCAAAAGTAACCACACATAAACACTAACAACAGGGTCAAAATAACAACCAATAACACTAAACACTAACAACAGGGTCAAAAATTAACAACCACATAAACACTAACAACAGGGTCAAAATAACACCACATACACACTAACAACAGGGTCAAATTAACAACCACCTAAACACTAACAACAGGGTCAAAAACTAACCAATAACACACTAACAACAGGGTCAAAATAACAACTACATAAACACTAACAACACCCCGGTCCAATAACAACCACTACTAACAACAGGGTCAAAATAACAACCACATAAACACTAAAACAGGGTCAAAATAACAACCACCTAAACACTAACAACAGGGTCAAAATAACAACACATAACACATAACAAACAGGGTCAAAATAACAAACCACATAAACACTAACAACAGGGTAAAATAACAACCACTAAACACTAACAACAGGGTCAAAATAACAACCCACAAACACTAACAACAGGGTCAAATAACAACACATAACACTAACAACAGGGTCAAATAACAACCCACATAAACACTAACAACAGGGTCAAAATAACAACACAAAAACACTAACAACACCCCGGTCAAAATAAAACCACACAACAACAGGGTTTCAAAATAACAACCACATAAACACTAACAACCGGTCAAAATAACAACACATAAACACTAACACCAGGGTCAAAATAACAAAACCACAAACATAACAACAGGGTCCCAAAAATAAAACCACACACCCAACATCAACAAAACACGGGCAAAATAAACCAACAACATAAACACTACAACAGGGTCAAAATAACAACACAAAACACTAAACAACAGGGTCAAACTAAACAACCACATAAACACTAACAAACAGGTCAAAAATAAACAACCACAAAAACTACACAGGGTCAAAATAAACAAACACACACAACAACAGGGTCAACATAACAACTACTAAACACTAACAAACAAGGTCAGAAAAAAATTAAACAACTACACTAACAACAGGGCCAAAATACAACCACATAAACACTAACAACCGGGTCAAAATAACAACACATAAACACTAAACACCAGGGTCAAAATAACAACCACATAAACACTAACAACAGGGCCAAACTAACAACACATCAACACTACAACAGGTCCAAAATAACAACCACCCTAACACTAACAACAGGGTCAAAATAACAACCACATAAACCTAACAACAGGGTCAAAATAACAACCACATAAACCACTAACAACAGGGTCAAAATAACAACCACATAAACACTAACAACAGGGTCAAAATAACAACCACATAAACACTAACAACAGGGTCAAAATAACAACACATAAACACTAACAACAGGGTCAAAATAACAACAACACTAACAACAGGGTCAAATAACAACTACATAAACACTAACAACAAGGTCAAAATAACAACTACACTAACAACAGGGCCAAAATAACAACTACACTAACAACAGGGTCAAAATAACAAACACATAAACACTAACAACAGGGTCAAAATAACAACTACATAAACACTAACAACAGGGTCAAAATAACAACCACACTAACAACAGGGTCAATGTTGTCAAGATTTTTTATGGAGCGATAATGAAGCAGCACGTTGAAATGCAATAAATAACTGCATACCATATTGTCCTCTGATGGCCAGTCACTTGCACTCGCCTCAGACAAAGGCGCATAATCTAGAGAAAAGATTAGACACACATGTTCATATAAGACATCTAAGATAAGATGCAGATTAAAAGTGAAAATGGCCAAGTTTACCGGAGTCTATATCGGCTGCTGACGATGTAGGGGAACTGGGTCTTCGCAAGTCCGCTGACCGAAAGCCATGATAAACATCATCGTCATCTTCATCACGTGATATGTAGCTTGAGCTTCCAGAATCACGTGTTCGCCGGGATGAGGAACGCCCTTGTTTGAGCCTTTGTATTTGACTGTTGGCACCTTGAAGTTCGCTTTGTAAACTAAGAACAGGGAACGAACCCAGTTAGGCACAATACTGTTATCAATCATTGGGTTTTCTGCTGATAGGCCCAAGGTCTCAAAACTACATCTCACCTTTCTCTTGCCATATCTCGGTCTGTTATTATTCCCTGAAAACAAGTGAATAAACAGTTATTTTCTGTGTGAGGACAATGACAACAAGATTTCTGGTCAAGAGTCAAAAGATTAGATCATCTAGCAAGAAGTTTATGAGTAACATAAGCATGCTTGACGTCAGTAGTTGCGTGATGCCTCCAAATTCATACTGTCAATGCGCAATGCTCATACTGTATTTACTCTATGACTGTCACTGCTTGTTTATGTGGGGCATAGAATCCGTGCCAATTCCAATAGAAATTTCAACAAAATCTGCTCTTAGTGAAACAGTTTAATCTAAAATGGCCTGGTTTTCAGATATCATATGTGATTGATACGGGTCTTAGAATAATTGTCGGTGAATTTGCGTTGATTTGACCCCCCTTCGACGACTATGGTCCTTTGCGTTGACACCATAGCTTGTTTTAATGTGACCTCATAGTGAAATAAAGCAATTGAGAGGTAGAACTTGAAATAACAAGAGATGTAAAAAACATTTTGGGTTTCGCCACTAGTACAGGAACTGATGATGTGTTCATGCATTACTTACCAATAGGGCTGTAAGCTGTTCATTTAATATTGATGTTGATAAAACTAACTGTTGCTATTAAAGGAAAAAACACTGGATTAAGAATAAACATGAAGACAGGTGTAGAGAAAAGGTAACAGGACAGACAGACAGGTGAACAGACGGACAAATAGACATCAGGTGAATTGAATTACTTAACTGGTGGTATGCACGCAACTAAATTCCCTCCTGTTGATGTAAGGCAGTTGGACAGATATACAAACAGACAGAACAAGGCAGGTGGACAGACAGACGAACAGAAAGGCATGTCAAGTGGACATACAGACGATGAAAGACATAAGGCAGGTGGACAGACAGACGGACAAACACACAGAGATAAGGCAGGTGGACAGAGTGACAGGCAGAACTGAGACCGGCGGGCAAACAGACAGGAATGAGAAAAGAGGTAAAAAGACTAACCTGAGGTGAGATTGTTCCTTCGTTGTCGGATCGGTCTAACGATGAATTAGTAAAAGACCTACTAATGTCCTCTTCACCAGGCCCTGGACTAAGAATATCACTCACAGCCACCGTCAGACGATTAGCTGAATATAGAATAGATAATCCAGTTGAAAGATCATAAAACATTCACATGAAACATGGTGAGTTAGGCTGGTTCAGTCCAAGCATTAAGAGCTTAAAACCAATTAATAAATCTCTTTATCATATAGATATTGATGAAATACCAGGTTTTCTCTAGTGTCGAAAACTTGATATCTTTCACCAGTGGAAGATACCATATCTTTCACACGTGAAGATATCTCTGTAGAATCGGACTGCTATTTTAATAACGAATTTTTGAGCTTTTGTTTTATTGAAGTTTTTCATCGATATCTATATAATAAACAAAACATTACATGGCCGCTTGGAGATACGAATTTTATCTTCTCGTGTTCAATTTAGATATCTCACTTATTCGTTCACTGCCCTCACTCGTGAGATATCAATTGAACACTCGAAGATCAAATTCGTATCTCCGCGCGCCCATGTAACATCCTCTATATCAATATCAACTCACCTTGCAAAATTGCAGCCAATATGAGATCTCTGAAAGAATGAATGAAAATAAAATGAGTTAATAAAATCTACAAATAACTGACATACATTACATGATAGATGTTACATCACTTGATAGGGACGTCATAGCATACCTTGCTTCCATGGGGTCGCCATTGACATGACCCTGTATATTAACAATAAGTATCAATAAGTGTCTCCAACAACGTTAAATGGAATACTGTACACGAATGGAAGGCAGGAAAAGTTGAGCATTACCCTCTTACCTCATTTGATGAGTAGCCAGAAGTCATGACAGCACCCTGCATAACAGTGAACAATGTTAATGATATTATCCAGGGAAAAATGACAAAACTTACTAAATCCTTGGTTCATCAGATTTCCACCTAGACTAAAAGTAAAACGTGTGCTGACTTGTTGGTGGGTTTGACTGCATCTTTGTAAGATGCTGAAGGTGTTTTTCGGCGGCTTTATTCAATAAATTCTAGCTAAAAAAATATTTTTATTGACAACTTTACTAAAAAAATGAGACTTCTGATGATCTTAGTAAATGAAATTTTTGCGACACAATTTCGGATTTTAGAGGGCGCGTAGTTCGCAACAATTTAATTTGCCAAAAAAACGCCATTCTAACTAACTTTAATTGCGAGATTTCATAGACTGACGAGTTATTCATTACCTGTTAAACGCAGTTTCCTTGAACAAAATGACTTAATTGAGTAACAGTAACGAGAAATAGCTCGCATTTTAATCAATTTTTTCTAAAATGGGCCATAAAAGAAATAGACGACTTTCATAACCCCGTTTTTTTCAGATAGAGAAAATGAAGCCTTTTAAACAGAAACTATTAATGCTACCTGAGAAAATACTTCACGAAAACTATTTCCAGAAAATTTTGTAGAATTTGACTGCATACCAATAGCGAGTTTTGTATGTATTGATCACTGGAAGCCTTGGTGGCCGCAATGCTCACATCTTGTAAAGGATTTTTTAATTTTAGTAGAAACTCACACGCCTTATCTAAATCAACAAGACCAATGATTTAAAAGGGTTTTCACTCCAAAAACATTGACTTTTAATGTTTATGCAAATTAACAACAGCCAATTATGAAAGTCGTGTATTAGCTAGCCAGAATTCATTGAAGCCGCCAGAAAAGCATTCAGCAGCCTACAAAGATGACGTCCCACTCTCCAACAATCAGCATGCGAGTGTTTTTTTAGCCAAGCTAGCAATCTGATGGACCAGTGATCAAGTTGGACACCCCTAATAATTCCCCCCTGTGTTGTTATGGTGACGATGTTGATACGCACTCTTACATTTAAAAACATTCTATCGCAATTGCTATGCAATAAAATAGTGCATTGTAGGTGCACTGAACGGGTATGTTACTAGACAATATTCCTTTGCAACTTGTTTGGCAATTGTTTTGCACGATAAAAAAAAGTGCACACCTCGAAAGGAATACTACACTAGATTTGTCCCAAAATTGTCCCCTTGATTGGACAAACAGTAAGGCAGAGACAAACAGAAAGAAGAGTAATTGAAGAAAGAGTAAATAGATTGAATCAAGGTGATGAAGTTTGTTGTGAAGTGTCAACGTCCGGGTGAGAGTAACCTAGAGAAAGACTGTCGTTGGTGGAAAATTAACTGTTAGTTGTAGAAAAACTACCAACCCTTAGTTCGGCTATGATTCTCTCTTTGTCTTGTAGTGTTCTCTTGAGTTCTTCATCTTTACCTCGGAGCTGTTCTGCTAAAACAAACCAAAGACGAAATTTACAATCAAGAACGAAGGTAAAACGAAGATGTGACAAGGATTGGAAAACAATCGAACAGCGTTGTCATACATTGTCATGTCGACTAACCTAAGAGCACTAATGAAGATCGATTGGATACACTACTGCCAGTATCGTCATGATCAGAGCACTGTCCATAAGACTTGGTACTCTTCATTGTCTCGTTGGATGAACTGGATGATGAACCAGACTCAGAGAATGCGCTTATCACACTGGTTTGAGTAGGGGACTTTTCATCCACACTTTCCTCGTTCGTCAAATCAGCTACGAAGGTTTTGTCATAAAGGGAAGGGGGGTGAGGGACATTTACTGATATTGGAGGTGGAGGGGGTCTGTCATTCTTTGAAAACAAGTGGAAAGATGTTATTAGTTTCAATGTGGTTAAACGAATATTTGGGACAAGGCCGTTACATTACATTTTATATCATTGTAAAACGCTTACGTTAATGTTACTGGCAGAGGTCTGAAAAATCAATGCTGGGGCAAATCATGGTCACGGTCACGGCGCTACACGTTCGTAACGCTTTCTTTAGAGTAAAGTACTGTAGTATTTTCTTACCCTTATCTGGGTTTCTGGTCTTGTTATAGTCTCCTGTTCATGTATATCTGTGATTTGTTCCAGTGGGGGTGGTGGTGGAGGAAGTGCTTCCGATTCACTTTCGAGGTCTTCACCAGTTTCTGTCTCAGTTTCCGTTTCGGTTTCTGGTTCAACATCTGGTTCGACATCTGGTTCGACATCTGGTTCAACATCTGGTTCGTGTACGGGTTCTGGCTCTTCTTCAGCTTCAGCTATTGAGCTGACGGGTTTAATTTCCTTGCTGGGTGTTTCCTCAACAGGAGAGGAGTCATTGGTTTCTTTCTCGTCTTCTTCCTCCTCGTTACTTTTCCCATTCTCTTTAATGGCAAAAGGAGGAGGATTGATATTAATTCCAGGGGGGAGCAAGCCACCCCTTCGTCTGAGAGGTTGTGTCTCTGTTCCGTTAGACCGAGGGCCACCCCCAACTGATACACCGCCTCGCCTTCCTCGATCTGGAAACAAAAACGATAAACATTTTCATCAATATCTTTATCTACACTGGGCTCCCTGTATTAGGCTGATATCTCGATTGGGTTCCCTGCGGACTGACTGACCTCTGACTTTGATGGCTTCTGCTGTTTCTGTCAAATGTTTGTACCAACTGCAAAAAACAACCACATGACATTATGAGATAAGTCAATAGCAGAGTAATGACAACATCTATGAATAAGTGACTTACTTTTTTCTTTCTGTTATAGTGGCTGCAACCAGTTCATAGATTAGAGGCCCTGCAGCTGATGTACCAACCAGGAAGAAGGCTCTCTTGTCTGGTTAAAATCACAATAAATAAACAATGAATAAATAATATTCCGCCCCCCACAAACCAAAGATGCATCGTCTAACTGCAGCTATTTCATACCAAAGAGTGGACATTACTGGAATACAACATCGGAAACAAGAGGAAATACCTACCTCTAGTTACACGGTCTGTCTACTGTTTCACGGATATATAGCATGCATATTTTGTTAAACCTAATGTTTTAAGGTTGCTTTTGGGGCAAGTAAGACTGCAAATAATTATAACCCAACACCCACCCCACTCTGTAGACACTCTGAGGGAAGGGGCTAGCAGACTTGTATATTGATTCCTTGAATTCCAAAGGAAAATCTCTGACAGGGGTGGGGTCAGTAAGATGAAAACTGTCCTATGAAAAAAAATGCTGAGCGTTTATGGAATGTAATATTGAGGTAAGTTAGAAAGTGGTTGGACTGACTCACCAGTAGCAACGTTCCTTGTTAATAAATTATTGAGCTTCAATATTGGACTGTGAGTTGTCTGCAATAATCGACAATGAAACTGTTAGAACTAAGTAACAACAGATGCACAAAAGAAGCATACAAAAGGATGGTAATAAATGTCTAACCTTCTCTTGGTAAGCATTGGAAATGTTTGTGCTGTGACATTTCAAGATGAGTCTGTCATCTTGTTTCTGTAAGAGAATCACCATGTCTTCTAACAGCAAAACATGTAGATCTGGAAGGAATTAACAGTGTACATTGACCGCAAAGGCATATTATTCATGACAATAAACCATCAAATAAACCACTACTAGTTCCACCTCTCACCCTATGAATTATCAAAATCACGCAACACCTCCACTAACATAAAACCATTATCATCACCATCATCATACATCGGCATTATTCATCATCATCACCCTCTGCAATATCAAAATCATGCAACACCTCCACCAACACAAAACTATGCATTGTCAAAATCACGCAACACCTCCACCAACACAAAACTATGCATTGTCAAAATCATGCAACACCTCCACCAACACAAAACTATGCATTGTCAAAATCACGCAACACCTCCACCAACACAAAACTATGCATTGTCAAAATCATGCAACACCTCCACCAACACAAAACTATGCATTGTCAAAATCACGCAACACCTCCACCAACTCAAAACCATTATCATCACCATCATGATCCATCGACATTATTGCATCATCATCACCCTAATCACCAATAACTTCACTAACACCGTAACATCACAATCATTATTATGATCATCACCAATGCTGCCATCATCATTATCATCATTGTAAATTACCTATAGATTTATTTCTACTGATTCTCCAAGTTAATGGACCATCATATACCAGCTTTTTCTTTGTTAAATCCAGGTTCTACAAACAAGAAATAAAATGAACACAGGTACAAAAGAAAAAAGAAAAGAAGGAAGGAACATGAATGGAGGAGAGAAGGGTAATTAACTAGAGCTTAGCATGATCCACATACCTTGACTTCATCCATGTTTCTAGCAGGGTTATTTTCTAATTGCCGTTTGTCAATCTTCTTTTGGAACTCTAATAATCTCTGTAAGAACATGGAAAAAAAACAAAACGAATAAAACATGGAAAGAATTTACCCAAGAAACCGAAGACTTTATAAAATTAGTTAGTACCTGATGATTTTCACATTCTTTTACACTTTGGTTGACATAAGCCAGAAGATCCTGAAGCACAAATTAATGAAAATGGCATGACAGGTGAAATATATCACACATCAAGTGGTCTTGTGATACAACATAACCACTTGAATTGTTATACAACAACATTTCACTGTCATGCAACTTAAACTAGCTACTTTTAGGAAAATATTTTTAACTTTTTAAAAACTATGATCTTTTCAAGTATAATTTAATGCTGATTCTAAATATGAAAAGAATAATGGGGTGTTCTGAGCTTGTTTTCGAGATAAACTCCACGCAAGTTTATGATAAAACAAACATTCCTCCACCGGAAGTGATAAAAAAACGAAACGTTCAAAGAGCCTAAACTATTTAAAATGTCACACAACCTTACTGGTCATGTCATATGACAGCACACTGAACTGTCATGCAACACAACAAGTAGCCATATCACACAATAGAGGTTTTGCACCATCACGTGACGGCAGCCATGTTAGATGGCAGGAACAAGAAATAATTCAATTTCCGAGAGCAAAGGGATTTTATTGTTCTGCCATCTAACCATGGGCAGTCCAATTTGGATTATGGCACTGCCATGTGAGGGTGCAAAACATCTACATAGCAAACACTACAGAAATTTGTTGCAAGATGTTGTTTGAATAAGAGCATGATAACAAAATAACTAACCTTGGTACGAGTGATTGCTCTCTCGATATCTTTACTATCTGGTAACGAACCTGCAGCAGAAGAGATCCATAAGTTATGATGATGCTATTTGAAAGAGAATAAGCAGTTCAAAACAAATGCATAACTGTAACAATGCACACGATTTTGCAAGCAGGTGTCCAGTGTACTTACTTGGAGTATTTTTATTGATAGCTTCAAGTAGTAAGGGGTATTTTGTCAGCCGTTGATAACTGGTTGATATGATTTCATTCAGTTTTAACCTTCTACATAATGAATTCATTTCACAGGCCTAAAAAAGAAGAAATGAAAAGGATGCAAATCAAGATTATTTTCAAATAATCATAATCTTTCAAGGTTCAAAAAATGAAATTGTGGTTTAAAGTGTGTTGTTTTTTTAAAAAGATGGCGACTGTACTTTCCTCTCTTGTAAGAGTATATATGCTTATTTCAATAAATCTATTCACCTAAAACCTAAAAAAGCTGTGATCACTGAGAATCATGGGAAATATTTCATATCCAACATTAGTAAAACTTTTGACACAAAATGCAGCAGTTGAGGATGTTCAGAGGTGAGACTGTAACTGGTAAAAGATGTGCAAGTCCATCAACAGTTATCAAGCAGTTAAAACATGTAGAATGTATCTACCCACAATCCTTGTCGGTCTCAGCTTTGTAGGTTTTTTTGGTGACGAACTTTATTGAAATAAGCATATACATACCAGCGACATTAGGTACCATAGGGGAATCATATAGAAAAGCAAAGGTGCAAGCAAAAAAAAATTTTCTAGTGCATTTTTTATCGACTTTTTTACTCTTTTGTATAATAGAGGAATAACCTCGACCTTGAATAAAAAAATGATTAAGTATTTAATTTTCCACTTTTTTTAACCATTTCACTTTTATTTAAATGAGGCTTCAGTGGATTGATTGGAAAATGTCTTTATGATTTGTTACTGAGTCAGGAAAGTTGCTACTACATTAAACACACCTTCCACAGCTACTTACTGTGATAAACTGTGCCAACTTTTGGTCCTTTGCCTTTCGTTGCTAGAAAAAAATATATAAACAGTTAATAACCTTTGTGAAGACAACTTGGGATACCTGTGTACACAGGAAATATCCCATGAAACCCTTATTGTTCTACATAGTAGCATATATATCCAATTGATGCCTCTCAAAGTTATCCTCTAAGTGAGAATTACGAGGAAATACGAAAGAAATCAGTTTTATTTTCTTGAAGGAATTTTTTGCATTTGAGACAGTTCCTTTACCTTGAGTTGATCGAGTGCATACTTCTGATTATTACAGAATGTTGCACAAGCTTCTTTAGCCCTCTCGCCTGCTTCATTATCAAACTAGAATATCAAAAATGTATGTCAGCAACATTAATAAACAACCAATATACATATTTACCTTTTGGGTGTAATGTTTTGTCACTACAGACCACATCATTCCCTATAGTATCATTTTTAACTTGTAGATACCAGAAACGTAGAATTGTGAGGGGCCTGAATATGCAAATGTGTCACTCACTCGCTCACTTAAGAAGTTAGCTTAACCACTGGCAAAATAAATATATTAACATGCTGAAAAGTTACATGATCTATCTATTTTTGCTTTATGGACTTGACTTGACTATGGACTCGGCTATGGACTTGACTATGGTCTGGAAAGAAGGAAATGGCTAGTGAATAAAGTTTTATCCAGCAGCTCTTGTTCAAAGTAATATACAAAAGCCGGTTATTGATACAGCATACCTTGATTTTTTCTATTGTGAAATATTACAAAAACACTGAAGGTCCCAGAGAAATGTCCAGATTGTTCTTTAGTATGGATGCAAAAAATTTTTAATAAGCGAATGGCTGTTGTTCTTGTTTGGCGAACAAATCAAGGAAAATCGCCGTTGAGAGCATTACCTTTACTTACTAAACTAGATAAATTTGTCCAAAAACATACAATAGTTGGTTTGAAAAAACATTTCTTAAAACTTATTAGCTAAATAAAGGGCGAATATCTTTTTGAAATATGTTATCCTTACATTTAATCCAGCATTAAAATGAATTATCTATAGAAATATTAAAACTCTTGAAGAAAGTATTTGAATTCTAGTCGAACGAAGCTGCTTTTTATAGTGTAAAAACATACAATTTTCCAATATGCGGTTGTCGATTATCTATCCCAATTTGGAGGCGTAACACTAATGTGCTAACAAATCACTCATGACTGATTGTAAGCTGCATGGGTGCTAATAGCGTCTTAATAAATGTATACAGACTGTATAGTCCTCCACTGATCATAAATGTAAAGCGCATTGAGACTATGTGAAATGCTCTACACAAGAACTCTATTACATACCTAAATATTTGAAGAATACTTCTAAATTCCATCTTTCACTACATTTTTTTTTCTGTTGTTGGGCTTAAAATTGTCCCGCAGGATGTTTATTTTCTCTGAGCATTTGAGAGCTGGGTTTGCAAGTAGTTTTGCTTTACATCAAGCAGCATCCCTGCGTTATGTCCAGGGATGTTCATACGTGCGTACGGAGGGACGGCAGTGATGTAGTAGTCAAGCCATCAAAAATCAACTCCATAGGTTAACAAATTTTATTAAGTATGGTGATCCACTCGCGTGGCTGGGGAGCTCCGCTGCTATGCCATAGATGTATGAAAATGTTCAGAAAGTCATTGAGAATGATAATCATGTTATTGACAGCTGATGATGAATACTCACCCTATCTAACATGATATCTCCAATGTTAGAAATTACTTCATTCTCTAGCTCTCTCTTCTTCATAGCTTGGAGAAGTGAAACTGTGAAAAAATTATAGAAAATGTATTCTATCAAATAACAGCAGAACCTTTATTTAATGCCCATCTATTTAGCAGTCCCAAAAAGGATATTTGCAACTCCATTGGGCATCAAGTCTCTATCAAGCAGAGAACTTAAAAACTGCCTGCAATGACTTTAGATAGCAGAATAGAATCGCTTTTCCCTGGGGAATTGAATTCTAATTGAATTGAGTTCCTACCATCCAACATTGCTGCTGTCATATAATATTGCTAGAAATCCCAAAGTTTGACTGCACAATTAAAAGTTTATCATTCCTTAAAGCTCCATAGAATGAGACTATGCATGGTGTAAAAATAGAGAAAAATTACCATGTACTTGAATAAGATCATCTAAGTTAGGAAAAAGTAGTCTTATCATGTCATATTGCCATATGTTCATCTTTTTCATTGGTCTGCAGAATACCTGGGAAAATGAGTAAATGAATGATTACTGTTACTATCATTTATAGATTTCAGGTGATAATACATTTTGTACAGCTAAGGTAACAAGATTCTTTTGTTATATACTATTTAAACCTTTATGCTTTAAGATTAGTTTGCCATGTTCTGTAAGAAACATCCATCAAGTTGGTGGAGGACAAAAAAAGTTCATATAGCCCTGAAATAGCTGTGCTTTTGTGCTTTCTCAGTAAAAACACTGGAGTTTTAATTTCGTTTAACCTATACAATTACACCATATTTATTCCTGAAAACCACAATCAACTAGGAAGATGTAGAGTCAAGCAGTATAGAAAGAGAATGAAATATTTTATTTATTAATATGTGGCATTTTAGAGCTTATAAAAACTCATTAAAATAATAACTTCTTGGCAAAAGATAAAGATCAGAGAAGCCGTAGAAATAAGAAGAATTAAGCCTAAATAAACAACTAAGAGGAATGCATTTAACATATATTCACCACTGAATGATGGAAGAGTTATCTCTTTCTAAACGTCTGATTAAATTCTACATTTGACTCTGTTATCTAGCATCTTGTTCATATGTATCTATTATTGCAAAGTTGTTAAAAAGTTATTCTCAACTTAAAAAAAAGGTCAAATGTTCAAAAGGTTTCTTCTCAACTTTATTAGAGGTACACCATTACCAGAATGATGATTTTCAATTATCCTGGCCTTCACTATACTATTAAAATGTTAAGATAAAAATTATATCTACTGGTACACTGTATGTGTAAATGTGAATAGGAAATAAATAGGAAAAGGATATAGGTTTATAGGTCTCAGTTCAATTTTTCTACATAAGCACTGGAGGGAATGAATATAATTGAGGTAGTATTTAAGAAATTCAAAAATATACCTAAATATAAAGTGATTTTCATAAACTTGTGAAACAAATACCACTAGTTAGCGTGTAACAGTGAAATGACAACAACACAACACAACACAATGGAATTTTACACAGGTTTATAAACTTGTGAACATATCTGAATGAAACAGGTGCAATATAAATAATACATTATTATTATTATTATTATTATAATAAAAACCACTCTATATGAATTAAAATAATAATAATATGATAATAATAAAACATGAATTTAACATGTGGCACATAAACATGTGATGGAATAAACAGTTCTATAAGACATTTGAGAGTGGAATATGGGTGAATACTCTTTAAATCTTTTTTCCTGATAGGGTGAGACAAAATACAAAGACGAGAAAAAAATGTCCACTCATATTCACTCTTAAATGTCTAAATAAGTTATTTATTATCCAACTGAGCTTACAATTTCCCAAAAGAAGACTTGAAAACGAACATTCTTTAAAAGGCTTCAAAACCAGTTTTTACTGGTACAAAATAATCTAGGCTTTCTCTTGTGTTATTTGTACTCCAACTTGAATAGTTAGATAACAATACAGAATACTTACTTTATCCAGTACTTTAAGGTTTCTAACATGGGTTTTTTCTGTATGAATGAGTTCTGTTAACACAAATATGACAGTTGTCAGAATGATTAACACTACAAGTCCACCTGTTCATCATTGTCAATAAGTCCTCTTACCATGAATGACCTCTTGGCGTTTTATTTCTTTTTGTTTGAGTTTCTTTAAAATCTGTTCATAAAGAAAGAAAAAAAAAATCAATTACAATAACAATCATAACTCTTTTCTCTTTTAAACAATAGTTGTATTTGTTGCTAGTGGCATGTTATGAGGTACTTCTAGTGAATGTTAGCATGTGTTACTAGAAGCGTTACCAGGTGTTGCTATAAACATGTCCTAAAGTATTATTAGGGGCATGTTGTTAGATGTTGCTTGGGGAATGTTAACAGGTGTTACTTGCTAGGGGCATGTTATAAGGTGTTGCTATTGGCATGTTACTAGGTCTTGCTTGGGGAATGTTAACAGGTGTTACTTGCTAGGGGCACGTTATAAGGTGTTGCTATGGGCATGTTACCAGGTCTTGGTTAAGGAATGTTAACAGGTGTTACTTGCTAGGGGCATGTTATAAGGTGTTCTTATGGGCATGTTACCAGGTCTTGCTTAAGGAATGTTAACAGATGTTACTTGCTAGGGGCACATTATAAAGTATTGCTATGGGCATGTCACCAGGTCTTGCTTGGTGAATGTTAACAGGTGTTACCTGCTAGGGGCACATTATAAAGTGTTGCTATGGGCATGATACCCTGTCTTGCTTGGGAAGTGTTAAGAGGTGTTGGTAGAAGAACATTACCAGGGTTTGCTTTGGTTTGCTTTGCATGTAATGAGGTCACACAGTTAGCTCAGTGGTAAGAGCCTCTGTTGGCTGTATGAGAGGTTGTGGATCCAGTCCTGGCCAAACTAAAACTCGGGGTCTTAAAATATTTGAAAGAGGGTGCTGCCTTTTTGATAACATATGCAAATGGTAGACCTTTGGGTGGCTCAGAACAAACATGTTAATGGAGGTCCCCCCCCCCCCCCCGCCCCAAAACCAACCAACTAGAGATGTTAAAAGTGGACCAAATGTTTATCAGTTGAATTATTGTCAAGTATCATCCTCTATAAACAAAGTTGATTGATTGATTGATTGATTGATTGATTGATTTAGGTGTTGCTAGGGGCATATTATAAGGTGTTCTAGCTAAAGGTATGTTACCAGTTGTTGCCAAGGACAAGGCTTTAGGTATTATTAGGAGCCACCATACCTTAGCTAAACATGTATTATTACCATATACTGCTAGGGAATGTCACCATATGTTGCTGTTTTACTAGGAACATAGTTATACCTTTTTATCTACAGTCTGTTGCCACGGCGGTTGGGTATCTGCTTCAAAGTCGGAGTCCTGCAATGTAATGTAAGAAAGATACAGATAAATCATATGAACATATCAACAATGGAACCCCTGTTCTGACACTATTTATATTACTGCGTTACTGATGTTACTAACAATATCTGCCGTGTTAACCCTTTGACTCCCAGGACATCCAAAATCCAATTTAAAAAAAATGCACTGCATTTGAAAAATTTCACCTTTAAAACTTTTGAGCAGGTTGGCGTGAATCCTAGTCTAAAATTTTCAAAAAATTTTCAAAATCCAATGAAATGTGCCCTAAGGAAAACTGCTAAAATTTTAGTGAGTGAATCAGTGACTGAAACATTTAAATATTGAGATGCAATAACTCGTTTCTGGGCATAGCACATTCCCAAATTAAAAACCAGGAGTCAAAGGGTAATATGAAAAAATACAAGACAAGGAACAAGGTACGATGAATTAGGTCTGCAACAATTGAAAACATATTAATGGTGTTAGTAAAGATGTCTGTTGGCAAACAAACACATCTGTGTCAATAATCATCATCATCTTGGAAGATATAACATGGATATAATTAAGGAGTTATTGAATTAATACATCAGCAAGTATTACTAAATGGTTAGTAAACATGTACTATATATAAAGGTTAAAACGCTAGGGTGAGTTTCAATGCAAACCCGAGCACGTGTTGTAACTGGTTTAAAAACCAACCAAGCCCTATTGTTAATGTTTGATGGAGGGTTTGAATTTTGATGAAATACTTGTCCCGGGTTTTGAATTCAGCCCTGCTCTCCCTTGTTAGTATCAATGCTGAATACTATCTAAACTATGCCAGGAATGTACTCACCATTTCCTCTTCTGTGTAAGGAAAAGTAGCAGAACGTGAGCGTACACGTTTAGCTAATAAAAAACAGAACTGTTAGCAAAGTCAATAGTGGTATGATGAGAGAGGTTTCCTTAATTCCTTCTAATGACAAGGCAGCTGGAGGGATAGAGAACATTTCTGCTCACAGAAGGTGAGTATTGGGTTCATAATTAAAAATTATTTGGCTGACTAGTAAAATATCTTAAATTCTAGATCAGATTCATTGAATTAAATTCTAGAGTTGAGGAGGATGATCATATGAATTACATATTTTGTGGTGAACATAGATGCAATAATCCCGAACATGCAGAATTCATTGGAAAACATACCACACAAAAGAAATCCAAAAAACATGCAAAAGCACTATTGATGTTTCTACAACTGTTTTAAGCTTATGACTTTGATCAAAGATTTACGTTTACAAAAGATAATGTGAAAAGATACCCTATATTTATAAGGGGCTTGTGCCTTAACTTTTAAACTTAACATTTTTCTTTACACTTAACTCATAAGATTTTGTAGATTTTCCCTTCTGCAGACCAGGAGATAACCTGCTGTATGTTTGGTTACTTAACTTACTTAGTTAGTTAGATGTTAGGTTAATAAAATTGTTATTGCTACAGGTAACAGATAGTGGAAAAAGTGGAATGCAAGAACAATACCTCTTAAATGACAAAATATAAATTTATGAGAAATGGCTGGTGCTGTGTTACAGTATGTTATCATACACTATGTAATTAGAGCCAAGCAGTGAAGAATGTTAGAATTAGTTTGTCAAGATTAGTAATGATTGAGATCATGCTAGAAGCAGTGTATCCTTCTTGCTAATGCATGAGGTTTTTTGGTTATAGATAATTTTTCAGACTTGAACATCAACTTTTGCACACTGTGATTGTTTGATTAACCAGTGATTTTGAGATAAAATTATTATTCTTCACTGCTCAAGAAGTAATAATAATCATGAGGTTTCCCAATGTTTGCCAAAGCAGAAAAAAACAAAGTGAAACGTTTTTTTATCTTGAATTTTTTCTTTTCTCTGACATTCAAGTCTAAAATTAACTAAATGTCAGTCAAATAACAATCAGTCACTTAGGACTCGGTGATTATGGTGAATATATAATAACACATCTATATTCACTGTGCTTTGGGCAAGTAATATTTAAATGTACCATAGTTATAAAAAAGTGATGGATAATGCAAATCATTATGACAAATAAGCAAAAAGGATTTTATACTGCTAAAATATGAAATGAAATGTTAAAAGCTATGTAAGTTTTTGAAGTAAGATATATCTAACTGCTGCAATAGACAAAGAGGCTTACCATCTTCCGATACAGCATCTAGAGCTAGTGTAGGTGAATCATTGCCTCTGCAATCCAAGGGATAATGTTAATCAACTTATAAATAACTGTTTTGTGTAGCAACATCTCAGAATTCATTATCCCTTTCTGTCTTTAGAAAGGAAAAATGGAATACAAAACAAACAGCCTGCAGATGTGAGGGGCAGCAAGCTAGATACATTTCTCCCCTTCTGTCAACACAACATTTGAGGGATTATATATTGAGTAGTAGTAGTATACCTTCTTTAAACAGGGTAAGAAATAAATCCGACCTTAGTAAATAGTTTCGCCCTGTAGGTAAAAAAAGTTACGATGAGTGCTCTTGGAACGATTGCACTCATCATAAGTGCCAGCTATTGTAACGCACTTATGGTAACCTGTTTTGGAGAGTTCAAATTTCGCTTGCACTGACCGTGAGTGCAAAGGCACATAACTAGGTTATGGTTAGTGCATTTCAGAACCATTTCCACTTACCATACGTGCTTTTTAAATAAAATTCGCTTGACTCCCTCATTAGCACAACTTCAGATGACGGGATCCTATATTACTTTTATAATAGCGCATTTAACACATTTGAGATCGGTCCACGAACAAAGTTTAACTCGGATAAACGAGCATATACATTTTGGCAAATACATTTCAAATAAATGATCGTTCAACCTAGATTATTTGAGAAAACTTTGACGTCTTCTTTACCTACAAAATAATAATGAGCAACTGTCAGTGAAAATCCGTAGTGTCAAAACAAATCCGTCAAGCGTAAAAACCAGGAATATAAGCATGTTCTATTTAAAGTATGGGCCATTAGCACATTCTGCGCAAAAAATCCCTTTAGATGTCACTTACGCATTTTCTGCTAAAAGCCTGTCAAAGACATAATTTGAGTAGAATTTGTATATCAGGTAATTTTAGACGTTAGAGATGACAAACATGAGAAGTGTTCTGGTAACCTTGATAACCCTGCTTCATAATAATAATCGCTAGGCGGGGAAAAAACTAACTCAATGCGAAGGAAATTAACATAGTCTTCGAACGGGCGCAACCTGAGAATTTTCTATTTGCCTTTTAAAAGGCTTCTCCAAGTTATTAACGCTTCAAAAATACTCGTACGGTATCTAGTCCCTTACTTTACTTTCTTTAATAAGTATAAAAGCTACCGGCATTTCCGTGCGCCATTAGTATTTTATCTTGTTTCCTTATTTCCTCCTCCATCTCACGCAATGTCGAACTTTCACGCCATTTGGAGCAACAACAAAAATCAATTCAATCATAAGATTAAAACACCAGCATATTTTGTATCAATAATCTTTCCTTGCAAGAATTTTTTAGCAAGAAAGCAAAAGCTAGCTGTAGGTGATCCATTGTCACGTAGCCTATGGTTCTTGGCGCGATAGTGAGTTGCGGTGAAATTTGATCATGGACCGGATCATGTTAATTAGCTATGTATCGCTAATGCTAACGTGCAAATGTTTCATAATATATCGTCGTAATAGTACAAATTTTTTTGTGGTTAGTTTATTTTATGTCGACAACTGACTGAAAAGAAACTATACAGTAACTATGCTTTTAGCTAAATTAACGCTTTTGAAGACGGTCAACAACGATAATAATTTCAAAGCATTTTCCGCCGAAATGGCTGAGGAAAAAACCAGCAGAAACTGCTTTATTTGCAAATGCCATGAGGGCCAGAGATGGTTTCGACCTCTTTTTATAAACTAACTATCAAGTATGGCTTGAGCGAGGGCCAGCGAAGCGTACTTGCAATGAGACCATACAAAAATCCAACATATAAAGTCCTCTGAAACAGTTTGCCATTATATCTTTTGTTATTTACAAGTGCATTTACAACTAGCCTTTAACTGTTTTTTTAATACTGGGACTTTCCATGTTGCTTTGTGATCCTAAAAGGAAAAGCAAAGAGAAGCAAAGCAAAGATACCAAAGATCATGCTGTCAGTCCTGACAGCCGCTTGACATTCCGCCTTAATGCTGTCAGTGGTGCTAATGTGATCGGTTTCCTGTTACCGTGTGTTGTAAACACAAAACTGATTAATGAGGAGTTCAGAGTTCACTGTTGTGGATTTTTCGATTAAGAATTGTTTCCTCAACACTAAAGCAGTTCGGTTACTTTCACGGGAAAATCTGGAATTAAGTCTTTCCGACGAAAGCTATTGATTTTTTGTCGCCAAAATGAGTGACTGATTTAAGGATGAAACCAAAAATGATGTTACCAAGTTATCAATTGGAGACGAATTCAAGCAATCATGAAAAAAAGCAAAGGAAGTCGCTTTAACTTATATTTCGTTCCAGCAAGTATGGATCTTTTTAGTTTATAGAAGGAATGTAGAGACTTCAGCGGAACGAGCGACTTGGTGGTAAGTGGAGCTTGTTCTTTTGGCACTTACGATAACCTACACATATCTCTACCCACTTACCGTCAGTGCAACGTGAGAACGTGATCGCCGGTAAGTGCTGAAGACAAAGCAAAAATATCTCACAAAGTCTAACAGAGAGTCACCGACCATAAGAATTTCTGACAATCATCAAATTTTTACTCTTATGATTGCTGCCGTGATAATAATGTCCTCCGAAAGTTAAATATCATAATCGTGCAAGTCTTATTTAATATCGTTATTTCCCAGGTAAACAAGACGTCAAAGTTTTCTTAAATGATCTATGTTGAACGATCATTTATTTGAAAATGTATTTGCCAAAATATATTTACTTGTTTATCCGAGTTAAACTTTGCTCGTGGACCGATCTCAAATGTGTTAAATGCGCTATTATAAAAGTAATATAGGATCCCGTCATCTGAAGTTGTGCTAATGAGGGAGTCAAGCGAATTTTATTTAAAAAGCACGTATGGTAAGTGGAAATGGTTCTGAAATGCACTAACCATAACCTAGTTATGTGCCTTTGCACTCACGGTCAGTGCAAGCGAAATTTGAACTCTCCAAAACAGGTTACCATAAGTGCGTTACAATAGCTGGCACTTATGATGAGTGCAATCGTTCCAAGAGCACTCATCGTAACTTATTTTACCTACAGGGCGAAACTATTTACTAAGGTCGGATTTATTTCTTACCCTGTTTTTACTACAACCTTTTTTTGTTACCTTCCATAGTTAATAACACCAGACTCTTGTATGTCATTGCCTCTACTTAAATTTAAAAAAGAGAAAGGTATCAGGCATAATAGATGAAACCAATTAAAACTGATCACAATAAGAACCCTGTTGGATGGTGGAGAGGACGATCAGACTAGTAAACATGGGGTATTGAGAGTACCAGATGGTGCAAAGAAGACCTGGAATTATTTTGGGGAATGAATGAAACAACAAGGGAGCATACAAAGGCACCTGGGAATGTTGGGAGGCATTTGGTAGTATATTATGATCATGACTCACAAGTCTCCAATTGCAACTGATTTTCTTCCTGATCTTGGTAGGGGTCCCAGAGTCTTCTTGCTGGCTATCTCCTTCTGTAGTAAACAGTCAAGTAACCAAATCAATACCAACTGATTAGCTTTTTTATGGTCGTTTGCATACACCACATTTGAATATGGCGACCTGTCCTACATGTGATCAAAAACCTTTGTGTTTCCACGCAAACAAAAGGCTAGTCAATCACTGGTCAGTGCAGAATAGTTATTCAAATTGGTCTCCATATTTTGATCAGGTGTATGACATGAAAACATATAAGTTGATATAGTTGATGAAACATGAAAATCTCTGACGTCTTCGCACCAGAGTCCTGGGAATGAAGTCACTGAAAACTAGTCCCAGGCTCCCACAGTACTCAGAATTTCATTCCTCTTCCAAAAGTTTGAGAGCTAGAAAAAATTGTAACACAATGGAACAATTTTTGTTGATCATATGATTTTAAGGGTTAGAACTTTTGTATAAAATAAAAAAAACAGCAAACCCTAATATGCACTTTAAAAGTTATGTTTCGCTCTTTTCTGCATTGTTTGTCAATAGAAAAGAGAGAAAAAGCTGAAAACCAAAGATAAGTTACAAGAAAAAATTTCCTAAAATATTTTCCAAGTTTAAGATCTTAGGGTGACTGCCTACTTTTGGAAATTGATTTTAACTTTTTTTTAAACTTTGATTTTCCGAATTAAGATTTAATGCTGATTCCAAAACTGGAAAGAAAAATAGGGTGTCCCCAGCTTGTTTTCGAGATAATCAGCATTTAATGGAAGCCTACGCATGAACTTTTGGAGTAAAAATTGCGCCACCGGAAGTGATTAGAAAAAAATTAAGATTCATAATGTAATAGTTATTTGCAGACTATATGATTGCACGAATGAAGGCTAGTCAATCATTCTACAATAATACATGGATATTTTTGACAAAAAGACAAAGAGATACATTGATTTGTCATATTTTGTAGTTTCGGTGCTCTTAAAAAATCTCATAAAGTCGAACAAAAATCCCTACAAAAATCTATTTTTTCATGTGTTGCTGAATTAAACTTTTTCTAAAATGTTGATATAACATAGATTTTTAGGAGTTTTTTCAAATGAGCTATTAAATATATAGAGTCCCATGCAAAATTTGAGGGTTTTGCCCTGTTGAAGCTAAAAACATGTATGGTTCTTCAATAAGATCTTGTAGATTTTTCAGCGCTTTTTGAGCGTGCGCTCATTGTGGGCTCAATTCGAACGTTCAAAAGTAGGCAGCCACCTTAAGCGAAGTTTAGGTCGTAATTTGCACCCAGTAGTTTGTAATATTTGATGTTTCAGTTTTTCTGACATGAAAACAGCAGTTATTTCTTTGGTGATAAAGCAATTAAGAGAATATGTAATGATAAGGAATCTGGGGCGGAGCAACAAGCATTGAATTCCTTGGGCCAGGGGCATCAAAAGTTTTCAGAGTTTCTGAAGTCAAGGGGGATAATGTATAGGGTAATGGATAATTTTTGAACTACCCAATAGTATATTGCACATTAGTTACAGAGCAGAGTAACAGTCATAACATCATAACAGTCATAGGCAACTTACTGGTGTTTTGACGCTCTCTGATCTCATGACGAATTTCCTTGAAGAAAATAGGTCATTGTTACTACATAGAGAGAAAAGGAGGAAGAACGTATGTGACCATGTGAGTAATGATGGCATAAGTATGCATAAGTAATACTTTTAAGTAGAAGATATGATTAGATGTCATTAGGATGTCTAGCAAATGAATTATTCATGAGGATTAATATTAATTGATATTAATTGATACCAATAATCATTTCATCTTCAATTCTTTTTCTAGTATATCATAATATTTATTCCTGGGCTCACAACGTTTACGTTTTGACAGACTTTAAGTAGAAGATAATTAAAAAATCATTGACTAAAACTAGGGAATATGAAATAACCCTTGAATCAAGGGAGACCCCTAACAAATTTTACTAAATTGAATCGAAAACCCTAGAGGTGAGAGGCTATGCCACCCTTGATCGCCCAGTACCATGAATATCTTCCCAGGCATGATAGTTTGACTTATCTTAACTCCCATTTACCACTTACCTTTTCTTTACAGTAGGAACAGGAACAGGAGGCAATGATTCCTGCACATAACATTAAAACAGAACCATTGATCAATCAATGATAACTTAAAATAAAAGCAAAGATAAAAACAGAGAATGACAGAACTTACCTCAGGGGAAGACACTGACCTGGAATTAAGATTGAAAAAATTAATAGCTGCTTAAAATAAAAACAACATTCAGTTTCTTAAGTGCAAATGGAGATGTTTCTGTTTATCTATGTGAGTAGTAAACAATTATACCTGTCCTCTCCTTCAGAAAATGATTCTCCTCCTTCCTCTGGTCTTGTTGGATACAACCTGATGACAGATACCTCAGCATATCACACAAAGCATCTTCAATACTACCATGTTCTATCACACGGGCCATGAAGAGCTAACATTCACTATGCTATGTACCCACTAGTCTATGGTCTTAGCTCCCCCAGCCACTACCATTTTTAGACATTGCTAATCTGCTATATTTCCAATCTTGCCCCCCCCCCCCCCCCCACCTCACACAGACAAAAACAAATTTTTGGGTGCTTTGCAGTCATTGTTAAAAGATGACAAATTGCTGTGTGACCATGAACTATAATGTGTTCCCTTCTACGTGTGACCATGGAAACATCATAGTTTAGAATTTTGTTAAGGATATGGATGGCAGTAGCTAAGAATGTGTTATTATCCTGTTATAGTGCAAAAAACACAACAGAGTGCGGAAAGGTGCCAAAATTTTGAGAGCTTAGAAGGTTTAATTTATTTGAAATGCAGATTTTCAATTCCTGACAAAAACCTGCCACCCCCACACTCAGTCAGATGCTCTTTAAAAAGGCAAGTTAATTCTAACCTGTCTCCTTTTCTTGCAACCTAAGAGGTAACAAAAAAATTATAATTTAGATACATTACATACAGCTGTGCTAAAAATATCAAAGCTATGGTACTTACTGAGCTCTCATCTGCTGAACTATCTATCATACCACTCTCTGTAGGGACACAACGAAAAAACAGGAGGAAAATAAATAACCACATTAGGGATCAGTTATACATTTTTATTTATTTGCGTTCTGATTGGCTGTTTGAGCGGGCGGTATTTTGTAAGTATCTGCCCGCGCGCGCGGTCCGGTATCCTTTGCGGCTAAACGACAACACAAAACGATTACCAAAACAAGTAAAAAAAATACGGGAAAAAAATAAATAAGTTATTTACCGTCCTATAGTCGGTCCGGATAGGGAAAAACTGTGCCCTCGGTCTTGAACACGGACCTCGGGCACAGTTTTTCCCTATCCGGACCTCCTGGCCGGTAAATAACATATATGTATTAATTAATAATAATAAATAACTGTAACTGACCTTGCAAATCAGAGTCAAGATCTTTGCCTTTACCAGATGGTTGGTTATAGCTGGGTACCAAGTGAACGTTGGTGACATGCCGATTGGTAGCATGTTCTATTGGTGAGTATAACAGAGATACTAATTATTAATTAGTACTAATAATTCTTAACCATAGGTGCCATGGTGTACTACTAAGACACTGCCACTGGTATCTGGACTGACTTGGGTAGGCAAGTCTTGTCTTGCTTCAGCCACAAGCTTTAATTATTATCATTATTTATATTATTACTAAATCTATACACAAATGGTCCTTTCCATTGTTTTTTATTGTAGTTCCGAAAAGTGTTGTGAGTACCTTCAGCATTGGTGGGTTGTCTTTTTGCAATAACAGTTCTTTTCATTGATGTTCCACCATTTGCCTTCTGATAATAAAAGAAGACAAACTGTTATAGTAACATTGGAAGGGATAATAAAAATGATGGTAATAAAGGGGATTCAGGGAAGCCCTGGAACAGTGTATTAGCTTTGAATGACAAGAAATTTTGTTTCCAAATGAAAAAATATTTTTACTGCTTAAACCCACAACATTGCTGTCAACAAACCTCTCTATAAGGCAAGAAAGCAAAGCAAATAACTGAATGAGATGTTCTCTTGTAGTTTGTGCCTACTTCCTACTTTCACTGGAGCAAAGGCCTCTTTAGAGTATGACAAACAAAGTGCATCTTTTGTTTATCATTCCTCATAAATTATAGTGTTGTTGTACCCAAGCTAGACCAGAATGCACCATGTTTACTATCATAAAATATGTCATTACAGATTTAAAACTGTGTTGTCTAATCCGCCACTGTTCAAAGATTATGTATAAAAAAAGAAAATGTGTATTAATATGGAAAAATGTGTGGTTTACCTTTCTCTTCTTTGGTCCTGGGCAGGTTTCTTCTATTGATTCATAACAAGCCTTGTGTACATTGTATTCACATACTGCCATCATCACATGCAATTACAACAGCACACATAAAAAACATATAAAAGAAATCAATATGATTCCCTTATTCCTTAATTATTTTGTTCCAATGAGTTCGATACATTGACATATTGGTACACAAAGAATATTATTCAATGGAATTAAAAATTGACTGAAATAGAAAAATATTCTGTAATAGCCTACATGATACCAACCCCCTAGAACTATGAACAACAACAAGACTTAGATTAACAGCGTGTTAGTGTTTACCTGTACACTGGTAGCCTTGATCACCAATTCCCCACAGTAATCCAAAACACTTGTTACAATATGTCACATTAGTGTAGTGTGTACTAACCAGATGATGGTTCTTGAACTGACAAACAAATGGACATTTAAGTTAACTTATGCTTTCTTTGGTATGTAGGTATCATCATTTCATAATTAGAGTTATCAGAAATTATCAGTCAACGTATAAAAGTCAAATAGACACAAAAGAAAACAATGGAATTAGGGTCTACTAAAGTGTGTTAGTCTAATATCTATTTCACGGGTTTAATGACTTCATTCTAATGTTGTTTCTTTTACATTTAACATTATTTGTTTTCAAGCTTTTTGATCTGAGACCCATCTTCAGGAGTTCAGTATAGGAGTGAAATTAATTAGGTTTACCACTGCATTGACCGCAAACGACAGCTGGTTGTTTTAATGATGTGGGAACCCTGTGGTGAGACATCACACAATCTTTAATTCAATTTTTGAGGATTTTCCACTGAAGGGATTTTTGGGGATTTTTAGCATGTTATTTAGGACACCTCTCCTGACATAATAGCAATAAAAAAATTATTGCAATTAGTTTGAACTCGACCCCGGAAAAGTCATAGATTGACTTGATTACTGTTTCATAGTTTGAGTGTGGCTTCTTGACGTTATGAAGGTTTTTCTATGCCATATGCTAATGCCTGTGCCCTTGCCTGTATGCCCATTTTTCCATACAGATGGGGGACTAATTAACATATTATAATATAGATTTTTAAACTATTTCCCTTACCCGTTTACTTTGCTTGATTTTAAATAATGATTTTCCTTCTTTCTGAGTAAAACTTGAGCATTTTTCTAGGATATTCCCATAGACTGATCCAGCCTGTTGGAAAGAAAGAACAATTGAAATTGTGATATTTTACAGCAATACTCATTCTATAAGTATTTCAGTCATAATCATAATTATAGGGCCTTAATATTACCAGGATACCTGTGGAAAACCAGGCAGACTAAAAAACATTTCTGGTCCCTCCCCGACAAAATGGACATTTTGTGTAATAATACCCAGGAGTCTTCAGGACCTTACCCAAGAGATTTAGGGGGCTTCTGCTATAGGGTTTCAGTCTATGAACCAAACAAATAGCATGTGCCAGCTGCCAATCAATATCCCCATGTTGCAAAGTGAGAAGGGAAGAGCTAGCGGATCATGTGCGGGGGGGGGGGGGGGGGGGTAATCCCATATATGGACTATACGGGGATGTACCACTGAACAGGGTATGGTTTTTTCGAGTTTCTTGTTATAAACAGGGTATGCAATTTCACTCAAGTTCCAAGTTCATTCTGAGTTACCTGTCATATTCAGGGTTTCTACTTTCATATTGACTAAAACTGGTTATTATGGTCGTAAAACAATATATGCAAGTGTGATTGAGAAGCGCTGTAAAGCAAGCAAGAGTTTGGAGTTCCAAATATGATTGAATTATTAAATTATCCCATAACTTTGATCAGTATGACAAAATTTTGCAAACTATTTCCACTTCAAACTCTTTTAGGTTCATAGAGACTAAAGACTCAGATACTAGTAAACCGTTCCAACCAGTTAACCCGGTCTACCCTGCCACCAGCATCTCGTTATAAGTATTTCAGTGATATCAGTGTCATATTACAGATTAACACCTTAATACCCCAAACTTATAGTCTAAGGTTGTTGCCATGCCCTCATTGAGGTGTTTCATTGCTAGATAACTTGTAAGTAGAACAGTAAACATGCTAGTTAGTAGCTATTCCAATTACACACAAGTTTACGATGTCATAACAGTTTAACAATTAGGTCTTTATATCATTTATTGTCCTTTGTTATCCTTTGCTGAATAATTTACCTTGACAGTCACTCCTACTTGCTTCATGAATGTGGTCAAAGCAGAAGCCATGGCAGAACTAAAAAACAAATGCAGTCATTGTATTTGCAATTTGTATAAGCAAATTGAAGTTCAATAAGTCATCCAAGAATTCCAGTACTTTCGCTATCATGTATTTTTGCTTCCATTACTTTGCTACCATTACTTTTGCTAGCAAATGTCAAAGTTTGTTCACTACCAAAAGGAATTGCAAACAATCAACCACAAGAAAAATTATTAAACTGCAGTAAAGCTTCATAAAACATTTTATAAAGTACAATGACACAATACAACCAATCAAACTAAGATTGACTCTCTCTCATGAGTTCAACATGGTAGCAAAAGTACTGGATACTTCATCCAATATATAAAAGGCACAGTTGCCATGGTTACTCACTGTCTATCATAATCTGCAGCTCCAGTTTTTGGATCAGTGGAATCCATTTCAACCCTAATAAAATATGACAAGTAATATTTCATATAAAGTTATTGGAATAAACCAGGAATGACACTGATTTTTACATAAAAACGGACCAAGAAGAATAATTCCTACCATGAATTCTCCAAGTGATGCATTAATGTTTGTTCTACAACTCTCATTTCTTTACTTCTGTCCATGTTTTCATCTGTAAAATAACACAAAGTATTAAGCAGGCAGGCAGGCAGGCAGGCAGGCAGGCAGGCAGGCAGGCAGGCAGGCAGGCAGGCAGGCAGGCAGGCAGGCAGGCAGGCAGGCAGGCAGGCAGGCAGGCAGGCAGGCAGGCAGGCAGGCAGGCAGGCAGGCAGGCAGGCAGGCCGGCAGGCAGGCAGGCAGGCAGGCAGGCATAAATTGTTTTAAGTGAATCAGCAATAGCTACCTTCAAGTTGATTATCACCAAACAGACTGCCGAGGCCAAGAGCTCTCTTGCTCCGAAAATCTGCCAGTTGTTCATTGATTTCAGTGGTACAAGCAGACCTAACAAAAACAGATCAACAATGGGTTACTAGTGAACTATGCCATTTATCAACTCAATAATATGTTTACCTTGCTGGTATAAAAAGATTTCTTAGGCACTCTTCACTGCACTCTTTGCCTAATGTAGCCTCTGCAATGATTAACAGAAGACAGGATATAAACCATGAACTGAGTATCCCTTTGTTTGTCTTGATAGATATCAACTTACCAATAGCTTGTACAATACCTTGTCAACATCTACTTTTAGAGGCTTTAAACAAAATATATAAACAAGTCTATCAGGTTTATTCTCAATCAACTATTTTTAAAGTTGGTCTAATTTAAACTAATAGCAAAATAAATAATCCTTTTTTTTTTTAGGGTAGCACTAAAAAAAACAGTAACTAAGAAATCTGTGGACCTCATTCCTTGATTACATGGAAATTATGAGTTGATTTTTGGGGAGGGAGCAAAACCAGAAACCTGGACAAAAACCTTCAAAGCACCGGAAAGAACAAACAGGCAACTCTACTCACATATAATGGCCAGTCTGTCATGTATGTGAGTAAAGTTTTTATTTTTCGCTTGGGAGTATATCCCTTATTTCAGACCATGTGTGATTTTCTTGAGACAATTACTCTTTATTTGAGTTTGATCCATGTGCCTTATGTCATGCAGAAATATATAGAAAATAGAGAAATATAGAAAAAGTGAATGAAATGAGAAAACATTATGTCCAACCTAAATGGGTCTATTATAATCAGCCAATAACACTCACTGCTTTGTCGGCCAGGAAGGTGGAATATATTTCATATGACCATTTTCTCATTTCTTTGAAATTGCCTTCTCTATGGGAGTCTGTTACCAACCAGAAAAACTGTACAAAAAATAAATATTATAAGCATATACCAAATTGTGTACTTCCTAAGAATATGCACGCTCATTAGTTAATTGAAAGTGAATATTATGCAATAAAGAGTCGGTAACCAAAATAAATCTGCCGGCAATCGTTTTGCTACAATTTCCGATGAGGAAACTGAAAAAATGAAAGTAAAATGCCATTTCTATCAATACTAAAAAGGCAACGAAGCCTTAGAATTTTGCTAAAGGTTTGGCTGCGAATTTGTCACGCAAACTGCAAGTTTCTGTTTGTTTGTTTTTATTGAATTATTGCATAAAAAAATAAATTACTCTGTGATACTGTAAGAGCAACAAGAACAGGAATAGCATAGAATAATAGTTGATGGTATATTTTCACAACACTGCCTGGGGTCATGCGTTGTCTCTTGGTTCATGTCTGGGGTGGCAGGTTTGATTCTTTATTGAGCCATATATGTGAGTTGAGTTTGTTTGATGCCTTGCTCTCTTCTTTGCCACAAGATATGCATAAGAATAGAAAAAAAGGAAAAATAGGAACAGCAAATATGTGACAATAAAACATACCAAACTGCTTGGATCACTATTAGATATCAGATAATGAAGGAATACAGCTAAATGTGCTGGAATAAAACAAAAATACAAGAATATAGTCCTTTCTTAGTATACGTGCTATTTGAATATAAGAAATAAAGACGTCTAGGAACTGCAGAACCTGGAGAAACTTTACAAAAATATAACACAGCTTTTGATAGGATCATTTCATCTAATACACACCAGGTTTGTTTTTCAGCAGCTCAAGATCATTGAATGGACCATGATCTTCCCCAATCTGCAATGAACAATATACAATAGATGGTTAGCTACCTTTCCTTGCATTTGAAGTGCAAGGGTTTAAAATATTCTGAATACTTTTGCAAGGGCAGATCCAGCCAATTTGTTTTTGGGGGGGGGGGGGTTGGGCTAATTGAGTAATTGAGTTTCTTCCATCAACACAATGGAAAACAATAAAAAAAACACTTAATTCTTCAGTTTTGTGTTATTTTGTTTTCTGCTGCTGAAGGGAGGGGGGGGGGGGGCTTCAGCCTACCTCTGGGATATCTGTATCACGTCTAACTGAGTGGTTTTGCGCAAGGTTTCATTTTGTCAAAAGGAAAGAAGTATCGAAGATACTTTAAGACTGGTTGTGGGCTAATTGAGTTTCTTCCATCAACACAATGGAAACAATAAAAAAAAACACTTAATTCTTCAGTTTTGTGTTATTTTGTTTTCTGCTGCTGAAGGGGGGGGGGGGGGGCTTCAGCCTACCTCTGGGATATCTGTATCACGTCTAAACTGAGTGGTTTTGCGCAAGGTTTCATTTTGTCAAAAGGAAAGAAGTATTGAAGATACTTAAGACTGGTTGTCAAAGGCAACTCAGTAATTATTACCTCTTCATCAGAAAGGAATTCTTCCTCATCAGGGCAAAAGATCGGCATCTGCCTTGCTCCATCACTTTTAGGGGCAGTTGGGTCACTACTTGAAGTGAAAACAGGTTCATCGTCATTAGAGAATACTGTATGCACAGCGCTCTTTTTTCTCCACTGGCTCAAACATCTCCAGTACTTGGTGTTGGTGAGGACGCCATTTCTTGTCCTTTTGTCTGACAGCTCCGAATCCATGATGGAGGCAATGCTGGTGACTAAAGAAATAGAAGATATTAGCATTACTCAAATCCGTACATTTGGCAGTATGATGACTGGTTAGAGGTAAATTTGCATAAACTGTAAAACATCACAGCAAAACAGCACGTTAAGCCAGTCAAGCACATAACTATCACTGGTCATTCAATCAGATCACTCGGACACTGCCACCGTTCAGTGCTTTCCATCAGTCACCATACGGCACTTCATATGATGAATTTTTACAGTTATACAAAAGTATAAATACTGTTCAATTGCACTACTATCGCCACATTATGCTAAATGTGCAGTGATATCATACAACATATATTTAGACAAGCTGTTATGAGTCCAAACACAAGATGCAATAATATAGGTGCACACCATATAATAACATAGGTCTTACAATGCATTTGATACTTAGGTGACTAAATAATCTTAGAGGAAAAGTTTTGAAACGTGTAAGTAAACTGTCCCTCATTTTTATTCTTGCTTTTCAAATAAAAATAAATTGTAAGGGTCTACACAACTTTTTTGATGTAACAATGGGCCTTTCTATACTTTTACCTTCTTTGAATAATTAAGACACAAATGAAATCTAAAAGGTGAGCTTTAAAATAATAAAACTGAAGTGATCATTTTATTACCAACAAGTGAATATGAATGACTTTACAGTAGAAATCAAATAGCGTTATAGACGACGTGTGCATGAGAGTTAGCTAAGGGAGATGCCATACATATCGACTGGATTTCAAGCAGCGACTCAGGGTGTATATTTGCTACAAGCAGTTATCTGAACAAAGGATAACCAACACGTTATTCCGCAAAGCTCTTCTAAGGAAATAAGGTGAGGAGGGGGCTGCAGGTCTCTGCTGCCCAACACTTGAAAATTCTCAACACTATACTTCTGGCTACTCTTGATTTCTTTGTAGAAGTCCTAGAGTTTCCTCCCTCAGCACAGAAAAATGCTTCATGACGAGAATGCTGGCGTAAATGAGGAATTTGAGGTGGTTTGTACTGCAAATTGGGAATATGATGCGCATGTATGGGTAGCTTTTTTAAAGATTATAAGAGGTTTATTAGCAGTTTTGCCTCATGGTATGACCAAGCCATCATGTTTGTGACGAAGCAGTATATTCTATAAATCGGGTTTGCATAAGCAAGTCAAGAGATGTGATTATGACCATGGAGTTATGGTTGTATATGCAAAGTGTTAAAGTCATTCCTATCGATTCATTATACCAATGGCATAATAACATTGTAGTGGTAAGTACGTGGGGGATAATTTAAGAAGTTCTGTCTCACTAGCACATTGATTTTGTTACCATTAAAGCTGTAGAGATGATAAGAAAACATATAAAAAACATTATAAAGGTATAACTAGGCTAAAAAACTAGGTGAGCTGCGGGGTGTTGTAATGAAACAGTAATGATGAAAAGGTAAAGTATACAACGTGAAAAGATGAAAAAATTTACTGACGTTTGAAGCTAGTCCTTAGCGGACAGTGTCTATATACTCTGCCGAAGGAATAGCGCCGAAACGTCCGTCAGTTTTTTATATTTTACGGTGTATCAATTACACTTTTCATCAGTACTGATTAAAAAAACTATAACTTTACTGTGCAAATACAAAAACTGGGGCGCCTAGACATTCTAGAAGGTTCTATTTTCTTTGGCCATTCAGATTGACTTGATGACTACAAGTTAATGGACAGATAAACCGCTAATTTATGATTAAACATTCTTGAAATAATATAGGTAAACAGGGTTTATCGATTTGCACTGAATGGGTGCTTAAAAGACA